>CM043704.1:81963663-82428663 GCA_023935145.1 Bretschneidera sinensis
CTGTGACAACAGGAGTGCTATTCAGATCGCTCACAATGATGTCTTCCACGAGCGTACAAAACACATCGAGAATGATATCCACTTCATCCGTGATCACATTCTCCAGAATACGGTTCATCTACAATCCGTCAGTTCAGCCGATCAGACAGCTGACATTTTCACTAAGGCTCATCCACCCGGACGCTTTCGCTCTCTGGTTTCCAAACTCAAGTTCACCTCCCACTTACCGCCTTGAGTTTGAGGGGGGATGTTAATGTATTATATGGGCTTAGTCCCATATTGGTTGTGTATAGCTTTACTTCTCCTATTAGCTTAAATAAATAGGATAGCTCCATTTGTAAGTAAATCACACCATTCAATACAATTCTTCTCTTTGTATTGTCTCAGTTCCTCTCTTAAATTCAACAGCAATCATTAGTAACAATTTGGCAATGGATGTTGAAGAGAAATGGGAAATGATTAGTCAGGTGTGGGTGGAGATGTTGACTTATGCTGCGAGTCGTTGTTCTTGGAAAGAGCATAATCACCAGCTTATACATGGCAAGGAGTTGCTCACCCATGTCTCGCTTCTCATGTTGCATCTTGGTTTAAGTTCAAAAATGTCTATAATGGATTTTCCTGAAAGTAAGGATGATTACCCCCCTTGGCAGTGGGACGATCTCCAAGACTTGGCTTATTACTTGGCTTGAAGAATTTCGTCACAACAGACTCCATTAATAGGGATCTCTCTGATCTTGCTTATTCTTGTTTCTTTTTCAACTTTAATTTGGTATTATTCGGTTATTTCCCTGCATAGCAAGTGATTGTGTTAAATTTCATATTTCAGTTTGTAATACTAAAAAAGAAATAAAAAAATAAACCACAAGAAAAATAAGATGATTTCTTTAGTCACATGATTTAAACTATTCATCCACTTGTCATGAGATCTTCAGCTGCATTGCAATCTGTTCTTTATAGTGATGGTAATGATGAAGACGGAGCCGTGAAATTTAAAGCAAAATATACCTCGGATTTAGCTGAATGTTTCATTTTTTCGTTGAGGCAAAATATCATGAGATGTTGTCTCCTAAACGATTATTTGATCAGTTGAAAATCAATCCACTAAGATGGCAGATTTTTGCCTTTCGATTTAGTTGGTTTTAGATTTTTCCCTTTATTTGTTAATTGAATCACTTAACAAAATTGCACATGTAAGTGGGTTGGTTGTGTCTAAAACTAGAAATCTAGATGTTATTTATTTATTTATTTTAACAGAAAAACGGAAGTTCTATTTTCAATGATAAGAGATGCAAAGAGAAGACTACACAGGAGCAACATAAAACATGAAACAGAGCAAAGAAGAAGAGCACAAGAGAAACAACAACAAACAATGACTGATAAAAATTGTTAGAACAGAACGGTGATACAAGGGTTAGAGTGATCAAAATGACTATGAGAAGGAGGAAATGGCTTCAAGGTGTGTAGCAATGCAACTTTCCTTAAGACTTAATTTGCCCCCACTATAAACAAATCAGTGTGCACCCGGGTCCATGCAAACAACTGTTAGGAAACAATGAAGCCCAATAATTGACTGTATTTTGAACAAAACGAAATCAATCCAATGAGAATTCACCGGTTGTGACATAATTTTCTGGAAACGTTTATTTGATTCCTGCATTAAACCTGTAGACACATAATTTCGTTCCAAAAATTTTTAACTGACCACGCGCAGGTTCTTATGACGATTCTTTGATCCTAGTGTGATCGGACGCGGTAAGTGAAGAAGTATGGATTTAATTGGGGAGTATAAGCAATTGCAATACCCTTTTGTTCAATCCATTTAATTCACTTTGGGTTTAAATCAATTGGACTTTATTTGATTCAACTAATCTAATACCAAAGTCTTCATTTAAATTTTGACTCAATTCAAAACCCACTAAAACCCATTGATCTTTCCTAAATACAAACACTTTTTGCCCAAATTTCAAGCCCAATAAGACTTTTACTTTTTAAGGGTGAACTTTGAATTACACCCTCCACTTGGAACTCCTTGATTGGTTCACTTTTCTCAAAGTAAAAGTTACTTTTTTATAACAAAAAAAATGTCTTTCTCATTTCACTACATGGCTGACCATAACGAGGAATTTTCACTCTTTACTTTTGCTTTTTGAACTCACATCTCCCTCCTAGATTCCCTTAATTCTTTTTTACCAAATGCTACATTTTTTCACACAAAATAACTTTTTTTTTTCACATAAAAAGCAACAACAATGCACTTATACAGTAGCTGATTTTTCTCCCTCTTTGGACAGCTATGTGTACCAAAAAGAAAGAGTTTCTCTTCTTCTCATTTTGCTTAGTTAATTGGACATTACCTTATTAATCTTTCACCATTTACTAAATGTTAAATAATACCTTTTTCTACCCAAAAAATCGCATTTTATACCCCAAAAATAGCACCTGTAAAACTACACCTAAAACCAACAGTTTTTTTTTTTTAGAATGTGAAGTCTTTTTCTTTTTCCTTTTGCTTTGTAATTGCACATTTTTTTCCCTAAGCTTTTCCACTTTATTATATATCAAAAATCCAAGAAGATTGTGTCTTTTCCACCCTCTATGGTTGTCCAAAGCAAGGAGAGTTTCTCCTCACCTCTTTTGCTTTTATTTTTGTTTTTGCTTTATTGAAAACACTCCAAAATGTCATTTCTTGTTCACCTTTTTGCAAACTTTCTTCTTCACTTTTTTTCATCTCAAAGAAACGCCTCCCTCTTCCCCATGTCCAACCACCTAAAAGTCTTTTCCCTTTCACTTTTCACTTGGTTTACCACACCTTATTTCTCTAGCCCCACCTTTACACCCTAAAAGTGAAACACATTTTTCATCTCAAAAGTTGAAACTATTTTTCCCCTTCCCTATATGACCAGCCATGCACATTCTTTTCACCCATTATTTTGTTTTTTTACTCTCTTGGGCAGCCCTTACTCCTCTTATAAATACCCCATTTTGCTAACACAAAGAAACCAACACAATACTAATGCAAAGTAATGCAAAAAAGAGAGAAAGTTTAGAGAGAAAGAAATAAGTGAGAAAAGAGAGAAAAAAGAAAAGAGTAGGAAGATCAAAACAAAAGAGAAGAGATTGTTAAAAAAAAAGTGAGAAAAGAGCAAAGAGTGAAACACAAAAGAACTTGTGAGAGTTCTTCATCATTTTCAATCACTCTTTTGTTTTTTGGTCTTCTGATCTTCATTCAAATCATTCTTCCAACTTCACTAAGTCCACAAGAGCACAAGGATCTTCGAGGATAATCCCTGCACGCAAAAATTTTACTTAGCCAAAGAAGGTTGGTTAAGCTTATACTTTTCGCAAAATAAATTGCTAGTATGATTCATGTATTTAAACCACCTTGAAAATAGATTAGATTAATTTAGCTCACTTAGAAAGTTTCATCTGAAGATACTTACTAGTTTCTTAGCATTTTCCCTTTCACTAGTTCTATGTCTTTCTTTAGTTAGCTACTAGTCATAATGTAGTCTCTCTTCGTTAAATGCAATATTGAGTTAATGGTAGTTTTAAAGTTTTTTCTTTTAGCTTATGATAGGTGCTTAAATAGTCATATTTAAGCCCCTTCATTTACACTTGCTATGCTCTTTGTTTATACATTTTAGTAGATTCTACTTCATTTTTGTGTTTTCTGTGTTTTTCATAGGTCTTTGAAGAAAAGATGACATTTTGGAGCTCTAAGGAATAAAAAATAAAGTTCTGCAAACTAGCTAGATGCACTCGAGCGCACCTCCCTTGTGATCGAGCGCACAAGCACTCGTGCGCACACCTAAAATGCTCGAGAGCACCCATGTGCTTGAGCGCAAAAGTATGCAATCGAGCGCACACGCACAGAGGGGCGGCAGAGCCAATTTTAGAAAGAAGTCTCCGGATCTTATTTTGGAAATTAAGGTTTCAAGGCACCCTTAGAACCCTATATATATAGGCTTGTAAAACATAGAAAACATACATTTTGATTTGGATTTGAGTTATAAGCTTTGGAGGAGAATTGACGACTCTTCTCTCGGGTTTATTTTTTCCCCTTTATTTTTATTTTATGAATATGTTTAGCATCACAACCATGTGTAACTAAACCCTAGTAAGGGCTTGGTTAATTATGTTTAACCAATAATTCAGTATTGGCGCCTTTGCAATATTTATGCTGTGATTTTTTATTTGATTAATGCCTGTTTTTATTTAAATTCCTCATATGTGTGTGTCTGATCAACGTATGCATGTGGTATGGATTAGTTAGTTGAATCAATTTGGATGACCGAGTCCTGGGTTCAACAATAGTAACAAAAGAAATCCATGCCAGGTTCTTGGGTTAATCAACATGGGAAACCAGGAGCGGTCGTGTGGTTGTCGATTTCCACAGATCCTATGCTCTCTTAAGGAACAACTCAGTATACACAATGCTGAATCCCTTAAGAGAGAAAAGAGTTAGAGTATACACCATGCCTAACTCATTGCTTAGGGAATCAATAGCTTAAGGAGTGGACCAAGCCTTTAAGTTAACAAACATTAGGTATTCATCGCATGAGTAAAGTATTGGGATATTGTTTTGTTGGGGTAGCATGATTAGTGGTGGATATCAAGTCTGTACGCTTTTATTATTATTATTCCAACTCAATATTTATTTCTATCTTTTTTTTATATTGCGAAACTAATTCTAAATCGAAATTCACCAATCCCTATGGAGATGATCTTGCATTTGCACACTATGCTATTGTTGACCTTATGCACTTGCAAGTAAAACAAGTTCGGTTATTTGCTTAATAATTTATGTAGATAAACGCACAACAGCTTAGTACCTTAAGATTTTTTTTTATGTTCTCTAAGTTAGATGGTTTACTTTAAGTTGTCATTAATTACATGTCAACTTAAATTCTTTAAGAAAAATTTTGGGCCCCCTTGGTCCTTGTTAATTTTGGGCCCCTTTTGGCCCATTAAAAATGTTACTAGTTACTAGTTATTTTGAATCTCATTTTTAAGGTAGTTTAGTTTAATTCTATTTAGCTTAATTCCTATTTTTTTAACTCGTCTAGTTTAAAGTGTCTTAGTTTAATTCATTCAATTTAGTCTTCAAGTTTAATTCATCTAGTTTAACTTACATAATTAATCCACCTAGTTTAAATGCATGCACTTTAATTTACTTCTCATCTATACTTTGCAAGTAGTTTTAATATTTTTTTTCTTCATAGTCAAAGCAATTTATTTCCTTTATATACTTACTTTTACCTCATTACTATAAAGTTAATCTTTGGTGTTTCTTTGTTTGAATAAAAATTGCAAAATGTGTGCTTGGTTTTATTAGTAGTGTATGATAATAATACTTGAATTAAAATTTCAATTAATTCCCTTGAAGCACAAATGGCTAGACTTCGGTCTAGGTAAGAGATAGAGCTTTAAATCCTCACTCTTTTGCATCCAAATCTCCCGAACCTTGGAATTTTTCACATAGATCAATGACAAGGGATTTGACCCCCTTCAAGGTCAAATGGAGGCTCTTTACCCATCATCCTTGTTTTGTGCTTGGATGAAAAACGACCCCTTGTCTAATACATTAAAAGTGCACCCATCACGGGAGCCTCCTTACTACTTACAAAGGGTTTGTATTAGATTTGGTAGTTTTTACTCTTTTCCATATGCTTACTAATCGTAATCTGCACCCTTACAATATCCATATTCTTTAAGGGGAGTGGCCTTGGGTATTGAGCCAGTTGCATGGGCCTCAGGTGAAAAAGAGTGATATGTACAGTTAGCGACTCCACTGGGGAGATTTAACCTTAAAGTGTTTCTTGGAAATCTTTTGAAATTTTAATTTGAGTTATTATTTCATACTTCACTTTGCACACTAGCACTTACCCTTCGCTCTCGACGGAGTAAATTGGGGGGCCCGTTTCCTCTTGATTTCTGGTGTGGCCCCCATTTTCTTATCGTCAGCCCTTGGTGTGGGATAAGTTCCTCTTGGTTCTTGTCCGTGTAACGAAGGTTTGCCAAACGAATTTATACTCTTATGGTCCACTTTTTTAGCCACTATAGGAGCATGATAGCATCCTTCTAGCCATGGGTTACCTGAGCCTACCAGAGTTATAAGTCGAGCCTCCCCTTTTTTAAGCAAACCCTAGAACCTTTCCATCTAAGACAATGACCTTTTTCTATCCATTTTTGCTTGTGTGTATGTGTTTTCCTTCACCTCACATGTTAAGAAAAGATAAAATCAATTTTTTTGACAACATGTTTGGTAATTTAGTATTTCCTTTGATTAAATCACAATCAAATAAATTAAACTCAATGTTAGGCCTAGGTTAGCCCAAAACAATGGATTTTCTCTTAGTTAAGTCTTGTAAGTTTGACCTCATTAAGGAGTCCACAAAAGAAACTAGTGATGATTGGGCCTTAACCCAAGAAATCTAAAATGAATGCGACTGGAGGCCCAAGGACCAGGTGGAGAGATACATGTTAGGGGAAAACTTCATCATTCATTTAGGCTTCCTTGATTTAGCCCTAATCACCACTAGGTTACAAATCTCTTGAGAAACTTAGTGATATCAAACCCACAATATTTAACTATGAGAAAGCCCATGAAGGATTGAAGGGGCCCAGACTAAGGAAGTTTGATTGGAATTTAATTGAAGGAAATTTATTTTGATTAAATTATAATAAAATGAAATGAGCCCAACATTGAGCCTAATTTGTTTTAAAATAGATGATTCTCCCTTAGTTAATGTAGTTTGACATTATTGAGAAGCCCATTGGAAGAAACTAATGTTGATTAGGCCTTAACCTAAAAAATCTAAAATGAAAGTGATTGAGGGCCCAAGGATCCAGTGGAACGATCCATGTAAGGGGCAATCTTTATCTTTCATTTGGGCCTCTTGGGTTTAACCTCAATCATCATTAGGGTCTGACCTCATTGGGAAGCTTGTTGATATCAAATCTACCATATTTAACCATGAGAAAACCAGGGAATTTGATTGTAATTTAATAAGAGGAAATTTTTATTTATGTTTTTGTCTCCACCTAATTGGGCTAATTGAGAACTTATCTGCAAATAGACTTTAATTCATTCAGTGGGCCTTTGGATGCAAAACTGAAACTCATTGATAAAGTTAAAGTTATATTGTGGATAAGCGAGTATGGAAAAAAGGATTCATAGAATGAAGAACTTAAAAAAAATGTATTTTTTGTAAAGAAGAGTCATAAGCCTAGGAGAGGAGGTAGTCCTTCTTCATTTTGGTACCGATCCTCTAGTAGAAGGCTAAAGAAAAGGTCTTCTACAAGTCTAGTCTCACCTTCAATGGAAAAACTTATTGACGACTCAGCTCCCATTTCTAATTATGCCTCACCAAACTTCCTTAACATGATCAAAGAATTACTCACTACGCCTAACCCGTCCACCCTAAACACAACCCTCGACCCCTTCACCTAAAACACAACACCTGACCCCTCTACCATAAACATAACCCCAAACACAACCCTAAGCACAACCACAAACACTAACCCTTCCAAGCCCAACTTCAGAGAAATGAGTAGTGCCGAATTTTGGGGGCATATGGCCCTAATTGAAGAATTCTTGGATTTAGATGGTTCGACTTTGAAGATCGCAACGGACAAGGAAAGCAATGTGATGTCAATGGTAGGCCCTATTACAATGCATGAACAACAGATTTAAAGGCATGAGCAGCAGGTCAATGGACAACGAACTAAAATGATGCATTTGAAAAACAAATCGGAATTGAGAATACCAGCTAGGTTCAGAGCATGTGAAGGATGCAAGTTAGTTTAAGAGTATCAATAAAGAACTCAAATGTTTGTACCATTTCGAGTCAAAGATCTGAACCGTTTCTTCTAAATGATGAGCAGGGGAATATTGTCTCTACTTCCTATTTAAATGCATTTCCCATGTCAATGAAAAGATGTCTGATTTTGAATGTGTTATGTTTTTAATATGTGATAAGAAATCCCTTTCAATGAACTTGATTTGGAAAACAAAAAAGTAAAACAAATGAACTCCGACTGTTAATCTCGTTACTAAATTTGTTCCATTTTAATAAAATAAAAAAACATTTCATGGTATATATGCATTCTATACCTAAACATTTGAGCAAAATGAAACATTGGGGAGTTCACTTATAATCCTGAACCCATAAAAATATTTGGTTTAGAAAGGCTAAGCGGTTAGATTTGAGACGACAAGAGGCCATCATTCTTTTTTTTCCCATTCATCAAGAATTTTTCGTTATTATGATTTCTTTCAAAACAAACCTCGTCAAGGATTGCTTTCTCACCATCCAATCAAGGCCCGACACATGGAAGCCTCTAGGGACCCCAATGAATTCATTCCAAAGCAGATTAAACCCGAACAGATTATCCTATAGCGTTTTTTTTTTACTTAGCTGGATCGTCCCAAACGGATTTTTCCCTTCGATATACCCGAGCAAATTCCACTTCCTTCAGATGTCAACACATTTGACGATGAAAATTTTCAAAACAATAGGCCACGCCAAATGGGCAAACAAAACAAAGAGACAAAAAAATTAAAAATTTAATCTCTTTATCTCCAACTACGTGAAGGTTTGATACCATTTGTGGGTACATAGGCAACCACTTTTGTACAGCCATAATTTTATTGGAAACCCCTTCCTTTTTTGTGTACTTGTATTTTTCCCACAAATACATCTTTTGTACAATTATCAAAAGATAATAAAAATAAATTCACACTTTGAATAAAATATGTTGAGCCAATGAAAGAATTGAAATCGAAATTGATTTAATGCATAAAGGACTTAAGTTTCTAGATATGCCATTTCTTTTTTATTCTCCAAGGATTTTCTTATTACATAATGAAAATGCAAGTACGTGACATTATTTCAAAGTCATAATGGACTCCCTATAATAGTGTGTTTTCTTTTCTTGCTTCCGGGAAACTTCTGCTTAACCCTAGACACATGTTGGATAGTAGTCAAAGACAACGAAGCAAGTTATAGAGATGGTGCGAGGAATTTGAGTCATGGTGCCCTTGGGCCAAGTACCTCGGATCCGCTCAATCAACCGTTCTTTCATTGGACAAGTATAATAGCCATGGCCAGGTGGCAGAATAGTTTGTGGTTGCCCATATGGCCTGAGAATCTACACTGGGGAATAATATGAGAAGTAGGTGTTATCAGCAAGCACCACATAAACTTTTTTAAAGGTTGACAAGGTAGCCATAGTAATCTTGCACCAGGGGCATACTTAGCGGATTTGCAAAGCACAAGTATTTCGAACTAGTTGAGCCAGCCCTCTAGTGAATCTTGCTTAACCAAGAGTTTGCAGCCCTAAAAATGTTTTGGCTTGTAGTCAGTGTCAGAATTATTGGGAGGAGCTAATATCGACAGCGTATCAAATAGCCACATATGAAGAGGAAAACACCATATACCGTTTGATAGTTAAAAGGAGTCAGTAAAATATAAAGTACTTACCTGGAATAACAAGGGGCTTCTAGTGAGATAAACGGACTCACGTCAACAGAAGACATCAAGGCCATTCAGAATGGTGGCTAATACGACACCTATCAGATAGGATTCTTCTTTTGATTGTTTCACCATATCAAGTAATGTTTTGTGGACCCTCAAACTATGACCCTTCATGAAAAATGTGACAAAGAGGCAGAGGAATAGTATATTCCGACGATGGTTGGTAGGATCTTTTACTTCAGTTCCAAAAAGATTGGACATAAAAAGCATTATATCAAAATAATTGCCCAACAAGATAGTTTCAACTTGGGCCTTGGTGATCCCAAATAACTCCATGGCAAGTTTAGTGTGATGATCCGTGTATGGAGGAAGGAAATTTTTGTTGGATGGCTTTCAATGGATGAGCGCATAGAATTCCTTATACATCTAACATAATTCATCAAAACCAAACCGAAATGTGTGTGTATCAGGATCCCACATTGTTGCAATCGCCTTCAAGAAATCCTAGTTAATTTTAACGCTCTTGAGCAAAAAAAAAAAAAATCGTGTTGATGCCATAATGGGAGAAATCGTGGAGCTTGATACCTTCCATGTTGCCGATCCAATGTATCAATTGAGCTGAGATAACTTTCATGGCCATTTCTTTTGAAGAAGTAGAGAAGAAAGATTATGGACAAGTTGTGAAGCTTCATTCTTAGAACTACTAGAGGATGTGTACCAAGTGAGAGGAAAGATTGGGTTTAAATGCATGTTTTAAGTCAAATAAAATTAAATGGTCAAAGAATAGACCGCTTAAAGCCAAACAGACTAGAGTGTACAAATCAATGGCCACTTTCTAGGTCTTTGTAAAAGTTTGCCTTTAAAAGTTTTTGAAAATAGCAAAAGACTTAAACTATCACGTGATCTCTTCACCAAATTTTTAAAGCGAAATGACATCTCTTGCACGCATTGTTCCTTCTCTTTTTTTCAAAACTTTATAAAGAAGAATCCTAATTTCCATGACTCAGCTCACGCCCAAGTTCTTTTTGTGATTTAAAAATTTTGAATAAGAGGAAGACTCTGCAGAACCAATAAGCAACCCAAAGCCTTCACAGTAGGCAAAATCACCAAAAATCCCTCACAGCAGACACAATCACAAAAAAAGAGTCATCATCAACTGGCAAACCAAAGTCCTCATCAGCAGGCAAACCAAAATCATCGTCAGTAGGAAAATCTAAGTCCTCATTAGCAGGCAAAATCACAAACCAAAGTCCTCGTAGCATGAAACCCAAATTCCTCGTAGCAAGCAACCCAAATTCCTCGTAGCAAGCAACACAATGTCCTCATCAGTAGGAAAACCAAAGTCCTTGTTAGCAAACAAACCTAAGTCCTCATTAGCAGGCAAAATCACAGACCAAAGTCCTCGTAGCAAGCAGCCCAATGTCCTCATCAGTAGGCAAACCAAATTTATCTTCAACAAGCAAACCTAAGTCCTCATTAGCAGGCAAACCAAAGTCTTCGTCAGCAAGCAAACCTAAGTCCTCATTAGTGGGCAAAATCACAAATCAAAGTCCTCGTTAGCAGGCAAAATCACAAACTTAAAGTCCTCATCACCAGGCAAACCAAAATCCTCATAGCAAGCACCAATCGATCCAGAAGTATCACACGGGTGAATGAATGCTAGCTCCATCACTCCAGATATGTATCATTCTCATATGTAATCTTATGACACCAATTTTTCCCAACAACAAGTTTACTTTTATGCACACATCACATATTTATCGTTCTAAAATTTTGAAACGAAATAGTAGTCACTCAAAGTGTAATACCCGTATTTGTAAAGTAAGGGTAAAAAAGTACTTTAATAAATATGACATAGAGTTAAAATAATATATAGATATTTTTTGAATGCGAAAAGTTAAATTTAAAAAAAAAATACTGGCAACAAGTGTCGCCACCTGTCGCTAGGAGGGGTTGCCTTGCTGCATGTAAGGCAGTAAGGTAGCTGATTTTGCAAATTGGTGTTGAAGCTTTTTTGGGTTGGCAATAAAACATGTGTGTGTGTGTGTGTGTGTGTCTATATATATATATATATATATATATATATATATATATATATATATATATATATATATAAATTATATTTATACCTACAAAATCCCGTTTGGTTTTCCTTCAATTACTCTATTTCTTTAAAAACTTGGGGATCAAAAGAAAGGTTGAAAGAGCAAAATTTTGGAGGAGTTTACGGGAAAATTTTATAGAGAGTCACGGGAAGCTATCGGAAAGACATAAGATAATAATGTAATGTTTATTTTTGAATTTTTAGCATACACGAAATTTCCCAGAATTCAAAGTGGGAATTTTCAAAGGGTGTGATTTATGAAGAATTGAAGAATAAATTAAAATTTTAATATAAATATTATGTCAAGTGCTGACGATCAACAACCAGGGGAAATTGCTGAAAGGAATGGGAAAGGCAAGAAGGTGATCCACAGGTAGCTTTAAGTGCTACGTGGTGAGTTAGATTTACTTTAAGTAATCTAAATAAAAATGAAATATCTAGTGATAATATTAAAATAAATTATTAGCGTATGCTTTGGTGATAGATAAAAATTTGATTGATAGGTATGATATGAATATTGGACACGTACAAAATTATTATGTGAAAAGAAATATCATTAGAATAATGAGTTGATTTAATTTTGGTGGTAATAAATAAAATTTTTGATGAGTTATGGTTAATAAATGGATGTGATATATGAGGAAAAGAAATTTATCAAGTAGAAATTCAAGGAAAGACAAGATAGCTAAATTTGATATTTGAATCCGTGTTGTTTTTTATATTATTGTTCATATATATATATATATATATATATATATATATATATATATATATATATATATCATTGTTCATATGAATGTGTATAAAATAAAATAACCGGGAGGGGACCGGTCAAAGATAAAAACATGTAGACATGTGGGAAGATGTTCCCTAATAATAATAATTTATGTATCGCATCTGTTTTGACATGTTGATATTATTACTAAAATGTTGTTGATATTATTGATTTATTTATAAATAAATGAGTCTCACAGAGAGACAATTATAGTGAGAAAAAGACATATAAGTATGATATGATAGAAATTATTAAATGTTAGACTATATGCTATTATCTAGTCATATGAGATATAAATGATTTAATATTAAAGGGCTATTTATACAAATTGAATACTTCTAGTAAATTTGATTCACTGAACTTGTGAAGCTCATCCCTCAGTGTACAATGATTTCAGGTAACAGACAAGACAATTAGTCTAGTGAGTTGAGAGTCAGACAAAATTATTTTCTGTAAGCCACGTACTTGTTAACATCCTCAGAAAAATGAGAAAATGAAATAAAAATTTTATTTGTAAATATTCATGCATTTTATGTTGTATATTATGTTTAAGTTAATATCAGATTTTTGTAACTCCCCTGTTAAAGGTTGAGGATTAAAATAAAAATTTCTGTTAGTATTAGTATTATTGTTGCATATATGTGTCATGCTGGGATTTTCAAAATGTAATGACACTGTCTCGGGGGTGGTCAACCCGGGATGGGTCGTTACAATTTTGGTATCAGAGCATTAGGCTTTATGATTCTATAGACTGCATGAGAACTTAAAAAAAGTGGAAGATCTATATAAACTATATTTTAAATGTAGTGTCTGAGGATGACACGTGGTCGTGCTAGAGCTAGAGGTAGAGTTCTAAATCAGAGGGGACGTGGTAGACCCCTAATATTTAGAAGAATTGAAGCAGAAGAGGAAGTTGAGTTTGTGGATCCCACGATGAAACATATTGATAGTGAAGCTCGTACTGGTAGAGCTAGGAGAGAATCTGAGGTTAGGAATGATGAATTGAGAGAAATTCTTAATCGTGCTATAGAGAGGATGAATGCAGCTGAAGAAAGGCCTGATAATCTGCAGAGAAGATTAAAGGAAAGAGGTATAAGAGAACCTGATGTGGTGAGGCAAGAGATTCATGAGGGAGAAGGAATGTTTGCACATGAGATGCAAGGTGATTGTTTTGTGAGATTTCTTAAGTTTAAACCCTAGTCTTTTAGAGGATCTGTAAATCCTATAGAAGCTGAGCAGTGGATCAGACATATCGAAAATATTTTGAGGTCTTACCAATGTTAGATAGACAAAAGATTGTTTTGTTTTATTTATGCTGGAGGGTGAGGCTTTTCAATGGTAGGAGGATATTTTTCCCATGGTAAGCACATAGGTAGAACAGCTTTTAACTTGGAGTAAATTTAAAGATGAGTTCTTCGCGAAGTATTTTCAAATACCTTTCAGGCACAACAAGAGAGAGATTTTATTCATCTATGGTAGAGAAATTTATTGGTGGCTGAATATGATAGTAGATTCATAGTCCTGTCAAGGTTTTTACCAGAATTAGTGAATACAGAGGAGAGAAAATGTAAGAGATTTTTAGACGCATTACACTATGACATTCGAACTAAACTCTCTTATATGGGCATAGAAAATTATGTTGTACTGGTGGATAAAGCATTACAGATTGAGAAGGATTTGATGGAGTTTAGAGGTAGGAGAGATTGGCTTAAGAGGTCTAGATTTGAGAGACTTAGAGGTGGCAACAGTAGGATGTACAGGGTGGAAGACCACCCTAGAGGGGGCGTTCCTTGTCATAAGGAACTGTAGTGCACAGTCAGAGTCAAGTAGGATATGTTGCTTCTGTAGCTCAGAGTAATACCGGTAGGACCCCTAGATTTGGGAGACAAGCTATGGGAATTGGGAGTTATGGTAGAGGATTAAGTACGCCACCAAGGGGAAGTGGTAACCTGATGTATGATTGAGAAGCAAGGGTTTACTTTAGATGTAATCAGACGGGGTATCTGTCATGAAATTGCCCTACACAGATATACTTTGTATCTGGTAGGGGAGGACATGTTGCTACAGATTGTCTAGTGGGGAAATCTACTGACGTAGGTGTTGGAAGTATTGGGAAGAAATCGATGGAGAAAGGTGGTGGATCAGGGAGTGTGAGGGGCAGAGGTCGAGGATTAGTAGCTGAGCAAGGACGTGGCAGCCAGTTTCAGTCCAGACATAGCAGAGTCTATGCATTGACCCAACAAGATGCACAAGCCACTCCTGATGTTGTTATAGGTATGATATCTATCTTTGGTAGGTCATCTAGATTATTGATTGATCTTGGTGTAACCCATTCTTTTGTATCTAGTAATTATATGAAATCATTGATACTAGTGCTAGTCTTTTGATGCATGCGATTATTGTTGAGGTCCCTACTGGAGATAGGGTTATTTTCAGAACAATCTATCGAGGTTGTGTGATTAATATTTCTGATAGAGAATTTGAAGTTGATTTATTGCCTTTAGATATGATAGATTTTGATTTAATTCTGGGGATGAATTGGTTATCTGCATATCATGTTTGGGTAGATTGTTTTAGAAAAAATGTGGTGTTCAAGATACCCGGACAAAAGGAGTTTAATTTTCAAGGAGAACGTAAGATACTTACTAATTGTCTTATTTCTGCTTTAACTGCTAGCAAATTGTTGAAGAAGAGTTGTGAGGGGTATTTGGCATATGTGGTGGATTCTAGCAAGGAAGTAGGAAGTTAGAATAAATCTTGGTAGTGAAAATTTTTTCTGACATTTTCCCTGAGGAGTTGTCTGGTTTGCCTCTCAGTAGGGAGATTGAGTTTTCTATTAAAGTGTTTCCAGTATCAGCATCAATATCCATAACACCCTATAGAATGGCACCAGTGAAATTGAGAAACTTGAAAGTTCAGCTTCAAAAGTTGCTAGATAAACAATTTATTCGACCTAGTATGTCACCCTGGGAGCCCTTGTGTTGTTTGTCAAGAAGAATGACAGGATAATGATGTTGTATATTGATTATAGACAGTTGAATAAGATCACCATCAAGAATAGATATTCTTTACCCAGGATAGATGATTTATTCAAGTAGTTACAAGGAGCTAGAGTGTTTTCTAAGATAGACCTGAGATCGTGTTATCATCAATTGAGGATAAAGGAGGGGGACGTACCTAAGACTGTTTTTAGGACACGTTATGGCCATCATGAGTTTCTGATGATGTCATTTGGGTTGACTAATGCTCCTGCAGCATTTATAGACCTTATGAATCGGGTGTTTAAACCACTCTTGGACTATTTTGTGGTTTATTGATGATATTTTGGTATATTCCAAGAATGAAGAGGAGCATATGCAACATTTGGAGATAGAGTTGAAGATTTTGAGGAGAGATAAATTATATGCAAAGTTCTCTAAGTATGAGTTTTGGTTGAGTGAAATATCTTTCTTGGGGCATGTTGTGTCGGGAAAGGAGATAGCAGCTGACCCACAAAAAGTAGAAGCAGTGTTGAATTAAGAAAAACCCACGAGTGTAACTAAAATTAAAAGCTTTTTGGGGTTGGCTGGTTATTATAGGAGATTTATCCAAAAAATTTCTATGATTGTTGGACCATTGACTAAATTGACCAGAAAGGATATGAAGTTTAGGTGGTCAGAGGAATGTGAGAGAAGTTTCCAACTGTTGAAAGAAAAACTAACTACTGCCCCGGCATTAGTGCTTTTTTCTGGTGATGAAGCATTTGTGGTTTATAGTGATGCGTCACATCAAGGGTTGGGATGTGTGTTAATGCAACATAGGAGAGTTATAGCTTATACATCTAGGCAACTGAAGAACCATGAGAGGAATTACCCGATCCATGATTTAGAATTGGCTACCATAGTTTTTTGCTTTGAAGATTTGGAGACACCATCTATAAAGAGCCAATTGTGAAATTTTTACTAATCATAAAAGCTTTACGCATTTATCGACCCATAAGGAGTTGAATTTGAGACAGAGGAGGTGGATGGAGTTGATTTGTGATTATGACTGTACGATTCACTATCATCCAGGAAAGGCTAATGCAGTAGTTGATGCATTGGGTAGAAAGACTACAGAGAGATTAGCTACTATTGGGAGTCATAATACTAGCTTGATGATAGAATTAAGAAGAATGAGGATGCCATTGAGTGTCATTGATAGAGTATTGATGGAAAATATGGTGATACAATCTTCTATTATTGATCGGTTATTACAGATGCAGGGTAGAGATGAAGGGATACAAAAGATCAGGCGGGAAGTGTTAAGTGGGAAGTAAACTGAGTTTAGAATTAGAGAAGATGGTATGGTGGTATTAGGGCATAGAGTTTGTGTTCCCAATATTGTGGAGATAAGAAAAGAGATACTAAAGGAGGCTCATGATTCTGTATATTCCATGCACTCAGGTAATAATAAGATGTACAGGGGATTGAGACATAATTATTGGTGGTCAGAGATGAAAAAGGATGTAGCAGAATATATTTCTAGATGTTTGACTTGTCAACAGATGAAGTCTGAGAATAGACATCCAGCAGGTTTATTACAACCTCTTTCAGTACCTGAGTGGCTATGGGAAAATTTGAGTATGGATTTTGTCTTTGGCTTTCTCCGTATCCAGAGGGGACATGACGTTGTGTGGGTTATAGTGGATAGACTTTCTAAGTCTTCACATTTTCTTCCAATTAAAATTACCTGGAGTCCAGAAAAGCTGGCTGAGTTGTATATAGCAGAGATAGTAAAATTACATGGAGTCCCCTTGAGTATCGTATCAGATAGAGATTCTAGATTTACCTCTAGATTTTGGAGGGGTTTCCAAGAAGCTATGGGTACGCAATTGTAGTTTAGTACAACTTTTCATCCACAAATTAATGGGCAAATAGAGAGAATCATCAAAATACTAGAAGATATGCTAAGAGCAAATGTATTGAGTTTCTTAGTGAGCTGGGATGCTTATTTGCCTTTGATCGAGTTTGTATATAATAATCAGTATCAAACTAGTATTGGGATGGCATCCTTCAAGGCTTTATATGGTAGGAGGTGTAGAACTCCAGTATGTTGGGAAGAAGTTGGAAAGAGAAAGATATATGGCCCAGAAATGATAGATTTGACTATTGAGAGGATCAAACTGGTTAGGAAGAACCTCTGAGCAACCCAGAACAGATAGAAAGGATATGCTGATAAAAGGAGACGACCTCTCGAGTTCTAAGTTGGTGATTGGGTATTTTTGAAGATATCTCCGTGGAAGGGTGTGTTAAGGTTTAAAAAGAAGGAAAAGTTAAGCCCGAGATTTATGGGGCCACATGAGGTGACCTAGAGAATTGGACCAGTAGCATATCGTTTGAATTTGCCTCCAGAATTAAAGCAATTACATAACGTGTTTCATATGTCATTGCTGAGAAAGTACGTACACAATGAATCCCATAGTATCTCGAATCAAGTGATAGAATTTCAGGAAGATTTGACTTTCATGCAAGTACTGGTCAGAATCCTAGACAGAAAGGAACAAGTCTTGCGCAATAAAGTCATTCCTTTGATTCAAGTATTATGGTGGAATAAAGATGTCGAAGAAGTCACGTGGGAGTATGAAGCAAAAATGAGGAAAGAATACCCCCAACTTTTTCTTGAATTAGGTAAGGAAATTTCGGGGACGAAATTTTTGTAAAGTGGGTAGAATTGTAATACCCGCATTTGTAAAGTAAGGGTAAAAAAGTACTTTAATAAATACGAGATAGAGTTAAAATAATATATAGATATTTTTTAAATGTGAAAAGTTAAATTAAAGAAAAAATGCTGGCAACAGGTGTCGCCACCTGTCGCCAGGGGGTGTTGCCTTGCTGCATGTAAGGCAACAAGGCAGTTGATTTTGCAAATTGGTGTTGAAGCTGCAGAGATTTTTTTTGGGTTGGCAATAAAATGCATGTGTGTGTGTGTGTGTGTGTGTGTGTGTGTGTCTATATATATATATATATATATATATATATATATATATATATATATATATATAATATTTATACCTACAAAATCTCATTTGGTTTTCCTTCCATTACTTTATTTCTTTAAACACTTGGGGACCGAAAGAAAGGTTAAAAGAGCAAAATTTTAAAGGGGTTTACGGGGGAATTTTATAGTGAGTCATGGGAAGCTATCAGAATAACAGAAGGTAATAAAGTAATGTTTATTTTTGAATTTTTAGCATACATGAAATTTCTCAGAATTCAAAGTGGGAATTTTTAAATGGTGTGATTTATGAAGAATTGAAGAATAAATTATAAATTTAATATAAATATTATGTTAGGTGTTGACAATTAGCAACTGGGGAAAATTACTAAAAGAAACGAGAAAGGCAAGGAGGTGATCCATGTGTAGCTTTAAGTGCTACGTGGTGAGTTAGATTTACTTTAAGTAATCTAAATAAAAATGAAATATCTAGTGATAATATTAAAATAAATTATTAGCTTATGCTTTGGTGATAGATAAAAATTTGATTGATAGGTATGATATGAATATTGGACACATAGAAAATTATTATATGAAAATAAATATTATTAGAATAATGAGTTGATTTAATAATGGTGGTGATAAATAAAATTCTTGATGAGTTATGGTTAACAAATGGATGTGATATATGAGGAGAAGAAATTAATGAAATTTATCAAGTAGAAATTTGAGGAAAGACAGGATAACTAAATTTGATATTTGAATTCATGTTGTTTTTATATTATTGTTCATATGTATATTTCATATCATTGTTCATATGCATGTGTATAAAATAAAAGAACCAGGAGGGGGCCGGTCTAATTGAAAAACCGTGACAACCGGTATATGCTGAAAATAAATACCGTGACAGCTGGTATGTGCTGGAAAGAAAAGAACCGAGAGGGGGCCGATCTAAGCTAAAAACATGTTGACATGTGGGAAGACGTTCCCTAATAATAATAATTCATGCATTACGTTCAACTTCCTCGAGTTAATTTATACCATTGGGTTCAAGGTCATACCAAGACATTGGTGGTGTTAGAGTGAACCTTGTTGCCCTGCTTAGCCTAAGAATACAACTTAGAATAATAAAAATAAAAAGATTATAGCAGTAATATTTAAATTACAATAAAGAAATAAAGTATATGTGAGTGATTAGAGGAGAAGAGAAATGATGTAGTTTCTTAGTAGAGTATGCACGATACAACATAAATGGTCTTAAAGTAGTACTACTATAACTATGATGCTATAAGAAAAATGACACTACAAGGCTACAAAACATGTTTGCCATGAAGAATAAAGCTACCGCAAAAATGCAAAGTATCAATGGGATTTGTATAGCGCTATAGGAGGCCCATTGCTATGCATTGATTGCTTGAGTAAGCTTAACATGAGTACAAAAGAGCTAGGGAATGGCTATGAGATTTCCATAAAAAGTGGTTGAGGAGAAAGAAGTTGATTCAACGGTATATCTTGGCGTTATAGGAAGAATATGGCCTTTTTAGTGTTAGATTGCTTTTCTTAGGGAAAAGGGAGTCAATTGGTTCTTTTATAGAAGGAAAGTGGAGCCTTTTCAAGTGTTTTGCGATGTTAAAGGAAAATTGTGGGTGATAAGTTGTTGTTATGAATTTTAAAGTATGCTATGTTTTTTTTTAGCTGAAATGGGGGGTGGTTATTTATAGGAGTGCAATATGCCCTTCTCCTTAGGACCAAGGGTCCCTAATCCTTGGAAATTGTCTTGCAATGACAATCATGAGATCCCAAGAAACTTGAAACTTGTTGTTATAGCTGCCAACCTGTTACATCATAGCTACTTCATCCTTTGTCTGTTATTCCTTCTTTTTATTCCCTTGCCATAGCCTTAATCCCATGAAGAACCCAATAAAAATGATGAGGTTGCTACAAGTGGAGACTTATTTGATGGAGGAGATATGTTCGACAACTCTTACCTTTGGGACAAAGGGATTTGGTGCTGGACAAATGGGGTGCTCTGAGTGTACAGGTGGGAGAAGTGATTTAAATGAGATGATGGGATTAGCATTGAGTTTGGTGTTAAATGACTAGATTAAAAGCTAATGTTGGGTTTTAGCTAAACTAAAACACGTTTTGGTTTGGTTGAACAGTAACTAAATGTTTGTAAATAAGGTAATGTTAAGAGAGATTGTTGCTACCACTGTAGTCATGTTCCGTTACTATCGTAGTCATATTCTGCATGTTGTAGTCACACTCTACTACTGCAAACAACTTATTTTGTACACATTTAATTGATAAGTATATTTCCTCTTGAATCTCTATGAAAACAACCAAGATACAAATGATTGAGACTTTGAAAGCGATTTGTGATACGGAACTCTGACAATTATGGCTACAAGCATGTGTTAAACTTAATAAAAATGAAATCTTAGCAAAGGGTATAAAGAACAGCAGGTTTTAAGCACAAAGAACATAAACAACAAAATCTGAGCAGCTGCACAATTCTAGAGTTGTGTAAAGGACCCTTGCGCATATCTAGAGTTACATAAGGTAGTTCAATCCTCCAATCAAAAATCTGGGTTGATAGACAGTTTGCACACCACTTCAAAAAGTTGTAGTTAAATTTTTTTTGCAAACAAAACAAGAATGAATTTTGCGCATATCTAGAGTTTCACAAGCTACCATACGCATATCTAGATATTTACAGGTTAGAGATACGTCAAAATCATGGATAAAATTTTTACCAACCTCATCTCATCCTTTAAGCTCTACAGATTAGCTCATAGTGAACAAATGAGTTTTGGTGAATTTCTTTTTTATCTTCACATCTAGAGATTTATCCAGTATCAACCTTATCATTTAAGAACTATAAATAGGACCATTGGGTTCATCGTTTTGAGTGGAGATAAGGAAAATACAGAGAGAAAGTAGAAAGGCTTAGCTTAAAACTTTTAATTTCACTTACTTTCTCTTTAGAATTATTTTGAGTGTTCTTGGTAAGATAAAAGGTTTTAAGTAATTGTGTGGATTCTAAACACAAGTATGGGATTTCATCTTGGGTTTATTTAAACACAAAGGAACTTGAATAAGGGTTCTAATTCTTATGTCTAACTCATTATGATTTCTTGAGCCATTTCTACGCTCAAGGGATTTTAATTCAATCATCGTCGTGCTAAGCCATAATTGAAGGAAGAAATTACACAGTTATCTTCAACATTCAGAATCGACATATTCTTCTTGAGAGGTTCAAGAGGAAACAACCAATTTCGAGCATCCATATCCGAAATAGAAGCAAGTGTGAGCTACGAATGTGGTTCAACTTCAACGTACAATTACATGCATCCAGTAGCGCTTCTTAAAGGTAGGTGTGGATGTATTTATTTTTATAAGATCATGATTTATGTGATTATATTCTTTGAAATAACATGAAAATGGTTACTTGATGGATTGATGTGAGAACATGAAATGGCTAATGATGAAATATTGATTTTATGGAACGAGGTACGTTAAAATTTGTTGTAAATTATTTTATTGATGATTGCACGAAAGTAGAAGTTGTATTTTACCCGAATTTGCTGTAAGTTTGATCTAGGGTTTCACTAAGGTACTTGCTACCTTTGTTATTTTTCCCTGAGATTTTTACAGTAACTTGATATTTTTGCGAGCAAGTGACTTATAAACTTGTGCTACTATTTTTGTGTTGTATGAAGGTTGCACAATTCTAGAGTGGTGCACAAGCCTCTGCATAACTCTAGAGTAGTGTGGGCTATGGACGACCTCAACCCATGCTAATCTTTTTCTAGTAACTTCCTGCTACTGTATGAACCCTATCTGCTATGTTTAAATCACATAATGATTCGCTTAAGTACGATGAACACCAACATGTATGATTATGCATGTAATCGAATGAATTGTGATAAAAATCTTAAATATGATATGTTATGATTGAAATTGGCACGCTATACTTGTTGGAAATTTATTTGTTCATTCATGCTTACTTGATTGGTTGATAACATGATACTTATATTTTGTGCGGACTTTTCTATGCTTGTTTTAGTTTATTTACTTTCTTTAATATAATTGCTATACATCCACCATAATATTATATGTTTCATGTTGTTGCTTGTGTGATTGATTGTGGAATTAAAACTTGAAAAATATTAGTAAATGATTCTTAATTAAATTATCCCTTAATGAGCAAAAGTAATGTCCTTTGTGGCCCAGGCACATGTGGGGTGCTATTTCTTTTGACCTTACCACAGTGTACTTTAAGTTCCGAATTTGATCTCTCTTTAACCAGTGGCTAAAGGTTCTTTGTTTCCTAAATTAATCACGTGGCAACTCTAACCAAATTTCCCTACCTTAGACTTGGTGTCTCAGGTTTGTTACTTAATTGATTAGAGTTAACCATTTAGATTAGTCCATGTTCAAAGAGATACGATTCATGAGACATTGTTGCATTATAGAAAATGTTTAAAAGGAAAGTACCTCATGAATGTCTCGATATTTAGAAGCGCACTTATCACGATGAGCCCCCTTACTATTGATAAAGGGTTGTGAAAAAATGTAATAAGACTCTCATTTTCCATTATGTCGAACCATTTCGATCTGCACTCTTACTCATGAAATTTGATTGTTTAATTACAAAATTTAATATCATGATGTCACCATGCCAAACAAAAACTATTTTAGACATATAAGAAGCAATTCAAATCTGTAAAACACATAAAAAAAAACGGGTCCAATAAAATTAGTAATTCGCAAGAAAAGCTAAGGATATCCATAATTCAAACTTGTTTAGAAACTTCAACATTAATTAATTAACTAATTCAATCATTGTCCAAGAAAGTCTCAACCCCAATCGGCAAAGCCATATTCAAACAGGTGTATAATACTGAAATCATCTATCCTCAGAAAATCAAACAAACATAAAATTTGTGAAACTAAGCTCTATTCAAATCCTCATTAACCTAAAATACTTTGAAGAATTCAAACTATGAATAATAAAGTAGAAGTTAGATTCAAGACCTCACCTGGGTGGAGAAACAACACCAGAAGCCAAACCAGTAACCAGTGGTGGACGATGTGCCCCACAGCCGTGAGAAGGGCCGCCTCCGACGCAACTCATCAATTGCAGGTTAAGTTTTAAAGATTTAAGGAACGATGTGTAGATCTTCTGAAACCTCAGGGTTAAAAATATAATTAATCCAATTTAATTAGTTACATCAATTCGTTGCTTTACTACCAAACTATATTTATGTTAGTTTTGCCTTAAATGGCCTTTATCATATAGTGGATCTCAATGGGCTTTATCATGTAGTAGGTCTTAAAGGGCTTATTATGTTAGTTTTGCCTCTTTAGTCTTTATAATGTAGTAGGTCTGGGTGGGCTTTATCATATAGTAGGCCTCACTGAGTCATATCATAAAATAGGCTTCAATGAGCTTATCATATTAGTTTTGCCTTTTTGATCTTTATCATGTAGTAAGTTGTTGGAAATCACCTTGACAAGATGCCCAGGTGGTGATCTTCCAAACACCCAAGTCTTGAATGACTTATAGAAAGAATTTCAGCAATCGAACTCAAGAACAGAAAATCAACGAAAGAAAGAAGACAAGTAATTTGTTGTCGAGGTTCGGCAATGTGCCTACGTCCCCGTGAGTTCCTCCGAACTCTCTGCACTATCTCAATGGTTCTTACAAAATTACAGCAATCCCCTTCAAGAATCCAAGTTCTTGAAGAAACAAGAAGAGAAGGAAGAAGATGAGAACTCAACAATGTTCTCTAATCTAATCTATACTCTCTCTATCTAAATACAACCAGCCTCACTACAAGAGTCCCTCTTGTGTTTATGTCTCTCTACACAATTCTCTCTTAGTGTTTACAATGATCTCACAATGTCACAAAACTCTCTTGTATGTGTGTTTTTGTCTCTTGTATTATCTTATGAAATGAGGCCTTGAGAACCTCTTTTATAGCCTCTTAATTCTTGGACATTCTTGTGAGTCATTATCCTCCCTTTGATCATGTTCTTCCTTTAATCTCAGCCCTACATCACTCTCCAAGTGATGCTGTGTGTTTTGGTGTGGTGCTGTGTGCTGCGGCGTGACCTGATGCTGCAGCCACCTGATGCTGTGCGCACACCTCCTGCCTGTGGACAGAAACTTCCACAGCAGTGTGCCTGACCTTCCTATGCTCAAAATTGAAGCACACACATGTGTGCAACCTTATAACTTGCTGAACTTTGATATCCCATAATTGGTTTGGACATTAACCAACCTTAGACCATGTTTGAACATGTTTGAAACTTAGGCAAATAACAACAATCTCTACCTTTGTCTAAGTGTTCAAAAAAAAAAAAAAAAAAACAAAACCTGAACCATTGTGCAGAAAGTTTCGGGATACAAACTCATATTGAGTTACCAATTAACCCACTCCAATCCTAAGTAATTCAAGGCAATGATTGAACTTACTTAGAGGTAAGACTTTAGTACCCAAGTCAGCAGGATTTTCTTCCGTGGCAACCTTGTCCACATGGATGCATCCTTTCGTAACATTTTCCCGAATGAAATGATACCGAACATCCATGTGCTTTATCCTCTCATGTAACACTGGATTTTTACACAAGTGCAAGGCACTTTGACTATCCGAAAATACTACAACCTGCTCATCCAGTACCTTCAACTCTTCAAGCAACCCTTTGCACCACATAGCTTCCTTAATGGCCTCTGTAGCAGCTATGTACTCAGCCTCGGTTGTTGAGAGTGCTACCATTGGCTGCCACTGAGCCTCCTTGTTCCTCAGCAACCACTTCATCCCAAGCCAATGCTTCTTTCCGGGATTACTCACAATTTTGCTGAAAATACTAATTGCCCAAGAAACCCTCAATCGGCTTCTCTCTTTTTCTTGGATGATTCTCATCCCAAGGATCTTTTGTGAAAGGCTGAGATCCTTCCTCTCGAACTCCTCACTAAGTTGAGATGTAAACCTTTCCATCATCTCCCTGTTGTTCCAAACCAACAGCCCATTAATGACATAGATGAGGATACTCACCATCTTCTCCACCTTGTGTCCAGGTGAGAAAGTTCTTGTGAAATCTATGTTTTCTTTCCTTGTGAACCCATTCGCCACCAGCCTAGCCTTGTTATGGACTTCATCTCTTGGAGTATTCCCTTCTTTGATCTTGTAGAGCCACCTACAATCCACCACTCTCTGTTTTTCTGGTTTTGGCACCAGCTCCCAAGAGTTGTTCTTCATCAAAGAATCCATTTCTTCCTCCATAGCCAGCTGCCACTTTGACGAATCCTTACACTCCATGGCATCCGTGTAAGTTTTTGGTTCAACCATCCCTCCTTCTATCCAAGGAGCTGCTGCATCTACAGCATTTGCAAACCCATATCTCAAGGGTGGTCTAACCACTCTTCTTTCCCGGTCTCTTATGAGCTGGTAGTTATTTACTGCATCAACTACTTCTTGTTCAGCCTCTTCTTGAGTTTCTTGAGCTTCTTGGCCTTCTTCCAAGGGCTCTACCTGGTCCGAACCCTCTTGCCTCCTCTGCTCTACCTGAACCGAGTGCTCTTTGATGTGATGCTCAACAATTTCTGAATTGGTTTGCTCACTAGCCCCTGCAGGGTTAGTTTTCTCCAAGTAGGAAAATAATAATTCATTAAAGACAACATCCCTACTTATAATCAGTTTCATGCCCTTCTTTTCTAAGGACCACAACCTATATCCCTTAACCCCATCACCATATCCTAGAAATACACGTTTTCTAGACCTAGGGTCAAGTTTATCCTCCTTTTGGTGTGCATATGCTGCACATCCAAAAGTCCTAAGGTTGCTTAATTCAGGGGTTTTTCCACTCCACATCTCCATGGGAGTCTTGAGCTCTATTGCTCTAGAGGGTGATCTATTCACCAAGTATGCAGCTGTAGCTACAGCTTCTCCCCAAAAATATTTTGGTAACTCGGATCCTATTAGCATGCACCTAACTTTTTCCATAAGGGTTCGATTCATTCTTTCAGCAACTCCATTTTGCTGGGGTGTTTTTGCAACCGTTCTATGTCTTAGAATGCCATTTATTTCACATAATTTATCAAAATCCTTGTTGCAAAATTCTAAGCCATTATCGGTTCTTAAAGCTTTAACTACCCTACCAGTTTGGGTTTCCAACAATTTCTTCCACACAACAAATTTATTCAAGGCATCCGATTTATTCCTAAGCAAATAAATCCACACTCTTCTTGAATAATCATCAATTAAAGACAGAAAGTAAAAGTTACCTCCCTGTGTTGGTGTTCTTGCTGGTCCCCAAAGGTCCGAATGAATGTAATCAAGAATCCCCTTAGACTTGTGCACTCCGGTGTTAAAGCTGACCCGGTGTTACTTCCCAAGAATGCAACTCTCACAGAAATCCAGTTTTTCTACTTTGTCACCACCAAGTAGACCTTCTTTGCTAAGCACTTGCCAGCCTTTTTCGCTCATGTGTCCCAAGCGAGTGTGCCAAAGGGCTGCCTTATCCAGCTCAGCCATCAAGCTTGCTGCTTGATCATTGGTTTCTGTTTCTCCGATCATCTCATAAAGTCCATCATTTCTTGCTGCCTTGATCACTACCAAAGATCCCTTGGCCACCTTGATCTTTCCTCCCTCTAATTTGCATGTGTACCCCATGGAGTCCAGCTGCCCCAATGAGATCAAGTTCCTCTTTAAGTCTGGAAGATATCTTACATTTCGCAGCAGCCTTATGACTCCATCAAACATCCTCAATTGGATGTCTCCAATCCCTCTCACTTGGCAAGAATTATCATTCCCCAAGAAGACTTTTCCCTCATTGATCTCCTTGAAATTCTTGAACCATTCTTTGTGAGGGCACATATGATAGGTGCACCCGGAGTCAAGAATCCACTTTCCGCTGCCTTGCCTCCTGCTCACATTTGAGCATGCAACAAGAACATCATCTTGCTGTTCTCCTTTGGCAACCGAAGCATCTCCATTGTTGGTATGACTTCTCCTCTCATCCCATATCCTCTTCTTGCAATCTTTCTTGAAATGGCCCTCCTTGTTGCAGTAGAAGCATCTCTTTCCTCCTCCATATCTTGTCTTGGAGTGAGATCTCCCATGGCTTTGCCCTCTACCTCTTGATTTCTCCCGGTAGCTGCCATAAGTGCTACTGCCATTCCGAGCTGCTGGCCTTCCTCTTACGAACAGCCCTTCACCACTTGATGCCTCTTTCATCTTGGCTTTGAAATCATGTGCCCTTATGGCATTGATCACAATCTCCTTTGTCAAAGAATCCCTTCCATACTCAATTGCATTAATCAAATTATCAAAGCAATCTGGAAGTGAATTTAATAAAATGACAGCCAATTGTTCATCCGGAAAAGTAATGCTACAGTTATTCAAATCTTGAACTAGCTTGTTAAAGACATCAAGATTATCTTGCAACTCCTTACTAGGGTCCATTTTAAAAGCAAAGATTCTTTTAAGAAGATAAATTTTGTTAGGAAGAGTTTTGGTAAGAAACAACTTATCTAGTTTCTTCCATATGACAGCCGGATCCTCCGAGTCTCCGCACTCCCTTGTGATACTATCCTACATGTGTAAGAAAATGGTGTTGTAGGCCATCTTCTTCACCTCGGTCCGCTGGTCCTCCGTGACACTTGCTGGAAAAGCATCATCTTCTCCAATAGTCAAGTCCACTTTCTGCTGCATTAGAACCGCCTTGATCTTCCGCTTCCATAGGGTAAAGTCCCCCTTTCCATCAAACTTCTCCACACAGAAATTTGAAGCCATCTTTTGCGGACAAGATCCCAGATTTGTGCACTAACCACAACTACTTTCTTTAATCTCAAGAACACAGATTGAAGATGGATCTTTAACACCGTTCTTGAATCAACCTTCAAGAACAAGACCGGATCTTGATCTTTAACCGTTCTTGATTCACCCAAGAAGTTTGATCTTTGATTCTTGGAGTCTTGGCTCCGTACCTTCTACTTCTTGTTCCGATAACTAGCTACTGTGCTCTGATACCACTGTTGGAAATCACCTTGACAAGATGCCCAGGTGGTGATCTTCCAAACACCCAAGTCTTGAATGACTTGTAGAAAGAATTTCAGCAATCGAACTCAAGAACAGAAAATCAACGAAAGAAAGAAGACAAGTAATTTGTTGTCGAGGTTCGGCAATGTGCCTACGTCCCCGTGAGTTCCTCCGAACTCTCTGCACTATCTCAATGGTTCTTACAAAGTTACAGCAATCCCCTTCAAGAATCCAAGTTCTTGAAGAAACAAGAAGAGAAGGAAGAAGATGAGAACTCAACAATGTTCTCTAATCTAATCTATACTCTCTCTATCTAATTACAACCAGCCTCACTACAAGAGTCCCTCTTATGTTTATGTCTCTCTACACAATTCTCTCTTAGTGTTTACAATGATCTCACAATGTCACAAAACTCTCTTGTATGTGTGTTTTTGTCTCTTGTATTATCTTATGAAATGAGGCCTTGAGAACCCCTTTTATAGCCTCTTAATTCTTGGACATTCTTGTGAGTCATTATCCTCCCTTTGATCATGTTCTTCCTTTAATCTCAGCCCTACATCACTCTCCAAGTGATGCTGTGTGTTTTGGTGTGGTGCTGTGTGCTGCGGCGTGACCTGATGCTGCAGCCACCTGATGCTGTGCGCACACCTCCTACCTGTGGGCAGAAACTTCTACAGCAGTGTGCCTGACCTTCCTATGCTCAAAATTGAAGCACACACATGTGTGCAACCTTATAACTTGCTGAACTTTGATATCCCACAATTGGTTTGGACATTAACCAACCTTAGACCATGTTTGGACATGTTTGAAACTTAGGCAAATAACAACATAAGTCTTATCATATTAGTTTTACCTCAGTGAGGTTTATCATGTAGTGAGCCTCAATAGGCTTCATCATGTTTTTGGATTTTTAATGGGCCTTTAAGATTTTATTTGGGCGTTACTTTAGTTTGAAAGTCAAGCTTGGTAGATAGGATATTTATTTGGCTAAGTGTTTGAATGATTTCGTGGGGTGTTGTCATCCGATGGATGTTTAACACGTGGTGTGAAAAAATTGGTATCAACGACCTTCATATTTCGTAACTTAGATATCATTTTTCCTAACACGTGGTGTGAAAAAATTGGTATCAACGACCTTCATATTTCGTAACTTAGATATCATTTTTCATAACAAAAAAATACTATTAATTTTGTAATCAATCCTTCTTATTTCCTAACTCATACTTTAATTTTCGTAACCTATATATTTTTCGAAACTGAACCTTTATATTTTGTAACTTATATATAATTTTCCGTAACAAAAAATATAATATTAAATTTCAAAACCAAGCCGTCCTATTTTGTAACCCTTTCTTTAGTTTACATATCTTGAATATTTTTCATAACTTAATCTTCATATTTCATAATTTATATATCGTTTTTCGTAATCTAAAAAATTATCAAATTTCGTAATGTTGAGCTCACATTTCGAAGCTTAAACATTATTTTTCATAACAAAAATGTGATATCGTATTTAGTAATTTATTAAATTTTTTAATTTAAATTTAATTCTTATAAAATCATATGAGCGCCGATTGGCAAACAATGAATGTTTTTTCAGTTCAAATTACATTCTGATCGGCAAATAGACATATAATCGATTTTCAATTGGCAATTGATTAGATTGGTAAATTTGTAAATTGTTGTAGAGAATTCGATTTAGAGAGAGAAAAACTTATGAGTTTAGAAAGAGAAAGTGATTCTTGAGTTTAGAGAGATTGATTCTTGAGTTTAGAGAGAAAAAGATTTTTCTAGAGAAATTGAATTTAGAGATAAAATCTCTTGAAAAATATTAAAGTATGTGATTTTATAGACCCTGCATAATATATTCCATGATTATCTTACTAAATAAATTTAATTATAAAAAGGAAACTCAATTATGAAATTTGATATATAAGCTAGTTACGAAATTTGATTGTTCAATTACAAAATTTCATATCATGATGCCACCGTACCAAACAAAAACTATTTTAGACATATAAGAAGAAATTCAAACCTGTAAAACACATAAAAAAGGGTCCAATAAAATTAGTAATTCGCAAGAAAAGCTCAGGATATCCGTAATCCATACTTGTTCAACAACTCCCATCTATGAAGCTTAAAAAATTAATTAATTAACTAATCCAATCGTTGTCCAAGAAAGTCTCAACCCCAATCGGGGAAGCCATATTCAAACAGGTGTATAATACTCAAATCAACCTATCCTCAGAAAATCAAACAAACATAGAATTTGTGAAACTAAGCTCTAGCATTTCAAATCCTCGTTAACCTAAAATACTTTGAAGAATTCAAGCTATTAATAATAAAGTAGAAGTTAGATTCAAGACCTCGTCTGGGTGGAGAAACAACACCAGAAGCCAAACCAGTAACCAGTGGTGGACGTCGTGCCCCACAGCCGTGAGAAGTGCCGCCTCCGACGCAACTCATCAATTGCAAGTTAAGTTTTAAAGATTTAAGGAATAATGTGTAGATCTTCTGAAACCTCAGGGTTACAAATGCAATTAATCCGATTTAATTGGTTGCATCAATTCGTTGCTTTACTACCATTCTATATTTCCTTATTCCCTCCTGAACAGCTTTTAAAGCAAACAAGTTATCCGAGTTGCTTTTTAATAAATAAGCACCCAAAAAGTACCACCAATTAATTTTTCCATATTTAGTAAAATTCAAAAGATTTTAGTTGCCATTATATTTTTTTTCCTTTTTTAGTTTTTATTTTTACTTAAAAGAGGGGAAAGAAAACTAAACAGTTGCAGTTATCAGTTAGGCATGTTTATATCGTTAACTAAAATTTATTTAGAATTTTTATATTGGAATAAAATTATTTACTACTTAGGAGTACACGTGAAATATGTGTATTCTTTACTTCATCTACAGATATTGTATAGAGTTGTTATTATCTGCAAAGTTACATTATCAAACGAAACTATCCAGTCACTCTTTCCTAGCATTTCTCTATTTATTAAACCCTTTTCTCAGGCTTACATAGCCAAATCACAGATATTGTTTCAAGGAGGGTCACAGGTAGACTAATTAACTCTTTTTGAGTATCACAGAAGATCTTGGGTGCTTACAAACGGAAATGCTGGTTACAAGTAAGACTTACTATTCCTATCGTTAATTGCTTGATATGGAAATGAACATTAAAAAGAATTCAAGCTTTTGTTAGCTATGTGATGTTTTCTCTATCAGCATTTTACCTACATACAATACCAGCTCTTTCCTTTTTTAAGCGGTCAAGATTTCACAAACATAGGCACACACAAATAGGCACCTGTGCATAACTTGGAAAATCCAATGTAATGTGATTTTACTTGGATGTTTCATTGAGCCTATAGTGTTGTAGACCCTTTGCAATTGTATCAAACATGATATGTGGGATTTGTGATTTCTCCTGTTAGGACGCAAAGGTCTAAACAGGAAAGTGTGTGATGACCTAAATCACAAATCATGAATCAAACTAACAGTTTTGGTCCATTGGGTGTTAGATACCAATTTTAGCTCTTGATCAGCCCAAAATACTTACATATCCATACGGTAGCGGACTTGAATCGACTCTAGTACCATTTATAACATCCCTAGCCAGCTTAGCTTTCTTTTCGGATCATTGATCCCTCTATATATAAATATAATTGGATCTTAGGATTCCAATTAGTACGGAGCTGCCTTAAAAAATATATGAGCTGTAGATTAATTAAAAGAGATGATTCTTGTGGAGATGGTTATTTCGTTCAGTTCATAAACGATAACTATTTGGGTAAATTACATAAAACCGGAGTTTTCAGAAGCGAAAGCGTTAGGCGAGATGTTTTACTTCAAAGAAGTGGGGCGTAAGCCCCGAAGCATTGGGGCGTAAGCTTTTCGGATTACTGGGCGTTTTGAAATTCTAATAAAATAATAATAAGTAACTAATTAAAATAATATAAAATAATAATAATCAAAATAATCAAAATTTAAATAAAGTAATTTTCAATAAACTTTAATACAATTATTAACTCTATAGCATATCGTAATCATAATTTTATAAATATTTAGATATATTTATATACATTATTATGCATTATATATTTTTATTTTTATATTGTTGTAACTTGTAAGTTATTAATTAAACAGCTTGTAGTTATTATTAAACCAAATAACATATAATAAATATTTATAAACTGCAATGATATTACAATAAAAATAATTAGTTCAATGGTTAAGGTTTATATTTCTACTCATTTGGGTATGGGTTTAAGTTTTAAATTTGAAATTTTTCTAATTTTTAAGATTTTTATAAAAATTTCAACGGAATATTAACCCCAATCACTCAGGCCTAAAAATGGTACGCTCTGCATAGAACTACTTGAGGTTAGTCCAAACCAACTTCTTTCCTTATTATCTGTATTCTACTCTTACCTACTTTGTCTTATTCAAAGCTTACTTGTTTGCTACAGATTCCAACCTGTTCTTGATTTCGTTTTTTTGGAATATCTTGTGTTTTTTATTTTTATTTAGAAAGAAAGAGTAGAGATGGGGAAGTGTAATGTCTTCATTTCATTATTTCTATTAAATTTTTACAGATTCACTAAGTCAAACCAAGTCAAGATAGGTAAGTCTGTAATACAGAAAATGAGGTAGAAAATTGTAGATTTGGACTAATTTCAAGTAGTTTTATGTAATTTACCCTAAATATTTTCTGTCCACGCCACTGTGCTAGTTAAAATCTTAAAACTTTCTGGTTTGACGGAAACTTTAGGCCAATGCATCCCAATCCTCCCTACTACCCTGTTAAGTAAGCAAATACTCAAAATCTTCATCCATAGCCTCCTTGAAATTCCACAACCATCTCCATTTTCTCACCCAATAAGCTACCCCAGAAAGACCCCAAAATATGTCTCATAATGGCTGCCTTATTCCAGTCCTCTGATTCTTCTTTAACTAATTAGCCTCCCTTCCTAGGGTTATAAGCACACAAGGCCTTAATACTACTCTTCAGCAAAATAAAATTGATGGACTGATAAATTTGTATTCTATAAGGAACATTGGAGCCAAGCTCACGCAATGTATGCATATTGGTTTTATCATAAAATGTATGTATTTTATCACAAAATATATGTTGAAGTTACCCTAGAATCTCCTTTGATTGGGAGGTCCAAAGATGAAGTATCCGGATGTTAGGGTTTAACGCCTTTTGAATCACTTAAATAAAATAGAACAGTCTTTGGAAACAAGGTACTTCTGCAACATGCAACCAAACACCACATTTTTTTTTTTTGCAAAAACCAATTGATAATCATCGTTATCATCATCACCACCACTGCCATTTAGACTATCATCAAACTGTTAAAATAATTGATTTTATATCAACAATGATTATTTTAAGATTGCAAATTCAATGGTTTGAGTTGGATTTTATCCCATGGTAAATGAGACATTGTCCTATGGAGTTCTATATGGAGCTTCATCTAAATTTTGCGGTGTATGGAACTCAGCGACAGGGTTTAATGAAATCTTTCATATTCATATGAATCAAAGGAGACATAGAGGATAATGTCAAGAAAACATGATATTAAAAGGAATATTCAATTATTTTGATGTTTCTCTTTCATATTTGTTTAAATAATTTTCTCATTATATGTTCATGTAATCCTTCAAGTTAGTAGGCTGCTATAAACCATTTTCAGTAATATTCTCCTTTTCTTTTTCTTTCACTCAGATCCTTAATTTTCTATATGTCCGCACACATCATATTGAATTTTCGGCTCCAACCTTTCCATTTATCAAAATGGTTTGAATGAACATTTCTCCTCTTTTGAATTTTCAGTTGCTACTGCTCTGATTTTTGTAGAGCTCAAGGGTTCATTCTCACGAATTTGGTCTACTCTTGAGAATAAATTTTGGACAGAATGGGAGCTCCGTGTGATGATTTTACTCAGCCTACTTATGCAATTCTCCCTTGTCCGGCTAGGGAATCAACGAAAACACATAGCTAAACCTTGGACTGGGATCGCTGTTTGGTCAGTTTACTTGTTAGCAGATTGGATGGCAACTGTCACACTGAGTACTCTTCTTAAGAGCAAAGAAAACCTAAACAACGGGCAGAGTAGAACAGGACTAAACAACGAGGGCAATGAAGGACGACTAGAAGATGGTATAGTTGTATTTTGGACGCCATTCCTTCTCTTGCACCTTGGTGGCCCAGATACTATCACTGCTTACTCTTTAGCAGACAATGAGCTGTGGTTAAGACACTTGCTTGGGCTACTCATTCAATTTGGAACAGCTTGCTATGTCTACTACAGGTTTCATTCCAACTCTCCTCTCCAATTTATAGCCATTCCTATTTTCATTGCTGGAATTATCAAGTATGGAGAAAGGATTTGGGTTCTTAGATCTGCAAGCAGCAAAGAGTTTCAAAAGTCTGTTTTCTCGAAACCAAAAACTAGTTTTGATCCAGAAAGCAGAGATTCGAGGAAGCTTGAGAAAATGGAGGAGCATCTTCGTAAGATTGTGATGATTCCTGAGGCTATATATTTACATGAAGCATTTTTATCTTTCAAGTTGTCCATCCCTCTCTTCTCTGACCTCACTCTCAGGTTTTACGATAAGTTGCTTGATATTTTTATCAACCTAAGGAATAAGTCTATGGAAGAGGCCTTTAGATTGGTAGAGGTTGAATTGGGATTCTTGTATGATGTGCTCTACACCAAGAGGACACTACTTCACTCTCTAGCAGGTGTTACTCTTCGCTCTATCTGCTTGTTGTCTTCAGTTTCAGCATTAATCGCCTTCTTGGCCACCATAAAGGAGTTGTCTATCCGAACAATTGATGTTTACATATGCTACTTGCTGCTGATGGGAGCCATTGTTTTGGACATTTATTCAGTCATTTCACATTGTTTCTCTCCTTGGACAATGATTTGGTTAAGCAGCCGAAAAGGCAAACTGGCAAAGCTCGCTTATTGGGCTATTGCTTCTCGATCAGTTTCGACCAAGGCTGACAAGGGATTAATATCTATTGCGCAGCACAATTTGATAAATTTTTCCATCGGATTCAAGCAATCCAGGCTCACTACTGCTGTGAAGCTCCTTGACACAGACAACATGTTATTGAAGTACAGGTACACTACTTGGAAAGATTTGGATCTTCAATTGAAGAAATTCATCTACTCTCATCTCCTAGAGAAGCATAAGAGATACGCAAATAAAAATTATGAATTCAAGTTTCTCTCGGAAAGTTTATTAGTCGAGAGAGGTGGTAGTATTCTCAAAAGCAGAAATATTCAAGAAGACTTGAGCTGGAGCATAGACAAGGTAGAATTTACTCATAGCCTCCTTGTTTGGCATATTGCAACCGATCTCTGTTACTTCGATGATCTTAATAGATATGGGGATAGTGATCTTCTCGGTTCGAGTTGCCAAATTAGCAGATCTTTGTCTGATTATATGTTGTACCTTCTAGTTGTACGCTCATTTATGCTTCCAAAAGGCATTAGTGAGGTGAGGACACGAGATACGTGCAAGGAAGCCATGAATTTTATTCCAAAAAAGGAAAAGATGGATAGTGATACAGGTAGAATGGGATTGCTTAACATGCCAGTGTACCCACCATTGCCAGGGAAAGAGGAAAACAAGTCGGTGCTATTCGATGGGAGTAATCTTTCCCAGCAGCTGCAATCATTGGTAACGAATTCGCAATGGGATCATGAAGAGAAATGGGAAATGATAAGTCAGGTGTGGGTGGAGATGCTGATTTTTGCTGCAAGTCACTGTGAGTGGAAAGCACACGTTCATCAGCTTAGGCATGGCAAAGAGCTGCTCACTCATGTGTCGCTTCTCATGATGCACCTTGGTTTAAACTCACATATACAAATAATGAAGTTTGAAGAACCTGGCAATCCCCCCTGGAATTGGGATGCACTCTCTTACTTGTCTCGTTACTTGGCTTGAGAAATAGAATTTGGGCATACCATGGATTTGGCTTTTTCTACATTCCCTTTAACTAGATTTTGTATTTCAGTGTGTAATTCAAGCGAAAAAAAATAAGAATATTGTAACTCAAAATTGTGTGATTTAGTGGTGGAGAAGAAACCAAAAAGGAGAAAAAAAATGAAGAAATGCAGAGGACAGAGGATCCATGACATGATTAAGTTAATGATTTTCAAAATCTAACTCAAAATTGATGGCTTAATTTTTGGAACATCAAAAGAGATGAAAAAAGGAAGAAAAAAAATGAAAACTTGAACAAAAGTCCAGTCAACCAGGCTTGCTCTTGGTTGAAGTTCATTTTTGGACAGAAGCAATTCTCAATTGACCAGGCATCAAGGTCGGTGGACAGGACCCGCGACATCTGATGGTTTTGGTTTCCAAAATGCACACTCCATCGGCTGGACGTCAAATCCAATCAACTGAACCAACGTTTGAATTCTAGTGAGAGTTATTTTATCTGTTTGTTGGTGACAGACACTTATTGTTCTATAAAAGGATGTTGTACTGTCATTTTTTTAATTGATTTTTATATTCTTTTTTTTCTCTTAAACATAACTTTGTGTAATTTGTTAATCTACATATAATCAAATATAAGTTCTTATAGTATAGAAACTCATTAGAAGTGATTGTGGCTGATTCTTCCTTAGCGCAAATTCCATAATGACGCGAAGCTTCATTATATCTCGGGGAAAATTTACTGAAAATTTTTTTTCACAAAAAGAAAATAAATAAATAAATCTTAGAGAATTAAAACGATCGGGTCTTAAAGTTATATCTCATTTGTTATTGACCCTACCTTCTACTCCCCTCAAGAGGTTACACAAGATTTTGGTCTCACAAATCTTGAACACTATATTTTTTTCATCTATGTATCCAAATCATCCAACCATCACCACAAATCTTGAAAACTTTATGGTGAATAGTTATTTAATAAATTTAATTTTTTAATATATAATAATTTAAGTTAGTTTACTACACATACATGTATTTTTGATTTGGATGTTTGTTTTTTATTGGCTTATCGTGTGATTTTTATTAAATCTTTTGCTCTTCAAATACTTTGGTATTTGTATAATTGTAGTTTTATAGTTACATGGCTAATTGATATCATTTGAATTTTGTAAATCTGCAGCTTTGTATAGTTAATTGGATACTAAAGATTGTTGCAATTGAATATTAATTTTTAAAAAATTCTAATGAAATTTGTTTTTTTTATATAAAAATCGATTTAAACCTACAATATTTTAATTTGTGCTTATGATATTGTCCGTGAGATTTTTTATCAAATAAATGAAAAAAATATAGTAAAGAATAAATTATTATAAAAAAATGATATAAATACTCATATCCTTATGTAAAAGAGAAAACAACAACAATTTTATATTCAATTGACTTCACTCAAGAAAAAATATAAAGAAAAAACACGTGTATCATCGATAATGAAACCCTCATTGGTGAAATATTATTTTAAATTCAATTTTCTTTGATATATAATTAAAGTTAGTTTATTACATAGCTTGATTATATTCTTTATTTAAAGTCTTAATAAATACTACTTTATTATTTTAAACTTTTGTAGGGTTTATAAATTAGATTTTATATATCTCACACAACTACAATTCTTAAAACTATATTATATTAGAAAAGAAAATGTCATAGATAATAAGAATTGTTGCAATTGAATAAGTTAGTTTTTAAAATTTAATTTCATATAAAATTTGAATCATTTTTTAATCAAGATTACATGTTTAAACTTGGTCAAAAAATGTTACATGTGAAAAGCTGAAAGTATTCTAATCAGCGGCCTATAATGTATTAGATTTAAGGTTTCATATCAAATAAGAGGTAAAAAATAAGAAGTGAAAAATAAATTATTGTAAGAAAAATGATGTGGACAATCACATCTATATAAAAAATAAAAAAAAAATATCCAACAACAATATTTTATGATTATGTAATATATACAACTGAGTTCCAATCAAAATAAAAAGAATTATGGAAATTCATCTTACCCCTTTTTAGAATATTTAATTAAGCTAGTTTATTATTCTCTCCATCCATATTGTTTGTCCAAATATACTTAAAGAGAGTATATAAAATTATTTTTGGTTTTTATAAACAGAAGTTAAGTAAAAATAATTTATAAAAAAAAATTATGAAAAGAAAATTATAAGTTGAAAAATAATTTTTAAGAACCTGAATTTATGTGAGAAAACTGTTTTTATTGTTATATTACAAAAAATTACTTTAAAATCATTTTATAAACCATAAATCGAAATTATTATTATGCCAAACAAGCATACCCTTTCAATTCCGTTTGTTTTCATATAAAATGTATTACAATGTAAAACCTAAGAGTGAGCATGAAACCCGATTGACCTGCGAACCCGACCCAAACCAATATAATGGGTTAGGTTGGGTTGTATTTTTTTAGAGATTGGGTTGGGTTGGGTTGGAAATATTTTGAACTTGGTGTGTTGGGTTGGGTCATGGGTTCAAAATTTTCAACCCGACCCAAACTGGTAACCCGATCAAACATAGAATTTTATGTTTTATTTTTATTGAATATAAAATAGTGTATAAATAATTATAGTATAATTGTAAAATAAATAATCATAAAATGTTCATTCTAATTACTACTAGTGTGTAAAATTATATGTAGCAGATACTCTAATGTCCAAATAAGTCTCATACTTTCCAATTACTCAGATTGTAGTTTCAAATATTTACACTAGAAACAAATATTGATTTCGAGTTATGAAATAGTTTTCATAATTATTCTTAAGCATAACTTCAGTCAGAATAAATTGATGTACAATTAACTTATGCTAATAAAATTTTGATTTTTTGTATCGTTGTAACTATAAAGTAAACATAGAAATTAACATTCTAACCTACAAGATTCCAGTCGGGATCAATGTATACGGATAAACTTGTATTCCAAAAAGATGTACCATAATGTTGATGGAAGAAATGTTGAATGTATGATAAAGCTTAGTAATATCAACTTGCTAGAAGCCTTTCATGCAAACATTATTAAACCGTTCAATTTGCCTCTCTGTGACCTTTTAAGAACACTCATGTCGCTTCCAAGTGCATTAAAGTATAGTCTAAAAATTAAACTGATTAGTGAGAAAGCACTAGCATATGCAACAAATGCTGAGTTACTAAAATATATTATTAGCAACTGTTCAGAAATCCAGATTTCCTTCGTAATTGAACAGTCTTTTAAAGTAAGTTAAATTCATGTCAACTAAAGCAGTTCCTAGTACAACATTCAGATGAAGAATGTGTTTTTCAATATAACGATGAATCTATATTCTAACATCAAGGGCTATAGGTTGTGAGCATGCAAATAAGTGATTGATCATGGTCACTTCATTAGGCTTTGTATTACTCGTTTGCATTTCATGAAACAATGCTAAAGCATCCTTACCAAGTTTGGCTTCAACGTAGCCTCCAATTATGGCATTTCATGACACAACATCCTTATCTTGCATGTCATCAAAATACTTCTTAGCAGTATCCAAAAAACTAAATTTAGCATAGCCTACAACCATTGTAGTTCATAAGAAAATTGTTTTCTTTTCCATGTTAACAAATATTATTTGTACTGTCACGCACACATATTTTACTTGTAATATGAATGGATTTAGTTTTGAATTTAATTAAATATTTTTTTTATTATGTAATATGTATGGTTTAATTGTTTAGTAAAAAAAATATATCAACTCGATGACCCAAACCGATCCAAACCGATTATAATGGGTTGGGTTAAATTGAGGTTGAATAGGTTTATGGGTTGGGTTGGGTTGGGTTGGGTTGAGATTTTTTTAACCCAGTATTAATGAGTTGGGTTGAAATTTTATGATAACCCGACCCAAACTGATCCATGCTCACCTCTAAAACCAATTTCGCATAAAATTATGAATTTAACAGTAAAATACTTTGTTCGGTTAAAGTATAAAGATAGTCAAAATAAAATGTCAAAAATAAATTAGGGGAGTGTTTATAAAATAGTTTGACTAGGACACGTGGGCTTATCAGAGTTCTCCACGTGCCATGTTCACAAACAGGTATATTCAATGATAATGCAACACGTGTCCACAAATCCTCTAAAAGTGCGAGGTAAGCCTAATGTGTCATCCAAGACCACTTGGGACCGTCTCATATATAGCATTAGATTTGTGACGCGATGTACTCAATACATTCCCATAACGCATATAAGCTGCCATGGCGGTGTCTCTTCGATTTTAAAGCCTTAAGGCATTGTGGCCACGCATGACTTAATATAGCTGCCACCTCTTCTTAGCATTCTACCTTGACTGTAAATACCTCATTTATACACACAAACTCATTCAATACTTGATATAATAGAAAGGTCTATACTATAGGAGAGATTTAGTGATGAAATATTTGAAGGAAATTTTTAGGAAGGTAGAAAAATGAGTTCTTTCATTTTTTTTGTAATAAAATTTATTTTTCATTCACTCCATCCTTTAAAATAGTTTTTTTTTTTTTTTGTAAAATGATTTTCAACGTAAAATATTTTACATTTTCAATTAAATTCTCCAACAAACTGCAGGTAACTAAAATAAACTTAGAATTTTTCATGGATATTTCTTGTTAGCAATTAAACAGAATAAAATGCAAAATTCTTTACTAGTGAATGTATTTTCACAAAAGCTTCCACTAGGCCATGTATTTATCTTCAAAATGAACAGGAGTGAAGGAAATTACTGAATTTCCTTCAAACTCCAGTACCTTAACAGTTACCAAAGGTGAATGAACTTGAACCAAGGCTGCTCCATCTCACCCTGGCAACTATAGCCGCGTAACCAGTCGCTATGCCACGATTCTCAAATACAACAAAACAGTAACAATGACTTTCCTCAAGCGTAAAATACCCGCATCGAGCCCCTGATTGCCTGGCGACAAACAGGACATTTTGGTGTCAATTCCCTTTCAACTGATAAGGAACAAGGTTGGCAACAAGCTATGTGCCCACATAGAATGAATGCAGGCACCCTCCTCCTCATCAGGCAGATCACATACAACTGCCCATCTGGAATGCCACCTGTCTCCTCATCAGTGAAAATCTCGGAGTTCGCATCATCACTGGATGCATGGCTTGGTTGCTGGAGCTGTCTCTGTTGCCTCCACTGTTTCCATCTATTCCAGTTCCTGAAGATAATAAATGAATTAGCGTAGTTCTATAATGTGCCTAGCATAGGTAATTTTTTTATAAGTAAAGCCTAGTATAGGTAATTATTTACTTAACTGTGCTAAAAGCCATTTGTTTTTCTTCACACTTGCCACATAAAATAGAAAAAAATTACACTGTAATAGGAAATACCCAATCAACGTCTTTGGGTAAGAAGAAATGGTATAAGAATGGCCCTTTTGTATTAAAACTAACGATACCTCACAACAGCGTAGCCAAGGATACCAATTGACATCGAACCAAGAACAATACCACTACACAACAGTATTTTCGTCCTGAAGGCAAGATCTAATACCATCTGATCCTTCGTCATGTCTGACCTGCAAGGGACCACCAGAGGATCATTTATTCCACCTGATGTAGCATCTAAATCACCGGAAGAGATTTAAGAATTTCCTAAATCAATTACGTAGTTACATGCATGCAAGGAGTTGTAAATGTGCCCATCAAATTCTTTGTTATCACATTTAAAATGAGTTGTGCTTTCAGACATACTAAAAGCATCAAAGGAGGAGGCACAAAATAACAGCATTTGTCAAATTAAGAGCATCAGTGCTTGCAAGTCCAACAACAAAACCTAACAGGATATATTCTGGAACAAACCCCCTTACAAGAAATAGGGAAGATCCTTGCATGGCTTGATCTCAGGAATTCCATTATTAAAACTGCAGATGCCAACAGCATTGATATCCTTTCTAAAGGAAAAATTTTCTCTTCATTGAGCAGACCAACCTTGAAAACAGAACTGAAGTGATAATACCTGAATGCAAAATAAAGGCAACAACAGAATTTGAGATTGAAAAAAAAAAAAGTTTCAACTTCAATATACATTTTTATTCTGCTAGTAGCTTGGGATCTATTAATTTAAAACTCACAGGGTATTCTTGACCAAACAATGCTTGAAGGAATGTATAAGGAGATGCATTAACAGGCTGCAATTGATGATAAACCGTAGTAAGAGGTAGGGGATGTCTTGAGCCATCATGTTAACAAGAAGATAATGAGATTGTGGCCATCAGCCACCTTCAACAAGAACAAACGGTACCTGTAAAAAGTAAAACATAAAACAATAATTAAATCCTCTCATTTTCTTTTTATAAGTAAAATAATGAAGTCCTCTCATAACAACCACAGTCCAAATGGAAGGTATTTGAATAATTGAAGAAACCAAAAAGACAAGGACACTAGGTATGTTGTAAGTCATAAATACTTCTTATGTTTCGCAAAATTTCATGTTCCCAGTCTATTCTGAAAGGATGAGGCTATAGTACAGCCTGATGTATAAGTTTCAATACTCCAAACACATCCGAGCATTGTTCAAAGAAATTGGAGCAACCAAGAACTATCAGTATCAAATATGAACATAACACTTAACACCACAATTTTTAAGCCGCTGTGAGAACATTCCAGGACGAGCAAAGCAGCTCATGCTACAAATATATTTCTTTTTCCTTTTGATAAGTAGGTACATACATATTTCTTTTTCTTTTGGTAATAATACATATTTTTATTATGCTATACCCTTAGGAGATACAGATACCTCATAAACGTATAGGCCCTTCTTATGTTTCTAGTCAATATCATTATTCCTTATCTATGTAGATAAATTTTTGTACATAGGTGGCAGAGGCACCCCCTTGGTGCATTTGATTAATATACTTTTTGTACTTATCAAACAAAAACTATTCCTTATCTATTTTAGAAGGAAGGAGGGAAGATGAGCCTAATGTATAAGATGCTACTCTGATATGTTCAAGAGTATCCGAGAATTGTTCAAACAAATTGGGAACAACCAATATCAGTATCCAACCTAGTTTTCTTATCCAAAAAAAAAAAAAAAATTCAATATGGTCTTAGTGCTAGTACCGTAATAAATTCAAGCATTAATTGTGGCAATTAATAAGTGGAGATAAATGTAATAAATTCAAGCATTAATTGTGGTAATTAATAAGTGGAGATAGATGTGCTCCACTAAGCATTAATTGTGGCCAAATTAATTCAATTATTCTTAGTGCATTTCTCCTATAAATAGGATAACCATAGAGCATATTAAGAGTTAGCAAGTTAGAGTGTTAGAGAAAAAACACAAGGTGTATGCTTAAGGAATGTTGGTTCATATTCTCAATGGTTGTATTGAGAGTATAAGGTATATGTAACCAACCTATATATGGTCCATGTTTAACCCTTTGGCTATCCATTGATTGTGGTAACAAGTATATGGAATACGGACGGACGTTCTTGATGGAAGAACATGTATAAATACAGGTTTGGTCCCTAGACTCGGTACTTCTCATTGTCTTTCATATACCATCAAATTAAAGAGAGTTCTGAGAGTCTAAAAGAACCAATATCGAGAGAATAGCGGATTGTGTAAGTGAAAAGCTTCAATGGCTGGAGGTATGTTTATGGTCTTTATAATTTCGCATTTAATCTATATGCTATTTAAGTTGTTTAGCATGTTTAGATTTTATTTAAGTTCTAACATTTGGTATCAGAGCATTGTTTGCCTCTGCCTTGAAGTATTAAGCAATCTGTAATACTTTCGATTTATACCCGAAAAATAATTTGATTTCAAAGTTTGTTTTTCGAGTATTTTTTTATGGAAAATAATGTTAGAAATCATTAGGAAATTTGATTTCTAGTATTTTTGAGTTTTAAAATCTTGGAAGCCAATTTTATGGATTTTCACTATGTTGCATATGATTTGTAATTATTTGCAAAAATAAAGTTTATAAACCCTTATAGGTATTTATTTTATTTATGTGCTTAAAATTATGTGTTATGTATGTATAACTTTTTTGGGTTATGCATGCAATTTAAGTTTAAATAGTTTTAGTGCATAAATAATTTAATGTTGGGCATGTATTTTTAATTTTGTGATTATTTTGCTCAAATTAAGATTACGCATGTATACTATTTATGTTAGTTCTATATATGCAATTTCAGTAAATGCTCATTTTTAGCATGCTTTTGTTTTTCAATTCATGCTTTTAGAATGAGTTTGTTTTGTGCATTGAATTAAATTAAGTGCATAATATTGTGTTTAATTATGCAATTTATGTTTTATTTATGAGAATTTTATTTACATATGATAACATATTATTAAGTTTAGATATTGTTAGATTATGTAAACTTAGGTTATTCTCATAAAACTTAATTTGTGCAAAACACATTAAGGTTCATAATACATTACTATGAACAATTAAGTTAAAAATTATGAATAATTCATAAAAAAATTTGTAGTTAGCATAAGACAGCATGATCTAGGACAATGCTCTGTCTAAGAATTCTGGTTTTTAATGAGGCTTTGTCCCTACCAATTATCCTGGGAGCACTCTTAGTGATTGTCTATTATGTTACTGCGTAATTGCTTTTAAGCATTAAGTAGAGCCTAAAATATAGTAAATATAAATATCTAGTGAACCATATAATTTTAAAATATTTAAAGAGTAACCACAGCATATTTAATTATATAAAATTATATATTAAGTGGATTAGGATCACATAATGGACATTAATTGTAATTAATTATATGAATATAATGATTTTATCCCACAGGGATTTTATTGTGTTTATATAATTAATTAGGATAATATATTAAAATTAGTTTTTCTTAATTTACCCACAGGAGTTAAGAAGAATTAATTTAATAGTTTTATCATAAAGTTTAAAAATAGAAAAACATCAAACTATAATCATAATATACATTATGAATTTAGTAAAAATAGTTTGATAAAATTTATCATAAAGTATAAAGAATCTTACTGAATTAAAAATTTAGCCCACAGGTAATTTTTAATGAAATTAGATTCAATTTCAGAGTGTTTTTACATTGGTAAAACATACAATTTAGAAAATTAGACTTCAAATCTTGACATAAGCTTTTGGACTTTATGCAGTTACTCAACCCACTAGTTTCTCTGATATCCGTTGTGACATACCCAAACTTAGGGGAGATAACTATAAGGTATGGAAGGAGAGGATTCTTCTCCATCTAGGGTGGATGGATATAGATTATGCTATTAGGAAGGACAAACTATCGACAATCGTCGATAACAGCACTCCAGCTGCTGTCACGCTATATAAGCGATGGGAGCAATCCAATCGGCTCAGCGTGATGTTTATCAAAACTAAGATAACTGCTGGTATACGTGGTTCTGTCGACCAGTATGAGAAAGTCCGCGATTTGTTGAAAGTCATTGATGATCAATTCATCACTTCAGAAAAGGCATTGGCAAGCACCCTGATAATGAGATTATCATCCCTCAGACTCACCAGCGTAAAAGGGGTGCGCGAGCACATAATGCAAATGCGTGACATTGCGGCTCAACTTAAGAAACTCGAGATTAATATGTCGGAATCATTCCTAGTGCACTACATTCTGAACACTCTTCCAACTCAATACGGGCCTTTCAAAATCTCGTACAACACACATAAAGACAAATGGTCAATCAATGAATTAATGACCATGTGTGTTCAAGAAGAAAATAGACTTGTGATGGAACTGGGTGAGAGTGCAATGCTGGCTACTACCCGATGGAAAGACAAAGTTAAACCTATCAAATCTCAAGCTAATCAGAAGGGGAAAGGTAAAATACCACCTCATGCTGATATCAAGAAAGAAGAAAACTGTTTCTTTTGTAAAAAGAAGTGACATATGAAGAAGGAATGCATAAAATTCCAAAAATGGTTTGAGAAGAAAGGTAATCCAACCTCGTTTGTTTGTTATGAATCTAATATGGTTAATGTTAATATTAACACCTGGTGGATTAATTCTGGATCTACAATCCATATTGCAAACTCCTTGCAGGGTATGCAAAACCTAAGGAAACTAGTGGGAAGTGAGCAAAGCATCTTATCAGGCAACAAGATGGGCTCACATGTGGAGGCGATTAGAACGTGCATTTTAACTTTAAGTAGTGCCTTTATTTTAAAATTAGAAATGACCTTTTATGTACCAAATTTCTCACGAAACTTGATTTCTGTTTCCAGACTTATACCATTTGGATATTCCTTTAATTTTCAAGACACATATTTCAGTTTATTTTATAAAACTGATTGTGTTGGGAATGGTATTTTGACTGATGGTCTTTATCATCTTTATTTACAAAATGATGCCACTTATAGTTCAATGCATGTTCAAACTGGCGTTAAAAGGTGTAATATTAACGATGACTCCTCTATGTTATGGCACCGGAGATTAGGACATATCTCCATAGAAAGAATTAAAAGATTAGTGAATGAAGGGGTACTTAGTACTCTAGATTATACTGATTTTGAGACTTGTGTGGACTGCATTAAGGGAAAGCAGACCAACAAGTCCAAGAAAGGTGCTAATAGGAGTTCGGACATATTAGAAATCATTTATACTGATATATGTTGTCCAGACATGGACGCACATGGTCAGAAATATTTCGTCACTTTTATCGATGATTACTCACGATATATGTATATCTATTTGCTTCATAATAAGAATGAAGCATTGGATGCCTGCAAAGTCTTTAAGGCTGAAGTTGAGAACCAATGCGGAAAGCAAATAAAAATTGTGAGATCTGATAGAGGTGGAGAATATTATGGTAGATACACAGAAAGTGGACAAGCACCTAGTCTTTTTGCCAAGTTTCATCAAGAACATGGGATTGTTGCCCAATACACTATGCCTGGTTCCCCAGACCAGAATGGTGTTGCAGAAAGAAGAAACCGAACATTGATGGACATGGTGCGGAGTATGCATAGCAACTCCAACCTTCCTACATCCTTGTGGACTGAAGCACTAAAGACGGTTGTGTATATATTAAACCAAGTTTCAACGAAGACTGTTACCAAGACACCATTTGAATTATGGAAAGGTTGAAAACCGAGTTTGCGACATATGCGCGTTTGGGGATGTCCATCTGAGGTGAGGATTTATAACCCACAAGAGAAGAAACTGGATCCGAGGACCATTAGTGGGTATTTCGTTGGATATGCCGAAAGGTACAAGGGTTACAGGTTTTATTGTCTAACACATACTACTAGGATTGTGGAATCAAAAAACGCTAAGTTTCTAGAGAATGACATGATCAGAGAGAGGGATCGGTTCAGGAACTTAGTTCCTGCACATGATCATACAAAGCATGCACATGATCATACAGAATCTCAACCTTCATCAAATGATAGATTGGTTATAGTTTATAACACACCTCAAGTACAAGCTTGTGTTGACCAATCGATCATTGAGGTTCCGCAAGCTGCTGACAACATTCTAATAGATCAAGCAGTTCAGGAAATACCACAAGCTCCTGAATAACCAGTTGAACCACAAGCTCCCCTGGGAGACATTGGTACAACATTAAGAAAATCTACTAGAAGCAGGAGATCAGCAATTCCTAGTAATTATATTGTATATCTACAAGAATCTGACTATAATTTTGGAGCCGAAAATGATCATGAAACCTCTTCACAGGCCATAAGTTGCAAAGGGTCAACCATGTGGCACGATGCCATGAAGGAAGAGATGAATTCCATGAAAAGCAACGGAGTCTGGGATCTTGTAGAGTTGCCTAATGTAGCGAAGTCCATTGGTTGCAAATGGGTCTTTAAAACCAAGATAGATTCATTAGGCAACATTGAGAGATACAAAGCGAAACTCGTTGCTAAGGGATTTACTCAAAAAAAAAGGAATCGATTACACGAAGACTTTCTCTCCTGTATCTAAGAAAGATTCTCTTCGTATTATTTTGGCATTAGTTGCTCATTTTGACCTTGAACTACAACAAATGGATGTGAAAACCGCATTTCTTAATGGAGATCTAGAGGAGAAGGTTTATATGAAACAACCTGAAGGTTTCTTCTCTAATGATGGTGAGTATTTGATTTGCAAGCTTAGGAAATCCATATACGGTTTAAAACAAGCCTCCCGTCAATGGTATTTTAAATTTCATAAAGTAATTTCTTCATTCGGTTTTGTTAAAAATCCCATGGATCAATGTATATACCAGAAGGTCAGTGGGAGTAAAATTTGTTTTCTTGTTTGATATGTGGATGATATTTTAATTGCAACCAATGATAAGAGCTTGTTGCATGAGGTGAAATAATTTCTCTCCAAAAATTTTGATATGAAAGATATGGGTGAGGCATCTTATGTCATTGGCATTAAGATCCATAGAGATAGACCTCGAGGTGTTTTAGGTCTGTCACAAGAAACCTATATCAACAAAGTTTTAGAGAGATTTCGGATGATAGATTGTTTACCAAGTGTAGCTCCCATTGTAAAGGGTGATAGGTTCAATTTGAACCAATGCCCGAAGAACGATTTTGAGAGGGAATCCATGAAGAACATTTCATATGCTTCTGCAGTCGGAAGCCTTATGTATGCTCAGGTCTGCACTAGACCTGACATTGTATTTGTTGTAAGGATATTAGGGCGATATTAGAGTAACCCAGGTATAGACCACTAGAGAGCTGCAAAGAAAGTAATGAGGTATCTTCAAGGAACTAAAGACTATAAGCTTATATATAGACAGACAGACAATCTGGATGTGATTGGCTACTCTGATTCAGACTTTACTGGCTGTGTTGATTCACGTAAATCAACATCAGGGTACATTTTTCTAATGGCCGGTGGAGCTATTTCTTGGAGAAGTGTCAAGCAGACATTAACTGCTACTTCCACTATGGAAGTCGAGTTCGTCTCCTGTTTTGAGGCCACTTCACATGGTGTATGGCTTAGGAGTTTCATTTCTACGCTTAGAGTCATGGATTCTATATCTAGGCCATTGAGAATTTTCTGCGACAATTCAGCTGCTGTCTTTATGGCTAAAAACAATAAAAGTGGAAGTCGAAGTAAACACATCGACATTAAGTATTTAGCCATAAGAGAACGTGTAAAAGAAAAGAAAGTGGTCATTGAACACATTAGTACTGAATTGATGATCGTTGATCCTTTGACTAAAGGCATGCTACCTTTGAAATTCAATGATCATGTAGAGAAAATGGGACTTGGTTCCACTTTGTAAGTGTATACATACAGTTTATTAATGAAACTCTTACATATTTTGATGTTTTCTCATATTCATGTGCACCTTAATTTCTTTGAGAAAATTCATATGTATAGGACCAAGAATAAACATAGGATTTATTCATTAAGAAATGTTACCACATGAAGAATAATACTTGAGGAACTAAATGCATTGTAATACATGGAAGGTAATACTCACTCTTAGAGGACTTATCGCCATGATTCATGTATTTACTTCTTAAAATATATCAATGGGATTAAGTTAGGTTAAACATATGGACCAAGTGGGAGAATGTAATAAATTCAAGCATTAATTGTGGCAATTAATAAGTGGAGGTAGATGTAATAAATTCAAGAATTAATTGTGGCAATTAAGTGGAGGTAGATGTGCTCCACTAAGCATTAATTGTGGCCAAATTAACTCAATTATTCTTAGTGCATTTCTCCTATAAATAGGATAACTATAGAATATATTAAGAATTAGCAAGTTAGAGTGTTAGAGAAAAAACACAAGGTGTATGCTTAAGGAATGTTGGTTCATATTCTCAATGGTTGTATTGAGAGTATAAGGTATATGCAACCAACTTATATATGGTCCATGTTTAACCCTTTGGCTATCCATTGATTGTGGTAACACGCGTATGGAATACGGACGGACGTTCTTGATGGAAGAACATGTATAAATACAGGTTTGGTCCCTAGACTCGGTACTTCTCATTTTCTTTCATACACCATCAAATTGAAGAGAGTTCTGAGAGTCTAGAAGAACCAATATCGAGATAATAGCGGATTGTGTAAGTGAAAAGCTTCAATAGTTGGAGGTATGTTTACGGTCTTTATAATTTCGCATTTAATTTATATGCTATTTAAGTTGTTTAGCATATTTAGATTTTACTTAAGTTCTAACAAAGACCACTATTTTGTAGGCTACCATGAGAATATGTTTCAGGACGAGCAAAGCACCTCATCCAAGATCTACGTATATATTCCATCATACCCAAGTGTTCACCATTTAAATACCCTGACACCCCAATAGGTGATAAATTAGTAAATCCTGAAATATTAGAAAGACAATCATACTGCAAAGAAGTACTAATGTTTACATTAAGTCTATTGGACTTTTCTACAACTAGGATTGATAAGCCATGCCTTGTTAAGGTTGTTTGCCTATGTAGACAATTCAATCAGCAATTCTGCATGTAGACCTTTTGAATGCTTTGGCATTGCCAATAAATCACCCTTAATGGCATTATAACCAGTAGAAAATTGATGCTGACACCCAACAATCACAGTTTAGCAACATATTTAATTATATGTTGCATCTTATGAACATCAAATCATATTTATAAAGAAGTACAACCAATCAACTACAAAATGTTAGCTAATTGTAACCCTTTTAACAGGCTCTGTTACTGGAAAAGTTGCATGACTGTTCAACACAACTATATTTCACTGAGAGATCCTAATCATATAACATAAAAATCAAGTAAAGCTTTACGCATGTCAATATAGAAATTAAAAGCTATGTCATCTCCAAAGGTAAAAAAAAAAAAAAAAAAAGTTATATAGAAGATATATCCACCAAATGAAGGAAGATGATTGATGAATTTACCGTTCTCAACGAGGTTGACTCTTGCTTACGCCAAGATCTTCCAAAGATAGCACCCAAATCAGAAGCCCATCCAAATAAGCCCTTCCATTCATTGTATATATACTAAAAAACATAAACCATAAAATCAATATTAAAGCGCTTTACAACTCATCAAAGATCAATTGAGATAAACCTAGAGGGAGGAGGACAGCTCCATAAAAAAATCCAAAGCAAGTTTTAATCTCAATAGGATGTGAACCTCCCATAAAAAAAATCAAATCATATTATGCAATAACTTAGTGATGCATAATAAGAAAGAAAATATCTATTATTTTGAGAATATCTTGTAATTACAATATTTTTGGACATGAAATAGTAATAGTATTTTAAGAAACTTAAATTTATACATTAGATATTTATTAGAATTTAATTTACTTTCTTATTTAAATTATTTTAATGTCTATATAAAAGCATTCTATTAAGGTCTCAGATTCAAGCATAGATAATAAAGTTTAAGGTTCTGTTTGTTTGCATATAATGGATCATTTAATGGCAGCACAACTGAATCGGTAAGATGTGATGCTATTAAATTCATTTGTTTTTCACATCTGAATAGCATTTAATGGGTCTAACCGAATCAGACCTAAAATGAAATCTTAATATCATTCATATGTATTTTGAACAAAAATATCCACACCAAATTATCAAAATCTTACAAATACCCTAGCTATTATGTGCTATTTGGCTTCAAAGAAAGTGAAGAAATGACTATAGAAAATTTCTCTCTCCTCTTATTTTCTTTTCGGGAAATGATTTTCCCCTTGATTTGGTAGAGATCTGAAAGGAAGAACAAGGGAGACCTTAATTTTTTTTTTCTCTGATTTCACTGAAAGAAAAGAGAAGAACAAGGGCGTTTGGCTTGCAAGAAAATGTGAAAGAAAATTTTCTCTCCTCCTCTCACCCATTTGGTTTCTTTGTGTAAATTCCTTCCCCCATTTGGTTTCTTTGTGTAAATTCCTTCCCTCATTTTTGTCATTCTTTACTGCAACTGAAGGTTGTGAAAAAAAGTTGAAGAGAAGACCAAATTACCACCACAAACTTGCAACAACTTGCAAGTGGGTGTGATTTGAAAGTCTTCTATCAAAGTATTTACAGGAGAAAAAGACTACTCCCATACCGAAGATCAAAGCACGCCGGGATTTCACCTGAAAAGCAGGCTGTCATGCCTTACAATTTTTAGAAAATCCAATGGCTAGCCTATTACCCACCACTGTTTTTAAGATTTGTTTTTGTGTTTAAAAGATTTTTCTGGTTTCTACTTTCTAAAGCCAAGGAGAGAGCAAAGTAGTAGCCAGTTTGTTGTTAATGGTCCAAATCAGAGAGAAACCCAACTTGGTCAAATATCTGTGGGACCACTTTGAAGACCCCTTATTGTCAAGTCTGTATCTAGTGTCCTTTGTGGTTTTAATGGTTTAGTATTTACTTGTTCTTTGTGTTTTGTCAAATGATGTTTCATCGCCTTGTCTACAGAGGAGATGTTAAGTCCGTCCAATGAAATTTGGCAATGACTCAAATTTGTTCACAGTTCGATCTTTTTTCAATTTTCCTTTTAACTTTTTTTTTTAGATTTATATTATATTTTAATTATTTGGATTGATAATTTATTGAATTTTTTCATTTATTTATTGTATTGGTGAATTTGTTTTTAATTTTATTGACTATTTAAGCATTAAATTAGTAATATGTGCTCATTGTTAACCCATTCTATTTTTATGTTTAAATTGGTTATTCAAAGAAACTAGGATTATGCCTCAATCCATTTAAAAAAAAAACGATTGAGAATATTTTTGTTATGAAACATGCAAACTTTGTTCATATCAGTAGCTAACTTTTATTTGCAACAAACAGTCATATTCTTAACAGTTAAGAAGGTTAAAAAGAAAAAAATACACATATTAAGATGTTTCAATCAGTTCAGCTATCAAACAATCTAAATACTTAATCAGTTAGCATTAAGATACTCTTTCTTATTGGTTCAGCTCTATTCAGATGTTCATTGAGTATTCAACACTTAACACTTAAAAAAAAAAAAAACACCACCTAAAATATTTTCTTCCCTCTGTTTCTTGTTGTGGTTTTCTCTTCTACCTATTATGCCTACTTCCCTTCTGTTTGATTCTTTCTTTGCTTCTTATCAGTCTAATTATTTATAAATTCTCTACTATTTTTTATGGAGACCAAACCCAACCAAGCTCGGCTCGAACTTATTCGAGGGGCACCCGCAAGATATCTTGGGCTTAGGCTTAACCTTAGTCTTAGTCTTAATAATTATTTTGATTATTTATGTTAGAGTCCCCTTATTTGCAGAGTCCTTACTAGGGTTAGCTTATTTTCTAGCATAAATATCTAATTATATTACATTGGAGAACAAATTTGATATTGAATAAAATATAGTGAGATTAATTTTCTTCTTCCCCAGGGTAGCCTGGTTTTCTTTTCTAATCCCTAGGTCTGCCTGTTTTTTTTCTTGTTTTTTCTACATCAATTTTGCTATCAGAGCCTAAACAAATCCCCAAACTAAAATCCAAAAACAAACCACATATACAGTCATCCCATAAACACTAGTACCCAATCTGCACAGACACATATCCACGAACCAAACAGAGCCTTAAGCTAAAACGACTTTAACACAGATTAATCGTTTTTCGGTGATCTCCCGATCTCATTGTCGCCACCGAAGGACTCGTCGCCCCAAGTCGTCCACAACCTGAACCTTTCAAGCTTAACCGCCACCTGACCTGCCAACCGCTGCCGCTACCCATCCCATCCTAATCGGAATTGTTCGATCCTTCCATCCTTGGCCACGACACTCCGAGCCTTCCGATCTACGTCTACCGGTGGTTTCATGCAGATCCGAAACACTAGTGACACTGCCGGCCTCAAGTGACCCTAGCCAGCCACATCCGACTCCAGCCGCTGCCACCTCGTCCGCTGCCACTATACTTGCTATCGTTACTTGCAAACAGTGTTTGATCTGTTAATTTTTATCTATATATTAAAAAAACAGAAAAACAAAAATCTGTGGACTCTTGTTTGACTAGGCACTCACTCATTTACTTTGGATTTTTGCCTCATTATTCTTGGAGCTTTAGTTTCCCAAGGGTTGATTGCACGTGTTTGGGACTGCACCGTTTACACCCAACTATCATAGTCTTCCATCAAGGTAAATTGGACCTCACGAAAGGTACGAGCATTCACTTGATATTGTTTTAATATTCTTATCTTTTAGTTGATCAGTAATTAGTAGCTAGATATAAAATAAAAAAACATATTGCTTCTTGTTAGGTTCTTTTTTTACTAGTGATCGTCCTTATGGTTGTAAGTTATTTACTTATCGTTTTGAATTGGATTTTCGGCAATCCCTTCATTTTACACCAATCATTGTCATAAAAATTAAAATAAAATAACTCTCAAAGACCTTGATGAGAAATATGAGAACTTAGTTAAACGATTCAATGCCTTCGAAATTGAAGTAGGCCATCAAGTCCAGACCATAGACTTAAAATTGACCACCTTGCGAGGTGAAGTAAGCAAACTCAACAGTCAGTTAAAAACAAGTCACAATGAGGTGCCTAGGGCCCTAGCCTCTTTCGGAAAACAACCTATAGGATCAGGTGTAGTCACCCAGGAAACAACTACTAGTCGAGGTATTATAAGGGCACCCCAAATGTCCCCCTCCGAGGCATTAGTAGAAGTCATTCCAGCTGCGCATAGTACGGCTACTTTAGAGAATGTTTCAGTAAGAGAGTGTTTCGACACTACAGTTCTATTTCATAATAAAATTTGATCACCCAAATGAATAACCTAGGACTTATGACCAACCTAAAAACCCTCAGGATGAATTCATTGACTTTACACGAAAAATCAAGAGAGAAGTCCCCAATTTTGATGGCAAATTAGATTTGGATGTTTTTTTCGAGTGGTTATCCCAGTTAGAGAAGTTCTTTGAGTGGCATAACATGACTAATTAAGTCAAAGCCCGTTTTATGAGGATAAAATTAGTTGGCTCTGCTGATCACTATTGGCAAACGGTCCAACGAAGTCGGGAAGATGATCCTATCACATCGTGGCGTGAGATGAGGGGGCGATTACGAGATAAATACCTTCCCCACTATTATAGGAAGCAATTGGTGGAAAAAATGCTAAACTTAAGACAATCTACTACAGTAGGTGAATATATTAACCGCTTTGAAGAACTCACATTAAAATGTAACCTACAAGAAGAGACAAAGACTGTTGTCTCTAGGTTTATCAATGGATTGAAAGTTGATATTAAAAGAGAGGTTCGTTTGATATCCCCCAAGTCATTAGAAGAGGCCTTTCAATTACCTCTCAAGTATAAGGAGCATTTTAGGCAGTCTTCCCTATGGTATAGCACTTTCCAAGTTGGGGAGTACCAACAATCCAGGTCTAGTGGAACTCCCCAGGTTAGGGGAAATCCCAACCCTACAGAAAAACCTAACCCGCTTAGGGGAAGAGAGGGTACAACAAATAATCCCTAACCATTTAAATCCGACATTGAGTGTTTTAATTGTCACGGTATAGGTCATATTTCCTCACGTTGTCCCCATTGGATGTTGACCCTAGGCTGGGATACTGAGGAGTCCCAAGCAAAAGGGTATGATGACGAGGGTATAGTGGAACCCCTTGAGGAAGAATATGATGGTCATGAAGAAAAGTTGACGAGTATGAGGAGGACGTTGTAGTTGGTGTCATGAGATGCATATTGTCAGCTCCTGTTGCAAATGAAGATACTTGGAAGTGTATTAGTATTTTTCATACTTTTCTTAAGTGTGGTGAGAGGGTGTGAAAGATTGTTATTGATGGAGGTAGTTGCTTGAATGTGATCACGAAGTTAGCTATGACCAAACTAAAACTTAAACGGGAACCACATCCTCAACAATGCCGAGTGGCTTGGGTAGATAAGACTTCCTTACCCATTATAGAGAGGTGTCAAGTTCGAATACAAATGGGTGAGTATATAAGGGATGTGTGGTGTGATGTCCTACCTATGGATGTCGCTGAGGTGTTATTAGGTCGTCCTTGGATTTATGACATAGATGAGACTAACCATGGAAAGGAAAATAAATTTGTGTTTAGGCATAATGGGAAGAACATTACTTTGAAGCCAGCACGACCTAAGGAAAATGACAGAAAGTTAAAGAGTCAATCCTCATCTGAGGCACATGAGAAGAAGAGTCTCCACCTAGTAACACATAGGGAGTTCGAAAAAGCTGGTGAAGAGTTTCATCTCGTGTTAGCTTTAGTGGCCAAAAAGGTTACCTCGAGTACACCCGGCCCAACCACTGACCTACCTCCTGATGTCAGTAAATTATTGTCCGAATTTCAAGACGTAGCCCCCAATGAGTTGCCTGATGAGCTACCTCTCATAAGAGATACAACACGCCATTGATTTAGTCCCAGGATCTCAGTTGCCGAACTTACCATATTATCGTATGAACCCTACTGATCGTGCTGAAATGAATAGGTAAGTGGAGGGTCTTTTGAGTAACGGATTCCTTCGAGAGAGTCTTATCCCGTGCGCTGTCCCTGCAATGTTAACCCCTAAGAAAGATGGAACCTGGAGAATGTGTAGATAATCACGCAATCAATAAAATCACACTTAAGTATAGGTTTCCCATCCCGCGTCTTGAGGATATGTTGGATTTGATAGCAGGAGCTAAGTGGTATTCCAAAATTGATCTGCGCAGTGGATATCATCAGATTCGTATTAGGCCAGGAGATGAGTGGAATACTGTTTTTAAGACTTCGGATGGTCTCTATAAGTGGCTAGTGATGTCATTTAGACTGACTAATACTCCAAGCACCTTTATGCGAGTGATGACTCAGGTCTTATGCCCTTTCCTCGGCAAGTTTTTAGTGGTCTAAATTGATGATATCCTTATCTATAGTCGACCCCCGAAGGCACATATTAGTCACCTTTGCTTGGTGTTAGAAATATTTAGGGTCGAGAAGTTATATGCAAATCTTAAGAAGTGTTCTTTCATGCAGACCAAAGTGCTCTTTTTAGGATTCATTATTTCTACACAGGGAGTCGCAGCTGACCCCGATAAAGTCAGAGCTATGAGAGAATGGCCAAAACCAAAGACTATTTATGAGGTCCGGAGTTTTCATGGGCTAGCCACCTTTTACAAAAAATTCATTAAAGGGTTTAGCTCCATTATGGCTCCTATCATGGACTGTTTGAAGAAAGGGGAATTTATGTGGACGGTAACTGCAACTAGAGCCTTTGAGGATATTAAGTGCAAGATGACTAAAGCACCTATATTAAGTCACTTAGATTTTTCTAAGGTCTTCAAGGTTGCTTGTGATGCATCTTGGATAGGAATAGAAGGGGTTTCGAGTCAGGATGGTCATCCCATTGTATACTTTAGCAAGAAACTCAATGAAGCGAAATAGAGCTATTCTACCTATGATAGATTTTTACACTATTGTGCAAACCCTTCGTTATTGGTGGTACTATCTGCTACCGCAGGAATTTGTTTTGTATTCTGATCATCAGGCCCTAAGATATCTTAGTAAAGAAAGCTCAATAGTAAGCATGCCAAGTGGGTAAAATTTCTTCAAGAGTACATCTTTGTTCTCCACCACCGTGTAGATGTCGAGAATAAGCCTGTTGATGCCTTGAGTCGTGTTGTCACAGTACTACAGTCCATAAGTATCTCGGTACCCGGGTTTGATAGATTAAAGGATGAGTATCTCACTTGCCCAAATTTTGGCAACATCTTTTAAGAGACTAGTGAGGGAAACCGCCAGTCCTATGTTGACTTCTTACTTGGAGATGGATATTTGTTTTGAGGAACTAGATTATGCATTCCATACACGCCACTTAGGGATTTTCTAGTATGGGAAATGTATGCCGGAGGATTAGCCGGACACTTTGGGAAGGATAAGACTGTGGCCTTAGTTGAAGACAGATTCTATTGGCCTTCATTGAAATGAGATATAGGTTGGATTATGTCACACATGTCTACAAGCTAAGGTTAGGAAAAGGAATACTGGGTTATATACACCGTTACCCATGCCACATATACCATGGCGGGACCTTAGCATGGATTTTGTTCTCGAATTACCTTTGGATCGCTAGAGGTTATGATTCTATCTTAGTTGTGGTTGATAGATTTTCTAAGATGACCCGTTTTATACCTTGTCACAAGACCGCCGATACTTCTTATGTAGCTAAATTATTCTTCAGGAAGATCGTTAGGCTTAATGGGTTACCCACATCTATTGTGTCGAATAGAGATGTTAAGTTTATGAGCTATTTTTGGAAGACCCTTTGGAGTCTTTTTGGGACCCATTTGAGGTTTAGTTATGTTTTTCACCCCCAAACTGAGGTTATCAATCAAATTTTTGGAAATTTGCTTAGGTGTATTGCTGGGGATAAGCCTGTTAATTGGGATTTGTTATTACCCACTGCAGAGTTTGCTTACAATTGTTGTTTCAATATGTATACAGGTAAAAGTCCCTTTGAAATTGTCCTTGGCTATTCACCTCATCAACTAATTGACCTTATCCCATTACCCCCTGATTCCCGACCTTATGAGTTAGCCGAATCTTTTGCCTCTCATACACAAGACCTACATGTCGAAATCTGATGAAAAATAGCATTGAGAAATGACACTCATAAACATATTGCCGATACTCATCGTAGGGATAAATAATTTAATGAGGGAGATTATGTCATGGTCCATATTCGTCCTGAGCGGTACCCTAAAAATGCCGTCAAAAAAATACATGCTAAGGCTACTGGACCATTTCGTATCACTCGCAGAATGGGATCTAATGCTTATTTACTTGACTTACCACCTGGTATGAATATTAGTCTGGTATTCAATGTGGAGGATTTGTTTCCTTACCGAGGTACCTTTGAGCCTCCTTTGTTGTCTACAAGTGGCGTTGTTTCTGCACACGTGCCTCAATTGCCTAGGCCACCCCGTCCACATCAGACTAATTGCAGACACATTGGACGATCAGATAGTTATGTACACGTCAGGTGTATTCCAATGTTATCTTGTTCAATGGGAGGGAAGACCTTCATCAGATACTATGTGGATCACTGAAGAGGAACTTAGGCGTCTTGATCCCTCTTTTTTGGAGCATAACTAGCAGCATTACTTGTAGGAGTCGAGTTCTTTTCGGCCCGGGAGGATTGATGGAAACCAGGCTCAACCAAGCTCGGCCTGAATTTATTCAAGGTGTACCCGCAAGATATCTTGGGCTTATGTTTAGCCTTAGTGATGTGAACCCTATCGACACGCTTTGAGACCCAACAAACAATGTTGGAATACTTGCCCAAAAAATCATCTAGAAAATAGATTTACTATCCTTTATCTTTCGTTTCTTGTTATCATCCTATCTTGTTCCGTTTGTGTTCATTCTCTTTCACTTGTTTTTATGTTGTGCACCCCATCAATTGGAACATGCAATTAATCTTTTAATGATGCTTATTGATTCTCATCACTTAGTCTTAGTCTTAATAAAAAAAAATTATTATTTATGCTCTTACTTGCAGAGTCCTTACTAGGGTTACCTTATTTTCTAGTATAAATATATGATTGTATTACAATGGAGAACAACTTTGATATTGAATAAATACAGTGAGATCAGTTTTCTTCTTCCCCATGGTAGCTTAGTTTTCTGTTCCAATCCCCAAGTCTGCCTGGTTTCTTTCTCTTGTTTGTTCTACATCGATTTCTCTCTTGCCTTAATCTATTTATTTACTTACAGTTCTGTGAACAGTGTCACCACGGTGTCCGTAAACAGTTCTGCTACAGTGATTGTGAATAGCGCCACAGAACAGTGTTCTGCCAAAAAATCACGGTTTTGTTTTTTATTTTTTCTTATTCTTTTAGTTTCTAATTTATGGAAAAAAAAGGGAAAAAAATAGAAAACAATAAGAAAAGAAATTGCAGACAAGTGATGAATGAGTTTAGTTTAGTCGAGTTCTTCATGTAATAGTTCATCATGTACTATATCTAGTTAAAGATGACGTACTCCATCAAGATTTTGGTCCGTTTGGCCATGTGGAGAAAATTAGTCTTTTCTCAAATTCAAAGAAACTTTAAGCTCTTGTGCAATACAATTTGCATCAAGATGTTATCGGAGCTAAAACTGAGTTTTATGGTAATTATATTTATGATCATTGTTATAGTTGGAGATCAAATATTATCATGACACTTAATAAAGACGTGATTCCAACTTTTAAAGTCAGTTACTCAATATGAAACAACTCGTTAAACAGGCCACACAACTAGTGGAAGCAGCTTTCGGCAAAACTTTTGCCCATCAAGGTTCCTGTCAAGACGAGACCTAGTATAAAGTTGTTTCTCCAATCCAAGAACACCTTGAAAATCCAGAACAAGCCATAGATGAAGGATTCAAATATCAAGATGTGGATGTATCTATTGAGCCACTTCCAAGTGAACAAAAAAAGACCAAAGCAAAGATGAGAACATGATGTGTGTGCTCGAGATTCCTTCCATTGATTTTGTCCTACTTATTTGGTTTGAAGCTCCTCTTATATCATTCTTGTTTCCGATCGAAGACACCGCATCCAGAAAATTTTAAGTCTTCACCATACAACTCTAGCAATCAACAATTTCGATCCTTCATCACTTCAAAACTTGAGGTTAAGTTTTTTTGTAAATGAAGGAGAATGATGCAGAATAGGAAAGAAAAATGTCTATTATTTTGGGATTTTGGGATTATTTTGTAATTACAATATTCTTGGAGATCAAGTAATAGTATTTTAGGAAACTTAGATTTACGCAATTAGATATTAGGATTTGATTTACTTTCTTATTTAAAATATGTGTGGTGTTGTTGGACGAAAATATACTTAAATAAGTAAGCAGATAATCGTACTAGTTATACTTACAAGTGCACAAGGTCATCAGTGTAGTCTAGTGTGCCAAAGCAAGGTCATCTCCACAAGGATTGGTAAAGTTTCTTTTAGAAGCAGTTTCTCTAAAGTAAAAAGAGATAAATAACTGTTGGAAGGTGATTTGATAATAATAAAGACATAGGGCTTTGATATCTACCACTAGTCATACTTTCCCAATTTGTATAAGGTATCAGTGCACTAGCTTTATTATGTATACCTACTGGTTGCCAACCTAAGGGCATGGTATCTACTCCTTAAGCTATTGATTTCCCTAAGCAACGAGTTAGACATGGTATCTACTCTAACTCTTTTCTTCCTTAAGGGATTTAGCACGGTATCTGCTTGAGTTGTTCCTTAAGAAAACAAAAGTACTATGGTAATCGACAACCACATGAGACCTAGGGCATGGTATCTACTCCCGGTTTCCCATGTTGATTAACCCGGGTATCTGGATAAGATATCCCTTGTTATTAATGTTAGACCCAGGACTCGATCATCCAAATTGATCTAACTAACCTATCCATACCACATGCATACGTTGGTCTTACACATACATATGAGGAATTTAAATAAGCACAGGCATTAATCAAGTTAAGTAACATAATAAAAGCTATTTGCAAAGATTTTATCAATGAATATAAATATGGGAATATATAACTAGGGCTTCAATCGAGCCCTATAAGAAAGTTAGTTACACATACTATCAGAAGAAAACATTATAAATAAACTAAACATTAAATGAGAAGAATAAATCCGAAAGAATAGGCGTCAATTCTTTCCCAAGCTCTTAACTCCAAGTAAAAGAAAAGAGAAAAGTGTTTTCTATCTGAGGTGTCTATTATGTGTGTGAGTTACAAGTGTATTTATAGGTCTTTGAGAAGTCCTAAGAGACCCATGAGTTCCTAAACCTTCCTAAAACGAAAATTCTCTTATTTCCAAAATAGGGTTCTGCAGTTTACTGTTCATACCCGTACATGTGCGCTTAATCGCATATGTCTTGCGCTCGATCGCAGTGTGGGCTCAATCCTTCATGTGTGGGCACGATCACAATGTGCGCTCGATCGCATTGCATGGCGTGATCGATCACAATTTGTCCAGAGAATGCTCTAGGGATTCCAGATTTCTTCCTTTAAGTGCCAAAACTGTTTCTTTTTTCTCCAAAACCCTATGAAAACATGTAAAACACACAAATGGAGTAAAAGAGACCAAATTAACGTAATTAAGGACCTAACAAATGTAAATAAGGGGGCTTAAATATGAATATTTAAGCATTTATCACACCCCCAAACTTACATATTGCTAGTCCCATAGCAATACTAAATTAAAAACTAAAACGAAAAACATAGATAGATCCAATGTTCATTGTGTCAATTAAAAGTTTAGATTTTTCACAAAACTATGATGCGCATTCATGAGCAAGCTTAACAAGTGTAAACATATTTTTGCAATGAATAAGAGTTTTGAACGTAAATCATTTTCATGAGGTAGTTTAAGACATCACAAGTTTGACTTTAGTGTGTGGTGACTAGCACACAAAAGATTGGGTTTCCAAGAAATTCAAATATGTATTGTTTCGATGACTCAAGATTCACCAAACTTCCTATTAGAGTCAACAAATATGGCATAGACTTTTATTTGTGAGATTTTTGCCAAGTTAGTTCCCTTAAGCTTTCTTGTTGACTCGTGTAACGAGCATTTAGCCAATGACTCCCAAACCAGATGGTTTTAGGGCATTAGGTGTAAAGACACCCCTAAGGATTTACTAGCTCGAGTCAACAAGGCTACGAAACTTAAATGGTTTTAATGCTACCACTTAGAATTTTCCACCTTTTGACGTGACACTCAATGCTTAATGAGGCAAGAGGGCCAGTTACTCAGCGGAAAGTTCCTTTTAATGATCATTTAAAATTTTCCACCTTTTGACGTGATACTCAATGCTTACTGAGGCAAGAGGGCCAGTTACTCAGCGGAAGATTTGTTTTTATTGATCATTAGGAGCTTTTTTTTTCTTTTTTTTCTTTTTGAGCATGAATCAATCTTTTCTATTTTTATATGCCAAAATGTCAATCTAATAGGTCATCTAGTTCATAGTCAAGCAAAAGAAACATACAAATCCAAATAACATGTCATACCCCACACAATTATGTGCTAATGTGCTCGTGATAATTTAAGTTAAACTTGTGAATTCTTAAATGCCTAAAGGGCAATGATCTAGGTTCAAAACTTGATTATTGGCCTATATGTTCAAAGTGTTAAGCTCGCTGATGAAGTCGAATCATAAAGTTTTGTTTAGATCTCAAAAAAAAGTTTATTGGACAAAATGAACATGCATTTATCTACGAAAATAGCAACAAAACAAAAAAAAAATGTGGGACAAGTGAGTGTGTGAATGTGTCCCCATACCCCCAAACTTAAATTGCACATTGTCCCCAATGTGCGAGTAGCATGGAAGGATCTGACCTGGGAGATGGAGAGCTATATGGCTGGCATGGCTTCGAGCACGCCCCCAAACTTCAACTGGATGCACTGACACTATCCTTGAAAAAGAAAAAAACAAAGATAAAATGGAAAACAAGTAATAGATAATAATATAAAAGTATAAAATACGAATAATAACATAAACTATAAAAAGGATATGCATTGGGGTGCCTCCCATGAGCGCTAAGTTTAACATCTTCAGCCAGACGTGGTATCCTCTCACTGCTGATCATCAGGTGGTGCAGTCGAAGAGGTACCGGGTGTCGGAGGTAGGCGATCAAGAATGGCCTGCAATATAGCCTCCTAGCGTGCAAACCATGCCTCTAAACTATCCATGCGTTGATGCACGAGTGTGGTAGCAGCAGAGACCTCACCTCGGAAGAAGGACAGCTCAGCTAAAAAGTACTGGGACTCGGTGGGTCCCATGTCCGAATGGTCCTCCTCACGTACTGGGTTAATGACCGGGGTCTCGGTCTCCATGTGATCCTCCTCAACTCGCTCAGCTGCTGGAGCAGGTATTGGGGGTCTTCGTGGCATATGCGAGATGCAGTGTGTCCACTGAGCCTTCCCGAAAAAGGGATGCTCGCACTGGCCCGTCACTGTGGGTCCCCTTAATCCCCTTCTTCTTGAGGATGGAGGAGAGTAGGAATGGGAAAGGGAGGCCCCAAGCATTGGCCGTGGTGGTCTGACGGCCATGTATGTGATCCCAAAACTTGTGCAGCTGGCTCCAAATAACAGCCGGGATGGAGTACCAGTGGCCTCTATGGAAGGCATATATAGTCTGGAAAAACTGGTCTCGCCACTGTGTCTTGTGCCCCAATGGATACACGTTACGCTGTAGGATCATATCAACAAGCCACAGTCGGGGAGGCAGCTTGGACCGGCTGGCCGCATTGTTATGCTTGTCGGCATACTGACCAGCGCACATGTCCGTGATGATCTCGGCTAGGGCAAAGGACTCCGGCTACTCCTCTATATCAGTGTCCTCAGGAGGGGACTCATCGGTGCAATGAAGAGCAGCGGCGATATCAGCACTAGTCACCTCGATGGGTGTGCCTCGGACTGAAGAGGTGAGGACTCCCAGTCTGCTGCAGTCGAAAGATAGATGCTCATAAAACTGGACTACGAGCTGGGAGAAGGCAGTGGAGCACACTGGTTTAAACAACCACTTCAACCCTCGATGTTGGAATGCTTGAACGACCTATTGCGTGGCGTCCATGTGCCAGAATATGTCATCGATGGCGAATGTGGTCTCGAACAACAGCTCTTGTTGCTCGATGCTGGGCTGGGATGAGGAGGCACGGCTGCTTGAGGCACCAGAGGTAGAAACAGTTGGTCTGGACATGCTTGATACTAGTTTCTACCAAATTTGCAATTGATCAAGACTTGCGTGCGCTCGATCGCACACAGTTAGGCTTTTCCTTGAACAGTTGATGTGTACCAAAAAAACAAGCTACGATCTTGACGAGTTGAATGTGTGCCAAACCTCCTGCAAACAAACAAGCACTCAATCACACTCAAGATAACATATAAGAATAAAGAGTTTTGTAAATAAAACATTAAAATTCGTGTATGTGTGAAGAGTACCTTGTGGATTAATGGGGATGGGAATACGGGGTGGTGACAGTGGAGGTGATAGTGATTGTCGGTGATGGAGGCAATGGATTGGTGACGGAGGATGGTGGAGATGGAAGTGGTGGTGAATGATGGTGGCAAAGTGTTAGCGTGAGAGATGCGGGTAGACAGGAAAAGCGAGCGAGAGAGAGATGTAGGGTGCGAGTGAACACAGTGAAGAGGTGTGAGTGTGTGAGTGAAGGTTTTCAGATATATAAATGTTTCTGCCATGAATGCGCTCGATCGCACACGGGGTGCACTCGATCGCACTCGTGTGCTCGAGTACGTTTGAAGGACACGCTCGATCGCACACTTGCGCTCGATCGCACTGGATGATGCAATCGATCGCAAGGAGGGCATATGGACAAAAGAAAAAAACTTACCATAGCTAACAAAAATGATGATTTATTGAAACAATACAACTTTACCATTTGTTAGTGGCCTCAGTACCACCAACCTCAATAGAGGTGCTTGAGCTTAATGAGAAATCAATTTTTTTACTTTGCTCAAGCACTTCTCTTGCTATCGTGTTAGTTGGTTGGAGGGGGGCACTTAGAGCCCACATCAGGTGGTTCAAGTGCCTGTGTGTCAGCTGTATACTAAACCTCTTCAAGTGCCAAGTCTTCATCTCTTGGAGGCAATTGAATGTCGAGGTAAGGTTTGGCTCTGTGTCCATTTATTGTAAAGAGCTGAGTCCCGCTTGGGCCACATACTTCTAATGCACCATGAGGGAAGACCTTGGTGACCATGTACGGACCGTACCATCTGGATTTGAGCTTGCCTGGGAACAGTTTTAATCATGAGTCATATAGCAGCATTTTTTGTCCTACATGGAACTCCTTCCGTACTAGTTTTTTGTCATGATAAACTTTTGTCCATTCCTTGTACAACTTTGCATTCTCATAGGCATCATATCTCAATTCTTCAAGCTCATTTAGATGCAGCTTTCTTTTCTCACCCGCTTGTTTCATGTCGAAGTTGAACTGCTTTATGGCCCAATATGCTCGATGTTCTAATTCCACCGGTAGATGGCATGCTTTTCCAAAAACTAGACGGTAGGGAGACTTGCCTATTGGGGTCTTATAAGTTGTCCTATATGTCCATAGAGCATCATTTAGGCGTAAAGACCAATCCTTCCGGTTAGGCTTCACAGTCTTTTCTAATATTCCCTTGATCTCTCAGTTACTAATCTCCACTTGGCCACTGGTTTGAGGATGATATGCAGTGCCAACTTTATGAGTGATCCCATACTTCCGGAGTAGTTCGGCAAAAGAACGATGATGAAAGTGACTGCCCCCATCACTGATGATTGCTCTTGGAGTTCCAAACCGAGTAAAAATGTTAGCCTGCAAGAACTTGATAACTACTTTGTGATCATTAGTCTTTGAGGGAACAGTCTCTACCCATTTAGACACATAATCCACGCCCACAAGAATATATAAATAGCCGAATAAGTTAGGAAAGGGTCCCATGAAATCAATGCCCCATACGTCAAAAAGTTCTGCCACATGAATATTTTGTAAGGGCATCTGATTTCGGGAAGAGATGTTACCTGTCCGCTGGCATCTATCACATGAGCTGCAAAATGAGAAAGCATTTTTAAACAGATTAGGCCAATAAAAACCATATTGGAGTACCTTAAGAGCTGTTCGTTTTGCCCCAAAATGTCCTCCATAGGAAAACTGGTGACAGTATTGCAATAAGCTAAAGTGTTCCTCTTCTGGGATACATCGTCTGATGATTTGATCGGGGCAAGCTTTGAAAAGATAAGGATCATCCCAATAGTAATGTCTTGATAGAGATATTAACCGTTTCTTTTCTTGAGTAGTCATACCTGGGGGAAAACTTAAACAGTTAGATAATTAACTATATCAGCATACCATGGAAGTTTTACCTCTAGTGTAAATAGTTGTTCATCGGGGAAGTTCTCATTCAAAGGTAACTCTTTATCATCATTCTCATATGGGAGTCTTGACAAATGATCCGCAACTACATTCTCACTGCTCTTCTTGTCTTTGATCTCTAAATCGAATTCTTGGAGTAGGAGTACCCATCTGATTAGCCTAGGCTTTGCATCTTTCTTAGAAAACAAATATCTCAAAGCAGCATGGTCAGTGAATACAATAACTTTAGAACCAATAAGATATGATCTAAACTTCTCTAAAGCAAAAATAACAGCTAACAATTCTTTTTCAGTAGTAGAATAGTTAAGCTGAACATCATTTAACATTCTAGAAGCATAGTAAATAGCATGAGGTACCTTATTGATTCTTTGACCTAAGACAGCTCCCAAAGCGAAGTCACTGGCATCACACATTAATTCGAAAGGGAGATTCCAATCCGGTGTCATCATTATTGGGGCAGAGGTGAGAACATTCTTCAAGGTGTTGAAAGCTTGCATACAATCATCATTCCATTCAAACTTGGTATCTTTAGTCAATAGTGCACAAAGAGGTCTCGAGATTTTGGAGAAGTCCTTAATGAATCTTCTATAAAAACCGGCATGTCCAAGGAAACTTCTAATGCCCTTGACCGTGAGAGGGGGAGGTAGCTTTGAAATGATGTCAATCTTAGCTTTGTCTACCTCAATACCTTAGTTTGAGATGGAGTGACCCAACACAATACCTTGTTGAACCATGAAGTGACATTTTTCTGAATTCAGTACTAAATTACTCTCTTCACATCTCCTTAGGACATTTTCCAAATGATTCAGGCACTCATCAAAATTAGATCCAAAGACACTAAAATCATCCATGAATACCTCAATATATTTCTCTACCATATCGGAAAAAATGCTCATCATACATCTTTGAAAAGTGGCTGGTGCGTTGCATAAACCGAATGGCATTCTTCTATAAGCAAATGTACCGAAAGGACATGTGAATGTAGTCTTTTCTTGATCCTCAGGTGCTATGGAAATTTGATTGTATCCACTATACCCATCCAATAAGCAGTAATAACTGTGACTGGCTAACCTCTTTAGCATTTGGTTAATGAATGGCAGAGGAAAATGGTCTTTTCTAGTTACTTTGTTTAATCTCCGGTAATCAATGCATACTCTCCAACCCGTTGTTTTTCTTGTAGGTATGAGCTTCTCATCTTCATTCTTTACCACGGTAATCCCACTCTTTTTAGGAACGACTTGGACCAAAGTCACCCATTTGCTATCCGATATAGGGTAAATGATACCAACATCTAGTAGCTTCAATATCTCGGCTTTTACTACCTCCTTCATGTGTGGGTTAAGTCGTCTTTGAGCATCTCGAGTGGGCTTTGCTTCTTCTTCAAGGTAAATATTATGCATGCACTTTGCTGGACTTATCCCCTTAATGTCAGCAATGGTCCACCCAATGACAGTTTTATGCTCCCTAAGAACTCTTAACAGCTTCCCTTCTTCCCCACTACTCAAGTTAGCAGCTACAATCACAGGTAAAGTCGCATTTTCTCCTAAGTAGGCGTATGTTAAATGCTCGAGTAGCTGCTTTAGTTTCAATGTTGGTGCCTGCACAATGGATGGAAGAAGAATAGTATTAGTGGGTATGAGAGTTTCAAATGGAGGATGATACATACTGGAGTATTTTGGAGTGGTCGCAAGTTGGTGCACAACTGTGATGATGTCATCAGTAACATCTTCATATTCTTGCTCAATATCCATATCCGTGAAGCTATGCGTGAGAGTAGTCTCCAATGGATCAATTTGTTGGACCTGAAAAGCTTGCTCAACAAATTTTTGTATCATACAAACATTAAAGCATTCCAAGTCATCTTGAGGAAGTTTCATTGCATCAAATATTTTAAACTCTATTTTCTCACCATTGATTTTCATACTTACTATACCTTTTTTTACACAGATCTTAGTAGCAGTTCTCATAAATGGTCTCCCTAATATGATAGGCAAAGGTAATGGCATAGGGCATTCCTCCATGTCTAATACAATGAAATCAGCAGGTAAAATGAACTCACCAACTTTCACTAAGACGTCCTCGAGAATACCCCTAGGTCTTTTTATACTCCTATCTGCCAACTATAAGGTAATAGAAGTCAGTTGTAGCTCCCCCAAACCTAGGGTTTCGAATACCGTGTAAGGTAGCAAGTTTACCCCCGCTCCTAAGTCTAGCAATGCCTTGTCAAATAACTGATCACCTATTCTACAGGGAATAGTAAAACTACCTGGATCTTTCAATTTTGGTGGGAGTTTTCTTAGCAGTACAACACTTACCTCCTCAGTTAATGCTACAGTCTCATGCTCTTAAAATTTTCTTTTGAGTGCAACAATCTTTTAGGAATTTAGCATAGGCAGGTATTTGGCGAATTGCATCTAATAATGGAATATTAATTTCAACTTTCCGCAAGGTCTCAAAAATATCAAGTAGTTTATTGTCTTTCTTTTGTTTTACTAACCTTTGCGGGAAGGGTGGTGCATTCACTTTCTCTGTCTCACTTACCCTTGATGCTGATGGTGTCTCTTTGGATGTTGCTGGAGATTCCTTGGATCCGATCACTTTGCTATTTCTCAATGTTGTGACAGCCTTTAGTTGTTGATGCCCCCAAAGGTTGGGTAATGTTTGAGCTGGGAGCTCCCCTTACTTTCTGCCACTGAGCTCTTTAGCTAGTTATCCCATTTGTACCTCTAGTCTTTGAATTGCTTGCTCATATGCCGCATTGGTTTGTTTTTGCTGAGTCATGAACTGTTCTTGTGACGTCACCAGTTGTCTTACTAAACTTTCGAGGTCGTTCTTCTTTGGTTCAGGAGTAGCATGAGCAGTGGGATGGTGGTTTTGTTTCTGTCCTTGATTGTTCTGGTTGTTGCTCCACAAGAAATTTGGGTGGTTTCGCCATCCAGGGTTGTACGTGTTGGCATATGGATTGTTCTTCAGTGGATAGTTGTTAGGCCCCACGTAGTTGGCTTGTTCCGGATATGCAGATGAGTACAAAGGACACGTATCAGTATTATGGTCGTATTGAGAACAAATTGCACATACCTGGAGTGGGATGGATAGTAGGCTGGATGAGGCATTTTGAGTAGTCATGGCTTTTACAATCATATCTAGTTTCCTCTCCATTGCTGCCATTTGAGGGGAAGATCCTCCATTTATATTTACCTCATACATACCTTTACCCTTGGTCACATGTCTACCTCGAGAGGAGAATTATTGGGTGTGCTCGCTGAGTGTTTCGAAGAATTCCATTGCTTCTTCATTGCTTTTCTCCATCATGACTCCTCCACAACCTGAATCAACAATACATTTGTTAGTATCATTTAAACCTTCATAAAAGGCTTGTACCAGTTCATCTTGAAGCAGGTTATGGTGTGGGCATTTGAGTAGCAAGTCGTTGAAGTGTCCCCATGCTTGGAAGAAGAGGTCCCCATCCTTTTGTTGGAAGGACTGGATCTCCTTCCTCATTTGTCTCGTCTTTTGGGCTGGGAAGAATTTCTTCAAGAACTTGCTTGCCAACTCCTCCTAAGTGTGGATGGAAACTACAGGCAAATAATTATACCAAAGTTTAGCATTATCTTTCAAAGAAAAAGGGAACAGAATCAACCTTATTCCTTCTTGGTCTAGTCCTTGTATATGCTGGAACTCGCAAAGATTGAAAAATTCTCAGAGGTGCAAGTGTGGATCTTCGTTAGGAGTGCCTCTAAAATGAGTCAAAGCATTCAAGATTTGCAGAGATATGTAATAATTTCCCGTCGCCTCAGGTTGATATGCAATGCATGATGGTTGATCAAATTTTCGAGGGATGAAGGAGTGCTCCATCGGTACTCGTGCAGATGGTTGCTAGTTCTCGAGCTGTTCCGCCATTTGTGTTTCGTTCTCGACTTCTTCTTCGTTCTCCTCGAAGTTGTTCCTTAGCTTTTGTCGGATAGTCCGTTCAAGCTCAGGATCAAGGGGAAAGAATGTTGGATGTCGGGATCGTAGTCCGTGCATAAATTAGAATAAACAACTTCAATGCAGCAGTTCAACTCTGCTGCTCGAATACTTTCTGCCTTAAATGCGCTCGATCGCACAGGAGGTTGTGATTGATCGCAAGTACAACAGAAACTATGATTTAGGGTTTGATGTGCCTGAAACAGAAAACAATTTAATTAGGTTTGATGAAAAATAAAGATAGTAAACAATACTAGCGTAATAATAATGAAAGTAATTCTAAAAAGAAATTTAGCACAATCCCCGGCAACGGCGCCAAAAACTTGTTGGACGAAAATATACTTAAATAAGTAAGCAGATAATCGTACTAGTTATACTTGCAAGTGCACAAGGTCATCAGTGTAGTCTAGTGTGCAAAAGCAAGGTCATCTCCATAGGGATTGGTAAAGTTGCTTTTAGAATCAGTTTCTCTAAAGTAAAAAGAGATAAATAACTGTTGGAAGGTGATTTGATAATAATAAAGACATAGGGCTTTGATATCCACCACTAGTCATACTTTCCCAATTTGTATAAGGTATCAGTGCACTAGCCTTATTATGTATACCTATTGGTTGCCAACCTAAGGGCATGATATCTACTCCTTAAGCTATTGATTTCCCTAAGCAACGAGTTAGGCATGGTATCTACTCTAACTCTTTTCTTCCTTAAGGGATTCAGCATGGTATCTACTTGAGTTGTTCCTTAAGAAAACATAAGTGCTATGGAAATCGACAACCACATGAGACCTAGGGCATGGTATCTACTCCCGGTTTCCCATGTTAATTAACCCGGGTATCCGGATAAGATATCCCCTGTTACTAATGTTAGACCCAGGACTCGGTCATCCAAATTGATCTAACTAACCTATCCATACCACATGCATACGTTGGCCTTACACATACATATGAGGAATTTAAATAAGCACAAGCATTAATCAAGTTAAGTAACATAATAAAAGCTATTGGCAAAGATTTTATCAATGAATATAAATATGAGAATGCATAACTAGGGCTTCAATCGAGCCTTATAAGAAAGTTAGTTACACATACTATCTGAAGAAAACATTATAAATAAACTAAACATTAAAGGAGAAGAATAAACCCAAGAGAAGAGGCGTCAATTCTTTCCCAAGCTCTCAACTCCAAGTAAAAGAAAAGAGAAAAGTGTTTTCTATCTGAGGTGTCTATTATGTATGTGAATTACAAGTGTATTTATAGGTCTTTGAGAAGTCCTAAGAGACCCATGAGTTCCTAAACCTTCCTAAAACGAAAATTCTCTTATTTCCAAAATAGGGTTCTTCAGTTTACTATTTATGCCCGTACATGTGCGCTCGATCGTATATGTCTTGCGCTCGATCGTAGTGTGCGCTCGATCCTTCATGTGTGCGCACGATCGCAATATGCGCTCGATCGCATTGCATGGCGCGATCGATCGCAATTTGTCCAGAGAATGCTCCAGGGATTCCAGATTTCTTCCTTTAAATACCAAAACTGCTTCTTTTTTCTCCAAAACCCTATAAAAACATGTAAAACACACAAATGGAGTAAAAGAGACCAAATTAACGTAATTAATGACCTAACAAATGTAAATAAGGGAGCACTTATCAGGTGTCTATATAAGAGCACTCTACTAGGGTTTTAGATTCATGCATTGATAATAAGTTTAAGACTTGGAATATTTTCTTCCCTTTGTTTCTTGATCTAGTTTTCGCTTCTGCCTTCTTCTCTTCTTTTTGATTCTTTCTTTACTTCTTCTCATTCTAATTATTTTAATTTTTACGGATTCTTTACTATTTCTCTCTTGTTTCAATCTATTTCTTCTCTCTAAACTATCTATCCTATGTCACTTAGGAAACAAGTTTCGGCAATCCCACAAACATTCAAAACCAATAGTCCCCATGCTTAGAATCAAGGTATTTTGAATTGGCATCACGGAGACAGACAATGAAGTAGAATTGTCGATTCTGATGCCTCCAATGGAGCAGTAGAATTTTAACCTCTATTCTAATACCACTCTAATACCACTGATGGGACTAATTGCCGAGTGCAGATTGATCAGTTTATAGATTGTAACCTCCAACACAAAACCTGCTTGCTCCCCCATAGGTTGGCAAGGACAAATCATTAAAATGACACTGAAGCATATGCATTAGATATCCACATCCACTTAATCTCAACAAAATGACCTCACACGTTTAAATGGTATCTCATCCTTTTTATATAAACTTTTTAAAAATTCAAAAATACATAATCTCCACAATCATTCCCTAAATGTTCTCACTATGTGGTAATGAATCACATGCACAATCAACTTTTTATCAGAAATAATGCAAGTAAAATGATGTCTTAACTTTCAATACTAGGATCGAACCAGCCAGCCAGATCTCTCAGACTATCTTAAATTAAAAAACCCCTAAAAATTTTATTGGTTGACTTGAGAACTGTGGTAAACCAATAATCCCTGTGAAAACATTCACAGTCCATGTGGACCAACCGTTGCAATACTCACATAAAAGCCTCGAGATAAAATTTCAAGGGCTACCACATAGAGGACTGACACAGGCATTGAAAATAAATGCTTGCTAACACATTGACCTGAAAACAACTAGACTATGCAGAATAAATGAAATCATGAATATGAGTGTGTGTTTGATGTGTTATATTACAAGCTCTTTTTTTTTTCATTTTCCAACTGTCAAACTCAAACCAAACTGGGTTTTGTCTATCTAATGTAGAGGGTTTATAAAGATCAAATTTTGTCGGAAGGAGTATGCGACTCTCTAGATGATTTGGAAGGAAATAAATGAACAGATCTTAGTGATCATTACACATCTTACACACAAGTGCATCTGCTTTGGGATAGAGTTGTTTTTTTTCTCTCACCGGCTTCGACTGCAACAATTTTTAGGGGTGTTTCTTTGAACGATACACCTAGAGATTGGAGGGCTATTCTTATGAAGTCTCCTCTTTTCTTTTAGGAGGAATCCTTGTCCACTGCCTTTGTACTCTCTTTTAAAACATCATATTTTGTCTATAAAAATGTAAAAAAATAAATTCTCTCAGAATTGTATACGTGTATAGGTGAGAATATACAAAAAGTGAAAATGTCACCACCAAAATCCCTGCGTCATCATGTCTCCAAATGATATGACAATAAATCATAATATATGACCATGGCCAACCCTACAGTTCAATTTATAACCAATGAAATTGTGGTCCTTACAGGTTAACATACAGCATGGTCATTAAGCATTAAGCCAAAGGCATAAGAGTTTACAATTCTCAGATTTTGCTTTATCTTGTGTTGGATGCTTTTATTTTTATTCTATTATCTTTTGCTATTTCATTGCTAATTATCTAGACTTCTAAAGGCACGGAAGCATGCTGTTCTATTTTAAAGCTCATAAGATCAATGAAATAGTTCCCAATTAGTTGTCTAAGTTTCATGCAACTTCTTTGCAACACAAGAACTGTCTTGAACAGTCAGTCCTAGGATCATGCATACTGAATAATTCAACAAAATCTTCTTCCTTCCCCTCTACCCCCTACCCCACGTCTCCCCTCTCCCCCCCCCCCCCCCCCCCACCCACCCACAACTTCTACAATTACCTAATTGTGTTGAGAGTTGAGACTATAGAGTATAGATTCTCCAATCAACTCCCAAAATAAACAAAAAATTCATCACGAAACGTTCAGTTTTTCCTTTCCACTAAACACAGTATAAAACGCCAAATTACTACGAAATTACAGTTCATTAAACACATACGAAAATCAAAATTAGCAAAAGATGGAGTATTTATTTCTTAGATAGAAAGTATAAAATACTTATGAAACGCATAACTCACCGTCCACGTACACATGTATATATATATATATATATATATATATATATATATACACACACACACACACACAACACGTTGTTAGGCCTCGAGCTCTTCCAGGACCCATCAACGGTAGATTTGGCTTCCACGGTGCCACGTACGATCAAGAGCGTCGGCTGATGATGCTGATGATCGGAAGGCTGTAATTGATCCTCTGAGGATGGGAGGACGGAACGTAGGTCGGACACGTGGAGCTGTGGAGCTCGACGAATTCAGCTGAGGGCCGCGGAATTCGCGGTAAATTTGAGAAGGGAGCGGACGAACGCGTAGGCGATGGCTACGCCTAGAACGGCTCCGTCGAAGGAGAGGGCGAGTTGGGAGAGGAGGGAAGCTAGGGCTTGCTCTGGTGAGGACATGTTTGGTATTTCACTCACATCTGGTTCAATCACACGTGAAGAATGTGACCAGAGAGAGAGAACAGTGCTGGTGCGGGAGTTAGTTCGGTGGTGGGGAGCGAAAGCAGAGAGAAAGAATCAGAGAGTGAATTCTAGTGTGAGAGAGAGAGAGCGAAGAGCCGAAGAGGAGGAAGAAGAACAGTTTTGAGGAGGTTAACAGTTGGTGTTTTGGTTAATTTGAGTAAAAGCTGTAGGTCTTTTTGGTAATTAAACGGATTTGGTTTGGGCTTGGGTTAATGTACTGGAAGGGGTCGGGTTTGATACCAGAAGCCTTCGGGTTCTTTAGATGGGCCCATCTCTGAAAATTTTACAAGTGGAGAGAGTTTTCTATCTTCTATTTTTTCTTTTTTTCTTTTTTTGATAAATCTCTTTTTCTATTTTTGAGTAATGCAATCTGATAAAATAGTTCAACTTCAATTCCATAATGTAATGATAAAATTTTTTCGTTAATTTTAAATTAATAATTTATCTAAAATTTTCAAATATATTTTAATAGAATATATTAATTTCTAAAAAGTAATGGTTAAAAAACATTGAAACAGAAACTAATAAAATAACATAAGATAATAGTAAAAACAGTTTTTTTTTCTGAATTAAATTCAATTTCTTAAAAGTGAAAACTATTTTGTAAACTTATTATAAAAAACAGAAACCATTTCATAATTCTACTGTACATAAAAGGCAAATACTTAAAAGACTTTTTTGTGCTTCTGCTCTGTTGTATTTCATAGATGGATCGATCCTTATCATAGCTAACACACAAACACAAACACCATTCCCCATCAACCATGTCAAATTATGGGCCATATCAATAAATGTGAAATTGGGCAATTCTGGTTGCAAGTTATGTACCTTTTAGCTCAACAATTTGGTTTTCTTCTCATTTGCAGAGTGCATAATTTCATATCCTATCTCTCAATTCCTAGCTGGCCAAAACAAAATATACTTTTCACTCAGAAAAAAAAAAATTGCACTAAATACTTGGATTGGTGATTTTTAAACTGTATGTTAAGGTTACACAATCAGAAGAGGAGCAACCCAAAACAAATGATACTATCAAATCATTCAGGACATTGGGTGATTCCATGTTTGCAGCATGGCCTGTATCCTTGATTATTATCTCTAGCCTTGACATTGGCAAGTGCCTGTGTTCATGAAAAATATATCATGATAGCTTAAAAGTGAGTTTAGATCCTAAAATCACAGTAGAAAAAAAGGAAGAATAGATTGTTTACCTTAGCAGCTGATGGGCAAATTCTACTGGGAAGACCTTATCTTTGTCACCCCATATTATTAATGTTTCCTTCACCCAAATAAAACCTCATTTGTGACCGTTGCATAAGAAAGTGAGCAATGTAAGGATTACATGGAATTTTATCAGAACTAACTTTATGTTAGGATTGAGGGGAATGGATGGAAAGAAAAGTGAGGGGTGCGCGTAAAGCAGGAAGTCCTTAAAATGGTTCACAACTAGAATACCTGAGTTAGAACAGGAAGGTTTGGATCTGCTTCTTTTTCCAGCAAGTGCTTTGCTAGCTCTGTCTGCTCCTTCATGTGATGAGTATACATATTCTAAATGACACAGTTCAAACCAAAACAAAGCCAATGGTTTTTAATCAGAAACTACTAAAAACTGTAAGAAAGTGTTAAGGATATTAGATTATTTTTAGTTTTTTTTTTTGTTAATTTTTAGTTGTTAAACTTAGTTAGAGGCTGTCTTTTAACATCCCCAACTAGACTATTTTGCCCTCTTTTCTGATTTGAAGGGACGACAACATAATCGTAACGAAGACATTACTCTCTATCACAATTACTAGGATTTTCATGTTAACAAGCCCAGAAGACAGGACTAGGGCTCTGATTAGCATAGAAAAAGTAAGAAGAAGAAAGAAAAGAGAGATAATGAAATAAAGAGATAAATTGATGTCTTTCATATTTTGTTTGGTAAAAATGATAGAAAAGAAGAAAAATATAATAAAAATAAATTATTTTAGCTTTCATTCTCTCATTATCCTAATTTGAAATAATTGTGATTTGTTTATGTGGAAACAAAACATCGATAATCTCACTTTTCTTTTCTCACTTATCTTTCTTATACTACCAAACGATAAAAATATCACTCTTTTCTCTCTCTTTTTTACTTTCTCTCTACCATTCATAGCCCAAGCTAAAACCTCCAAAATGAGTGGTAAAACCAATATGACAATGTACTCCTTGGCCTAACAATAGTTTTGATTTATAATTTTCAAAATGATTTTTAAAACAGTTTTTTGTCACATGCCAACAAATTAAATAATTTTGTATCCCGGACATAACCTCATACCGCTCGCCCGAACATAACATCTTTTTCCTTCTTGTTATATATTATTATAATCTTTACCAAATAATCACCCGTGAGTCAGTAACAGCAGCATTAGCATCACCACACCAACCCCTGCTGAATCTTCACCTTCACTTTCACCCCACTGGCACCTGCAGCAGCACACCTCAAACCCCTGCCCTCCCTCTCTCTCAAACTTCTGCCCTCGCTTTCTCTCTCAGCACTCCTCAAATTCGCCATAACATACTCTTATTAGAGAGAGAGAAGGAGAGAGGGAGAGTGAAATTATTCTGATTTTTGTAAGGAAGAAACTATACGCAATCAATCAATCAGATCAAGATGCAGCCGACTAACGGTCCTGATCTGAGCAACCCACCGAAGCAGCTAGCGCAGCCGCAGCAAGCACATCAACAGTGGGTACCGCATTCACAGCAACAACAACAGTGGATGGCAGCTATGCAGTACCCAGCTGCTTCTATGGCGATGATACAGCAGCACCTCCTCCTCCTCCTGTTTCACCTACATCACCCCCACCATCACCACAACCGCCAGGGAGTTCACCTCCACCTTCAGCATAACTGCCACCTCTCTCCCATCTGGTAAGAGCCCTTTAAACACAACCAAATCAGTAGCAGCATCACCAGAGCAGCATCAGCATCCCCCCACGCACATACCATTATGCCTTCTTTAAACCCAGCCTACATGACTCACGCCGACGTTGCTGTTTTGCCCAGCCTTCAATCCACAAATCACGCTGATGTCAGAGCACCCACCAGCCCTCCTATGCCCCACGACGTCACTATCTTTACCAGCCTTCAAACCCCAAGCCATGCTGATGTCAGCGCACCCCCCTGCACTTATCCATCACTTCATCCCACTTACCCGGTTTACCTAGCCACTAATCAAACTACAATGCAGCCCTGTCCCACGAACCCAACAACCATTAAAACCCCCACCAAAATTCCCAATAACCCACCTATGCCCCTATTCCACCAGACCCCTCTCCAACCCCACCTTCAACTCAATCCCCACCCCCGCAATCTCCTCCTCCGGCCACACTATCTCCACTGCTACCTCAACAACCTGTGACTTCACCAACACGTGCAACAACTCAAGCGCAGGGTGCATCTGCAACACCACCATCACCATCTCAAGGAGCCATTGACTCCCAAGTCACCTCTCAACAAACATCATCATCTCGTGCACCAATTCAAACACCATCACCATCTCGTGGAGCCACTGAATCCTAGGTCACCTCTCAGCAAGCATCACTAGCACGTGTAACAACTCAAGCGCAGGCTGCATATGCAGCACCACCATCACCATCTCAGGGAGCCATTGACTCCCAAGTCACCTCTCAGCAAGCATCACCAAATTGTGCAACAACTCAAACACGAGCTGCATCTATTCCACCATCACCATCTTGTGGAACCGTCGAATCCCAAGTCACATTTCAACAAGCATCAGCAGCAGCATCATCAACATCAGCAGCAGCAGCAAGTTATCACCTCGTGATTCTGCTCCGGGTCCTGCCAAATCATCACCCATGATTCTTTCAGCATCATCAGCAGCAGCATCACCATCAACATCAACAACATTAGCATCAGCATCACCAGCATCAACAACAACTCAAACACGAGCTGCATCTATTCCACCATCACCATCTTGTGGAATCGCCGAATCCCAAGTCACATTTCAACAAGCATAACCAGCAGCATCATCAACATCAGCAACAGCAGCAAGTTATCACCCCATGATTCCGCTCCGGGTCCTGCCAAGTCATCACCCATGATTCTCTCAGCAGCAGTATCACCATCAGCATCATCAGCATCACCATCAGCATCAACAACAGCATCACTATCAGCATCAACAACATCACCATCAGCATCAACAGCAACATCACCATTAGCATCAACAGCAGCAGCATCATCAGCATCAGCAGCAGCAACAAGTTATCACCCGAGATTCCGCTTCGGGTCCTGCCAAGTCATCACCTGTGATTCCGCTCCGGGCCCTGCCTATCACTCGTCTTTTCTGTGCTTCGTTGATTCAGTTTACAAACTCAAGTTGGCATCCATTTTACCACCTTAAGTTTGAGGGGGGCTGTTAAAAGATATTTCCTATTCTTACTGCAATATTAGCTTCCTAGTTTCATATGTATTAGTTTTCTAATTAGTTTAGTTTCCTGTTTTATTATAAACCCTATGTTTCCTATTTCTATTAGGTTTTATATTCTTAGCCTATATATAGGCTTGTATTCGTCTTTCACAATAACTTCAATAATATACATCAATAATACAAGAGTTTCTTCTCCAATCACTCTTTATTTTTCTAACATGGTATCAGAGCTATTGATCTTATTTTGAGAGTCGTATTTTGAGCTTCTGCAATTTTGGCGGGCGGCTTAATGCCGCTCGCCCGGACATAACCTCATACCGCTCGCTTCAAGCCGCCTGCCCGGACATAACCTCATACCGCTCGTCCGAACATAACCTCTTTTTCCTTCTTGTTATATATTATTATAATCTTTACCAAATAATCACCCGTGAGTCAGCAACAACAGCATTGGCATCACCACACCAACCCCTGCTGAATCTTCACCTTCACCCCATTGGCACCTACAGCAGCACACCTCAAACCCCTGCCCTCCCTCTCTCTCAAACTTCTGCCCTCGCTCTCTCTCTCAGCACTCCTCCAATTCGCCATAACGTACTCTTATTGGAGAGAGAGAAGGAGAGAGGGAGAGTGAAATTATTCTGATTTTTGTAAGGAAGAAACTATACGCAATCAATCAATCAGATCAAGATGCAGTCGACTAACGGTCCTGATCTGAGCAACCCACCGAAGCAGCAAGCGCAACCGCAGCAAGCACATCAACAGTGGGTACCGCATTCACAGCAACAGCAACAGTGGATGGCAGCTATGCAGTACCCAACTGCTTCTATGGCGATAATACAGCAACACCTCCTCCTCCTCCTGTTTCACATACATCACCCCCGCAATCCCCTCCTCCGGCCACACTATCTCCAACGCCACCTCAACAACCTGTGACATCACCAACACGTGCAACAACTCAAGCGCAGGGTGCATCTGCAACACCACCATCACCATCTCAAGGAGCCATTGACTCCCAAGTCACCTCTCAAGAAACATCATCATCTCGTGCACCAATTCAAACACCATCACCATCTCGTGGAGCCACTGAATCCCAGGTCACCTTTCAGCAAGCATCACTAGCACGTGTAACAACTCAAGCGCAGGCTGCATATGCAGCACCACCATCACCATCATCAGGGAGTCATTGACTCCCAAGTCACCTCTCAGCAAGCATCACCAAATTGTGCAACAACTCAAACACGAGCTGCATCTATTCCACCATCACCATCTTGTGGAACCGTCGAATCCCAAGTCACATTTCAACAAGCATCAGCAGCAGCATCATCAACATCAGCAGCAGCAGCAAGTTATCACCTCGTGATTCTGCTCCGGGTCCTGCCAAATCATCACCCATGATTCTTTCAGCATCATCAGCAGCAGCATCACCATCAACATCAACATCAACAACATTAGCATCAGCATCACCAGCATCAACAACAACTCAAACACGAGCTGCATCTATTCCACCATCACCATCTTGTGGAATCACCGAATCCCAAGTCACATTTCAACAAGCATAACCAGCAGCATCATCAACATCAGCAACAGCAGCAAGTTATCACCCCATGATTCCGCTTCGGGTCCTGCCAAGTCATCACCCATGATTCTCTCAGCAGCAGTATCACCATCAGCATCATCAGCATCACCATCAGCATCAACAACAGCATCACTATCAGCATCAACAACATCACCATCAGCATCAACAGCAACATCACCATTAGCATCAACAGCAGCAGCATCATCAGCATCAGCAGCAGCAACAAGTTATCACCCGAGATTCCGCTTCGGGTCCTGCCAAGTCATCACCTGTGATTCCGCTCCGGGCCCTGCCTATCACTCGTCTTTTCTGTGCTTCGTTGATTCAGTTTACAAACTCAAGTTGGCATCCATTTTACCACCTTAAGTTTGAGGGGGGCTGTTAAAAGATATTTCCTATTCTTACTGCAATATTAGCTTCCTAGTTTCATATGTATTAGTTTTCTAATTAGTTTAGTTTCCTGTTTTATTATAAACCCTATGTTTCCTATTTCTATTAGGTTTTATATTCTTAGCCTATATATAGGCTTGTATTCGTCTTTCACAATAACTTCAATAATATACATCAATAATACAAGAGTTTCTTCTCTAATCACTCTTTATTTTTCTAACAGTCCTTATTAAATTAGCTAAATCTAACAAGAATATCCTTTCTTTTTATAAGCTAAAACAAGATTTTCACCACATGTATGGCACCAACTTTCGGTGCACGTACATTAACGGATGGAGAAAGAATGAAATGCAGAGGATAATTAACTAGGGTGACTTATTCACTAGCAGCGCCGTAGATAATGTGTACTTTTTGGAACAAGAATTTCAGAAACATCTCTACCAATTTTCTTTAGCTGCTCTAACTTCTGATCCTCAGTGCTCCCAATGCCACTACTCAGGATGACAACTTTCTCCACCACCTCTGTATAAATCTCGGCCATCCAATCCACTGCAAATCCTCCTTAGATTTTTTTTTTTTTTTTAAATTTTCACCTTCTCGCATTCTAACAAGAGGGTAGGGATAATAACGGGTAAAGTCCTCTTGAATTTTATCTTACTCATATTCATATTAATTAGTGAAACACTACATATACCTTACACATTATCTGTTTACTTTTTACTTCTTAAATTTATATTTGTATATATTAAATTTTTCACTGTTCGTTATTATTCGTATCTGTCATATTACACGAGTACGAATACAGATCAAAGAGTTCTACCCGATTTCGACCCTAAAATTATATTTTCATATTCCAAAGAAAAAATCATAGTGCTAATACATCTTAAATCATCAATAATGGATTCATAATCAAGATCCAAGATACTACACAAGTTTAAAGATTGTATATGAAATATCTTATATAAATTTTATTCATAATATATATATAATCAAGTTTAATGGTACCTAAGAGGTGCTAACCGAATCCTATGCAAACTAGTCGGCTTCTAAAATTCAATATAGCTCTGTTCTCTTCCCAAACCTCATCATCTGATGTACCATAAATACTCGGTCAACTGTATTAGAGAAACCGTCAGTACTTTGTGTGTGTGATGAGTATCTTTTGGCTTTTTGTTTATGTTTTTATAACATGAGACCTCAAACACTTATCGTATCTTATATAATAGGATAGATACGTGAGAATTAATATCCTTGTATACCTTGACAGTTGATTATTTGCCATTGAAAATCAAGTTACTAACTTTTTTTATGATTAAGGTTTAATTTTTGTCCTTCAAGGTTGAAATTTATTTTATTTACACTTATTTCAATTGGGTACATGAAGTTTCTTAATGTCCAATTTTCATCCTTAGCTTCAAAACCCTCCACTCAACTCCTATGTAATGTCCAATATAGCTAAATAAATAAGAAAATTCTCGCTCGACAATGTCGCATGTCTTTCACGTGATCATCAATATCTGTAAACAAACAAATTTAAGAATCAAGCCCTTTTGCAGACCTTTATATCTCCAAATTGTTTTTATGGTTCTTGCATGTGGTTTCAATCCTCGTACATACACATTCCATTGTAAATTCTTACTTTGTGATTGACCAAATTTTAGCCTAAAATGATTAAATCAGATCTGACCTAGCATTACATGTAAGAGTTTTGTGGAGTAGTTTGAAACTAATGACGTAAATTATAACTTTTAGAAACTTCAAGTATGTATCTAAGACAAATCAAATTTTAAGGATGTAAATAAGATAAATATATAACCTGAAAGTTTCTAAATAAAATCGACAAACCACAAACAATATTCATCAAGTTCGATATAAATCATCTTGCATAAAAGTTTCTATAAAACACCATCAATAAATGTTTATACTACAATCCAAAACCTAAATTTTTTAGGAAAGCTTTTATAGGGAGATTGGTAGGATTGTAAATATATAAACCACTTAGGATAAAATTGGTATTATTCTCACTCTTATTGGTGATCTTCACGTTCACATCAACCCATCACCCGCAGTAAAAAAGAAAAAAACACGCCCCAACAAAACCAAGCATCGGTTATTGTCATCCCTAATTAGAACCATGGGTTTGGTTTTTGTTATTTAGTTAGACAGTTATGTGTTCTGTTTAGATTTCTTGTTTGTTGGTGTTGATGGGAATTTATTTTTGTTTTTATAAAAGGTAAGTTTTATGATTTGACTTATTTAAATGCGAAGCATCTTGCCTGCTTAGATACATTTATTGATAAAAAAATATATTTAATGATTAAAAAAACTTATATTTTGTGATAAAAAAATTAAAGAGGTGTTATAAATAGGTTTTTTTTTTAGGGAGGAGGAGGGGGGGGGGAGGGGGGGTGGGCGGGAGTTGATGATAATGGATAAATTTGAAATAATGTTTTTAACCTGTGGGTATTTTTGTCTTAAAAAAATAGCTTAATTCAAGCTTGCTTGAATTTTAAATTACCACATTACCCAACTGGTAATTGATAATGCAAAGAAAGTGGAATTGAGGTTCCACTTCATAAATGAACCAAATGCTTACATAAATTCATATATTTAAACAATTTTGAATCATATCGTAATTACATTGAATCAAACGTGCCGCAAATATATTAGTTTTACTATTTACAGTAGATTTTTTATCATCATATATTTTTTTATTTAAAAATATAGAAAATAATACACGGTGCCTCATTTTTTGATAAATTTCTAAATTACACCTTGGTTTTTTGCAAAGGCAAATCTGGATATATATTTGATATTTCAGATAAATCATTGGTTTATGAAAATCAGGAAAATGAATCGGAATCAATTATTTTGTTTTTATAATAACTCTAAAAAATTTGTGCTGGGTTTATTTTTTCCATAAAAATAAAAGTAATTGATTTTGAGTTATTTTTCATAAGAATGGGATATTAAAATAAAAAAAAAATGGTTTATAAAAATCACGGCAACCAAGCATAAAGTTTACATTAGCTAGGTTTAAGTACTAGACTTCACTTAACAGCCAAATTCATTTGGTTGGTAGTGATTTCTACTAAACTAAAAATTAATCTCTATAAAATTTAAATTAATAGAAATCTATTTTTTCTGGAGTTGTATATGTTAATATTTTTTTAATTGGTAATTATATTCTTCCCAGAATGGAAAGAAAATCTGTGGGTTTCCAAGTAAAAAGGTATTACACTAATTAAAGCATGAGACAACTATAATTATCATATATATAAGGATGTATGCTATAATTAATTTTCTTTCTTTCTTTGTTAATACATATCATATTTTTTTTTCCATTATCTTGATCCGTGCAATACATTTATTAAAATGAAAAAAAAAATGAGTTACACTATGAGAGATAAGCATTTTCATCCTTTATCTCTCTCATTTTTAGTGTGAGTAGAGTTTGATCTCTGATTTCTTATGCAATCAATACTTTAAAATATATATGACTAAAATATCAAATTTCTTTTAAACTTTTATAAAAGAAATTTATCAAAATTTATTAAAGACCTTTTACAATGAATTAAGTAAAAAAGCACAAATCAAATAACGGGCATTTGCAATGGAAAAATCTATCACAAATACCCAATTTTCTTGTAGTGTTAGCTATGAATAATAATCAAGTGCATCCAACCAATTTACAGCTTTATTGACACACATATAAGTTATATAACTATATCTAGACACTAAATCCTTAACTAATCCTCACATTCCTAATTAAGAATCATCTTCCTTTTATAGAATATATACTAACTAAATCATTATATGGATTAATTAAAGATTATTAGAAATTATTTCACCTAAATTTAATCTAATTGTGTCAACATAAGAAAGATCTACCCCTCATTAGGTTAGCATCACACCACTGGCGTTACTTAAAATAAAACAACTCAGCAAGCATGTCATTGTATATTTGTATAATTACCATCAGAAAATTACACAAAAATTTTATCGTTGAATTCTCTCTCACTTAATTTATGGTTATATAAAGGCCAACGCTCGGATACTCTCGTCATCCGAAAAAAAAAACCTCTTAAAAGAGAAAAACTTAGTTTTACAATATCCTTCAAAAAACTGTGAGATGAGTCCTCTCCCGAACAAGAAGAACGCAACAAAAAAACCAAAGCCATATTCAAAAAACAAAGAAAGCACCTCAAAAACCAGTAAACTCCTCTCTCGCAAACGCAAATATCGTCGAGCAAAGATGGAAGGCAGAGGCTGTCGTATCCGAATGCCAGCTGCATGTGCCACCAGAATCTTTCAGCTCACTCGCGAGCTTGGTTACAAGACCGATGGCGAGACTATCTCGTGGCTTTTACAAGAAGCCGAGCCATCAGTCGTCGCAGTTATAGGTAAAGGTGTTGCTTTGAATGCTACAATCTCTCCTGATCCGGCTGTAACTGAGCATACTTTGCCATCGTTTAATGACCCGTTGGGTATGGGCTATGATTCCGATTTATCTGAAAAAGAGATTGCTATGCTCCAATCAATGATTGAGGCTAACGATGGAAACGAGCAAGATGAAGAGGATGATATATGAGGAGTGATTAATAAGAGATCTAAGAGAAGCTCTATGTAGTTTTGGATCAATAAATATTTGTGTCTGTCTCCTCTCCACCCTTTTTTATTTTTCTTTTTCTTTTTTTTATGTTTACTTAGGTCTTATGTATCTCTTTTCTGTTTTTCATTTTGGTTGCTTTTGTGCGTGTTCCAGCTTTAGGTCTTAATTTTTTAGTGTTGGTCTATAATATCTACATCTAAATTAGTGTCATGGACTGCTAGTTTTTTTTTAAAAAATAAATTTAAAAAAATAAAAATTACCAAATTAAAAAGTCTCAAGGCCATCAATCGTACAAAGATGTTGTTGAAGAATCAATAGAAATCCAATATTTTGTAATTACTTTTATGTTTATATCATTTTTTATCTTAATATGAAAGATTTTAGAGTTTTGAAAATGAACAAAAAAATCATGATTGTACTCATGTATGCATCAGATGCATATCTAAACCTCTCATGGCATGATTCCCTCTCTCTCTTATGCGATAAACAGTTTAGATTTGTATCTGACACATATCGGTATAATAAAAAATTCCTCAAAATAAATAACATCAGTATTTATAAGCATCGTTATTATCTACTTATCTTTAGTAATGATTTTTTACCATTTTTTGCCAGAAAGTTTCGGTTTTGTTCAGCAAATTTAGCTACGTGCATGATTTTAAATAGGGACACCATCCGTTACTGCTATTGAGCGCTATTGCTTTAAGTGTACATGCCATTCACAGCTGTTGTGGTGCACATATAGCGACTGCAACAAAGCAGAATAGCGGTTAGTTGTGGTCATATCGGACTATGTAGATCACTTTACGCTATCTATCGCGATTATTTAATTATTTGATCAAAATGTCAATCAATTTCAACTCAAAATCAATTACTTAACCTATACAAATCAACATGTCAATGTCAACTCAAAATCAAAGTAAATAACTGATTTATTTTCAATTTTAATTCATTGCAATTATTATTTATTTCATTTTATGTTATATTGTGTGGAGTTGAAAAAAAAATTCATGACCTCGATGCCAATAATTTGTATTTTAACGCCTCGCAATGTCTGCAATCACAATTGAAAATGTTACCTACATGTTGTCACGGTCATATGAACGTGTATTATTCCACATCTGTTAAGTAAGAAAAGAGAATGACAACTCCAACTATCAAATTAATTTGTTGGATTGAAGTTCAACCTGTGACAAGTGGTATTAGAGCTAACCTCTTATGGAACCGACGAAGACATCAAGGGTTAGTATTGATTGACAACTTCACGTGTAAGCTAATCTTTTGAGTTAGAATCCAACTCATTACAATGTGCTCGAATATGAGTTGCATGGTAATCCATTTTTGCCAACTCAACTGTTTTTTTTTCCACAGAAATTGCCTCGATTTCCACAAGTACCAAAAACAACCTCATTAATCTTTGGGCTTTGCTTACCTGTAACCTCCACATTCGGTTACTTGCTTATCTCGATTTTTTTGAAAATGATAAAAAAAAAAATTGCTTATTTATCAAATAAGAGAAATAGATGAAAGTGCTAAAAATGTAATGTTTCAACTGGAGATCAACTACTCTGTAGTAAAAATTGTGAAGTAAAACTTGCATTACACTGCTTTTACACATAGATTTGTACTACTTAAATTTTAGGATTTGATGGTTCACTTTACAATCAAAATTTATGTGTACTGCAGGAGAGATTCTTGGCTGCACCAAGTGCAAAACAAGATTTTTGCACCGGATAAAAACTTGATTAGTAAGTTTTAGGAATTTCACTAGTAATGTTCATATATGCTCAGTTATCATTACCAGTAAAGTTCCCAAAAATTATCAATCAGGTTTTCGAAAGGTGCAAAGATCTTGTTTTGCACCCAGTGCAAATAAGAATTTTTCTTACTATATACTTAACAATTTTTTACTATAGAGGAATTGACCTCGCTTCAATTGATGACATGGATCTCAAATCAGATATATAGCCAAGTGACTCATGCTAAGTGCTAACCCCAAAAGTGAAGTATATTATTAAAAAGAAAATTTTGATAAATTATCTTGCATCATTGAAGTAAGCGACTTTAAACAAAGGAAACTAAAAAGGCACAAAGTCTATATTCACTGTGTTAATGGGAAATGAAACTACCTTAAAAAAATTTCGGTAGCATTATATGGAAGGAATCATGAGAAAAATGCAAAAAGTAATTTCTAATAGCAAGAAACTAAATAGATTAAAGGCTATAAGATTGCAAAAGAAAAAACATGTTGCAAGTGATATAGAACAATGAGGGAATACAGGTTTCCTCACAATCGTCGCCAAGCCTCTCAATAGATCGGCATCAGATATTACAAAATGAGGCAAATTAAGCAATAAATTACAATCATCAACAGCTGTTATAACAAAATCGATAAAAAGAGTAAATAACAATGTAAACATAAATCAAAACAATTACACACACAAAATTAACAGACGCAAGATCTACGTGATTCGGTTAGGCCTATATCCATGGGTGAGAGTAAAGAGAAATTCACTATCAAAAGATGAATAGTACAAAATCGAATCTCGATGATTTTTCAAAACCCTAACAAGCCTTTATATAATAGGTTACGAAACGGGATAAAAACATTTGACCTAACCTTCCTGTTTGTAAATTAAATCTCAATTTTCTTTTCTTTCGGATCATTCAAAGATGCTATGGAGGTTTAACCTGAAATTGCAAAAAAAAAAAAGAGAATGGGTCCAGATTTAACCTGAAAATCTCGAATTTAGTAGGATGCTGTGGAGGCACAATTGTTACGACCTGCGTGGGACCCATATGTTCTAGGGTTTTCTAGTACAGTTTTTTATTATAATGTACAGCATTGTATTGCACGTGCACTATATGGTAGTACCTTGTACTTCTGTACTACACTTGTACTACACCTATAGTACCAAAGGATTGTAATACTTGGCAAGATGTTAGCCATGGATGTAAGGGAGCTCTCCTTATATAAAGAGGTCTCCACCTCACTTGTAAATCATTCAATCATTCAAGCAATAGTAAGCTCGCTAGCTTTGTCTCATATTCTGCCTTATGTTGGCTTATTTTCTTTGAGTAGGTCTAGCTTCGAGGGTGATTCTCTTAAGTAGCTAAGAGGAAGGCTGACTTAGGCATTCCAATGAGGTGTTTCTGAGCCTAAGGCCACACAGTTAGCGACTTAAGCTTGTAGCCCGTGATAAGTGGTATCAGAGCCTGGTTCATCGAGACTTTTGAGAAAAAATGGCGACCACTTCCGATGCTAACAACCTAGCTCATGACGATCATGAGACATGAGGGAGAGTAGCCAAGAAGGCTTGTGCAAGGGATGTGATATCAAGCATGGATGCTCACTTGGCTAAGGTGGAGTTAGCCATGGGGAAAATGCGGGACAAGTTCAAGGATACCAATGGTAGTGTCGATGAGCTAAACTTTATGAGGGAGGATCTCCAAGGAGCAATGCAAGGTGCCCTCAACGAGACCGTAGACATACTCACACAAAAGAATGACACCCTTGAGATAGTGATGGTGTCTATGCGAGAAGAGATAGAAGAGCTCAAGCGGGAGCTCTCAGCTTGCAAAGCAGCCTTTGGAAGTGGTATGCTTGCTATGACACCCAATCATAGGGTGGATGTGCCTAAGCCAAAGAAGTTCAAAGGCATCCGAGCCTCAAAGGATGTGGACAACTTTCTCTGGGGGATAGAGCAATATTTTCAAGTGATGAACATCATGGAGGATATAACCAAGGTAAACACAGCATCTATGTATCTTGTTGATATTGCTTTATTGTGGTGGCGACGACGGTGTACAGGTGCTACCATTATTACGTGGGAAGAATTCCAGAGGGAATTCTGCCAACAGTTCTATCCGGAGTATGCGGAAGATGAGGCACGAGCCACACTACGAAGGCTTACCCAACGTGGGGAAGTACGAGAGTATGTGCGAGAGTTTTCAGAACTCATACTCCAAATTTCTGATCTTGGAGAGAGGGAGGCTCTTTTCTCCTTCATGGATGGCCTCAAACCATGGGCCAAGCAAGAGTTGCAAAGAAGGGGTGTCCAAAACCTTACCCGAGCCATGTCCATGGCGGAATCTTTGGTGGAGTCAAGAAACAAGAGAAATTTGACTCCTCCAAGAACAAGAGCAAAGGTGGGGAGAAAAATACAAGTATCAGAAGGGTAGTCCGAGGAAACCACTCATTCACAAGTGGAAGTCTGCCAAAGAAGGGGACAAAAAGAAGGAGCCATTACCATTCTTCTTATGTGAGGGTCCTCATCGGGTGCAGGATTGCCCGAAAAGAACCAAGCTCTCTACCATGGCTAGGGAAGAGGGGGAAACAGAGAGTGATACCCTCAAGCTTGGCTCTATTATGCTTAACTCGATCAAAGCTAAAGGGTTTAGCAAGCAGAAGGGGCTCATGTTTACAGACATCATGGTGGCTGGCACCAAGGTTAGTGCTCTTGTAGACACTGGGGCTTCCGATCTCTTTGTGTCTAAGGAAATGTCCAAGAGATTAAACCTTAAGGTGGAGAAAGACAATGGGTGAATCAAGACAGTCAATTCCAAAGAAGTTCCGACAACGGGTGTAGCACAAGGGGTGGAGCTACAACTAGGAGATTAGAAAGGCAAGGAAACTCTTGAGGTAATTCCACTTGATGATTATGAATTTTTAATTAGGTTAGATTTCCTTGATCGGATTAATGCTCTGCTAGTGCCATTTGCCAACTGTGTGTGCAACCTTGATTCTCAGTTCCAATGCCTCGTATCGGTAAGACGAGACTCTTAGCAAGCTGTAACGACCCATCCAGGGTTTACCACCCCTGAAACGGTGTCATCACATTTTGAGAATCCCAGAATGACACATATATACAACAACGAAATATAAATAACACCAAAAAAAATTTTACATCGGTTTGATCGTTAAACATTCTATACAATGTAAAATGCATAAATATTTACAAATAAATTTTTCATTTTATTATCTTATTAGTCGAGGATGTTGACACGTACGTGACTTACAGAAAATGATTTCTTCTGAACCTCCACTCACCAAACTATTTGTCAAGCCTACTACCTGAAAATCATTGTACAATAAGGAGTGAGCTTCACAAGTTCAGTGAATTAAATTTACTAAAAGTACTCATTTTAATAAATAGTCTTTTAATATTTAAATCAATTTATATCTCATACACTTGATACTAGCACTCTACTATCACTGCACATGTCATAATATCCATTATCTATCAATATCTTCCTATTATTTATTGGTTCACCTCAAGACCATCAATTATCTCATAATTACCTCGTAATGAGGTTCACATCATAAAATCTACCATTTAGATAATTCTTATCACCTTGACTGTCTCTCTGTGAAACTCAGTCATCTATAAATAAATTCACAATAACACACCTCACCTCAGTATTTCAATAATCTTATCACCATAACTGTTTCTTTCTGTGATACTCATCCATCTATAATTAAATTCACAATAATACACCATATCTCAGCATTTCAATAATCTTATCACCATAATTGTCTCTCACTATGAGACTCATTCATCTATGATTAAATTCACAATAACACATCACACATCAGCATTTCAATTATGTAAACAATAATTAAAACAGATGCAATGCATGAATGATTATGATGGGAACGTCTTCCCACTTGTCGACAGGTTGTTATTATCTTAGACCAGCACTCTATCGGTTCTTTTCTTTGCAGCTTGTCCCGGTTGCCATGGAATTTTTTCAGCATATACCGGCTGTCATGGTATCCCTTTTATTTCCAGCACATACTGGCTGTCACTGTTTTTCAATTAGACTGGTTGCCTTCCCGGTTCTTTTCTTTTTATTTAATGCATATACATATGAGCAATGATATGAAATATGCATATAAACAGTAATATAAAAATCACATGAAATCAAAATATTTAAATTGACTATCCTGATTTTTCTTAAATTATATAAAAATTCTACTAAAATCCACTCATCCCAAATCACATCAAACAATCCATTAAAGCTTATCAAAATCTACTAAATTTCATCCCAAATCATATCAAATTATCTATCAAAGTTTGTCCAGATCCACTAAATTTCGTCCTTAATCACATCAAATCGTCCACCAAAGCTTGTCAATATCCACTAAAAATCATCTCCTCATAATTTGTATTAAAGCATCAACCATAGCTCATCAATAATTTTATTTATCACCGTCATTATTTAAATCAACTCATTATTCTAATAATATTTCTTCTCACATAATAATTTTCCTACATGTCTAATATTCATATCATATCTATCAATCCAAATCTTTATCTATCACCAAAACATAAGCTAATAATTTATTTTGACATCATCCCTAGATTTTTCATTTTTATTTGGATTACTTAAAGTAAATTCAACTCACCACGTAGCTCTTAAAGCTACCCGTGAATCACTTTCTTGCCTTTCTCGTTCCTCTCAGAAATTTTCCCTGGTTGAAAATCGTCAACACCTGACATCATATTTATAATAAAATTCTAATTTATTCTTCACTTCTTTATAAACCACACACTTTGAAAATTCCCACTTTGAATTCAGGGAAACTTCGTAAATGTTAGAAATTCAAAAATAAACATTATATTATTACCTTATGTTTTTTTTATCGCTTTTTCTGATTCTCGATAAAATTTCGCAGAAAACCCCTCCAAAATTTTGCTCTTTCAACATTTCTTTAAATCTCCAAGTGTTTAGAGAGAAAAAAAACAAGAGATTGAAAGAAACTAAACGAAATCGTTCAGTTATGAATATGTTTGCATATATAAATTTTCTTTGCTTTAGCGGCCCCCCTCTTACATTTCTCGAGCACTCAAATTTGCTCCATGTTTTGGAGACGTGGAAGACATGCAGAGTTTCAAATGAAACTCTTCTTCCCTTGGCATCAGGTGGCTGCCTTTAATTTTTTTCTTCAACTGCCCCCTTCCCCCTCTTATTCTTAGCTGCCACAAATTTCTATGGCTTTGACTTTTTTTTAAGTTTTTTTTTTCTTTTCTTTTCTTGCTTCAGGACTTTTAGGTCCAATTTTTTTTTCTTTTAATGAAGTCTACGTCCCAGAAATTGTTTTTTTTCAAAAAAAATATTTTATTCAATACTAAATCCTTCGCGTAACTATATTATTTAAACTTCATATCATATTTATTAAATTACTTATTTACCTTTACTTTACAAATACGGGTATTACACAAGCTTACATCCCATTCATTGCGGACTTGTTTGATCAACTCGAGGATGCTAGATGGTTAACCAAGCTAGATTTGAGATCGGGGTACTACCAAGTACGGATAGCAGAAGAGGATGAGCCAAAGACAGCTTGTGTCACTCTCTATGGTTCTTATGAGTTTCTTGTGATGCCTTTCGGACTCACCAATGCTCTAGCAACTTTCTGCACTCTAATGAACAAGGTACTCCAACCCTTTCTAGACTGTTTTGTGGTTGTTTATCTTGACGATATTGTTATCTATAGTCAATCTCTAGAGGAGCATGTGAGGCACTTGAGACAGGTATTCCAAGTTTTGAAAGAGAATGAGCTCTATGCGAAGAAAGAGAAGTGTTCATTCGCCCAACATGAGGTACCATTCCTTAGCCACATAGTAGGTGGGGGAAAGATTCGGATGGATGGGGGCAAGATTCAGGCTATCGTTGATTGGGAGCCACCGATCAAGATTATCGAGTTAAGATTATTCCTTGGGTTGGTGAACTATTATCGGCATTTCATCAGAGGCTATTCAACCATCACCACACCCTGGACCAATATGCTCAAAAAGGGGAAAGTGTGGGAATAGAGTTCAGTTTGTCAAGATGCCTTTGAGCAGTTGAATCGGGAAATCACAGAAGAGCTAGTCCTAGCCCTACCGAATCACACCAAGCCTTATGAGGTCCACATGGATGCATCCGACTTTGCTATTGGAGGGGTTTTGATGCAAGATAGTCATCCGATTGCTTTTGAGAACCGAAAGCTCAATGAGACTAAACGGGGGTACACAGTTCAAGAGAAAGAGATGACGGTCATGATTCATTGCTTGCACACATAGAGGCACTATCTTTTGGGGTCTAGGTTTGTGGTGAAAACTGACAATGTGGCCACAAATTACTTTCAGACTCAGAAGAAGCTCTCTCCCAAGCAAGTCCGATGGCAAGATTTCTTTACCGAGTTTGATTTTGTGTTGGAGTACAAGCCAGGAAAAACTAACACAGTAACAGATGCACTAAGACAAAAGGTAGAGTTTGCTGCCATTAGCCGACCACAGGGTTCCTTGGTAGATCGTATTAAAGAGGGATTGTCCCATGACCCGACCACCAAGTCTTTGATCGAGTATGCCACAAAGGGGGAAACTAGGAGGTTCTGGCTAGAGGGGGACTTGCTCTATACCAAGGGCAATCGGTTATATGTTCCGTTTCATGGGAAATTACGGAATGAGGTGATGCAATAGTGCCACGATTCTAAGTGGGCTGATCACCCGGGTGTGCACCGCACCCTGGCACTTGTGGAGGAATGCTACTATTGGCCACACTTAAGAGAGGACATTGAGGCCTATGTGAAGGCTTATCTTGTGTGTCAACAAGACAAAGTAGAGCAAAAGTCACTTGGAGGTCTCTTGGAGCCATTGCCAATTCCGGAGCATCCATGGGAGAGTATCTCCATGGATTTCATTATGGGGCTACCCAAGAGTGATGGATTTGGAAGCATCATGGTTGTTGTGGATTGGTTTTTGATGTATGGCATTTTCATTCCGGCTACCAAAGAGTGTCGAGCAGAGGAGGAAGCCCGGTTGTTTCTCAAGCATATGGTGAAGTATTGGGGTGTACCACAATCCATTGTTAGTGATCCGGACGGATAGTTTACGGGAAAGTTCTGGACAGAATTGTTCAAGTTGTTTGGATCGGATCTAAACTTCTCCACTAGTGTCCACCCCCAAACCAACGAACAGACTGAGAGGGTGAATGCTTTGTATAATTTACAAAGGAATGAGGCCACCAACCAAAATGCCTTTGAGATTGTGATGAGACGGCAACCTCACACACCGAGTACTATTGCTGTGGAAGGATTTTGTGCTTGTGAAGCTACATTTGATACTTCGCACCAAGGGGATCCATAAGGCATTGGTACGCAAATATGAGAGGCCTTTCAGAGTTCTTAGGAGGGTAGGCAATGTGGCCTACAAACTTGAGCTACCATCCAAGCTCAAGGTGCACCCGGTCTTCCATGTGAGTATGTTGAAACCATTCCATGAAGACCAAAATGATCTGGATCGAGGTAAGTCACAGTGAGCCCTTATAGGAGTTAGGGTCTCTTATGACCGAGACATTGAGAGTATACTGGCCAACTGAGTTTTGAGACGGAAGAACTACACGCCGAGGCATGACTACTTGATACAATGGAAAGGACAACCCGATAGTGAGACTAGTTGGGAACCAGTCGAGGCATTGTGGTAATTTCAGACGAAAATCGACCAGTTTCAAGCCGAGAGTGCGTTGAGGACGTCGCCGGATTGAGTGGGGGAGAATGTCACGACCCGTGTAGGACCCGCGTGTTCTAGGATTTCCTAGTACACTTTTTGATTATAATGTACAACATTGTACTGTACGTGCACTATATGGTAGTACCTTGTACTTCCGTACTACACTTGTACTAAACTTATAGTACCGTAGGATTGTGACACTTGGCAAGATGTTAGCCATGGATGTAAAAGAGCTCTCCCTATATAAAAGGGCATCCCCCTCACTTGTAAATCATTCAATCATTCAAGTAATAGCAAGCTCTCTAGCTTTGTCTCATATTCTTTCTTGTGTTGGCTTATTTTCTTTGAGTGAGTCTAGCTTCGAGGGTGGTTATCTTGAGTAGCTAAGAGGAAGGCTGACTTAGGCATTCCAATAAGGTGTTTCCGAGCCTAAGGCCGTATGGTTAGCAACTTAAACTTGCAGCCTGTGACACAATGATGCTCTTACAGTGATGCCAACATGCAAAGAGCTCCATATTAATAAACCAAAGATGCCCAAACAGAAATTCAAAGAAATAGTAACAAAATAAGCAGGGTTAAAATCAAAATCAAAATTCCAATGAGAGCAACTCTCTCAAAAAGCAAATGAAGAACCTGATAAAGAGGCACCAATTCATAAACTTGATAAAGAGACACTAAATCTGCGGAGAAGAATATAATAAAAGAAATGGAGAGAGAGAGAGAGAGGAAGAGGAGAAATCGATCGATCCAGAGAGAGAGGCAGACTGAAGAGAAGACAACTGAGGAACTTACCTGAAGATACCGGATTGATAAACTGCCAAACCCAAAAATTGAAAATGAATTAAAGATCTTGCCTATGAAAAAATCTTGCTTGCACCAGTCCAAACACTTTGCCGAGACAATCTAAGAGAAGAGAAAGGTTCAAAGGAGATATGTCGAAAAAGGAACATGCCATTTGTTCTTCTCTCTCCTCTATGTTGAAATACTTGTGACACATATTTTATTTGTGTACCCGTACCCGACACTCTTAAAAATTCTTCGATGGTGAATTAGAAACAGTTGCTTCCCCATACAAAATGAATTTTTTAAAAAGGAAAAATTTACAACTAGCATTTGCTTATATTCAAGTATGAACGCACAACTGAGATACCTTACTTCCATAGTTTGGAAGTCTTTCTTTGCCAACTTTATTTTACCTTTTCTTTCCTTTTTCACTTTTTGGACGGCTGTTCAATTACTTTTCTCATCCAATTACTAGCTTTTCACAGAGATTCCTTCACTACTTCTATCTTCTTCCTCTTATAAATCTACCACTTCAATTAGTTTTCTGCACATATCAGCAAGTAATGAATTGGTTCTTCTACAACAGAAAAACCAAAATTATTGATATTTATTAACACCAATGGCTACTGCGTACAGTTACACAACCCACAACACATCACAAAGATCAGTAGCCATGGCGTTGGCTCTAGTCACAGCAGTAGTTCTTTCACCTTTATATGTTAGGAGGAAAAACGAGACGCGATATTACGAGACCAAATTGAGCTCTGGCTTTGTTATTCGCATGGTTCTTGTTGGACTAATAATCGCGATTAGGACTACTTCTTCATCGTCTTCTTCATTGTTGATGCAAAAGGGAGGTGGAGCTTCAGTTATTCCATCGCCTGATCCCTCGTGGGTACTTAGAATTGGGAGTTCATCGTGGGGACTTGCCGGGGTGTTGGTCATGCTTATGCTTGTGTTGTCATGGCAAGATTCTGTGAAAGAATTCTTCTGGAGATAGATAGAAAACTGCACTATTAATTTTAGTTTCGGACTAGTAATGTCAAATAATGTAACCGATTGTGTTAATTGAAGTTGTCTATTTGAGATCAATCAATAATATTTTTAGCTAGCAAACTTACTTGAAAACTCAAATTACTAGCACTTTGCAAAAATCCTGAATGCAAGTTGCAATTTCTTTGCTTAGGATACTTTTATCAAACACTTTGTGTCCAATATCAACTCCAATCTCATCTTTGTCTTCAGAGCAATCTTAGAACCCCACTTTTTGGGATACAAAATATGGCCAAATATGATTTTTTAACATCATCAGAATCTCATTTTGTTGTAGTCTCTTCTGTTCTCAACATCAGAAGCATTTGATTTTCATCTTGAAAATAGTTATGGCCATTGCATAAAACTCGTGCACACAACCGAACAGAGAGCATGAGAAACTGGGCCGCTTGTTAAATTTTCAATTTTTCTAAGCCATATGTTGGGCTAATAAAAGAAAAATAAAGGAAGAATATTAGAGATACTCTGAACAGAGAGCATGAGAGCAGTTCTCTCATAACAGCCACATTTCCATTAAACAAGCAAAGAGGTGTTTTTTTTTTATTTTTTGAGTTTGGTTTCTTGAAATTAATCTTTTTAATTTTTTTAGTTGTTCGGACAATAGTTACTTAAGCAAAGAGGACAGAGTATTTTTCTTTTTTGGAGTTGGGGTGTTCGGTAAGTCTTATATGTAATTTTTTTTCTCTTAGTCGTGTTTTTTTTATTAAATCCTCGTGGAAAAAAAGTAAAGATGATCAAATTGACAATAAGTCTTTGTATAATCATAATTTGTCTTGCGAATAAAGTTATGATTGATAGGGAGAAAAGGTGAAAAAAAAAAAAACGATATTTCTTTGAAAAAATGATAAGAAATAATAAAATTGAAATGATTGATTTTTTCTTTACATTAATAATCACAATCTTTTTAAATTGAGATGATTGAAAAGTTAAATTTTTTAAAAGAAAATTGTTTTTAACTCATTTTCTCATCACCTTTACCGATCAAAGATAGAAGCATAGCCATCAAGTGAAGAAAGAAAACGGAAATAAAATAGTGATATTTCTTTCGTTTAAAAAAAAGTAAGAAAGAATAGGATTTGAATGATTTTTTTTTGTATTAATAAATCATTATCCTTTTAAATTGAAATGATAGAAAAGTAAAAGTTAATATAATTTATTTCTATTTTTTTCCTTTTTACTCTCATTTTTTGGTCATCTTACCAAAGATGGAAGCATCAATCATTTTATTTTCCCCTCATTTCTTTCTATTTCTTTCTTTCTCACTTTTTTTTAACCAGTCAAAATCTAAAATTTCGTTTAGTTATGAAAAATGTTTCTTACTTTTCATATCTGTAATGAGAGATGGCCTTTTTTAGTGGTAAAACCACTTTCTCCAAAATACAAAGGCGGCCATGTGAATGAACAATTATGTTCATGTGAATGAACAATTGTGTTCATGTGAATGAACAATAATGTTCTTAAAACCTATAAATAGGCTCTTATTTGTTATCAAATATACACACCAAGAAGAGTATTAAAGAGAGTGTGAGAGTTTTCTTGAGAGTTACTACTTAGAGAGGAAAATTTGTTCCTTCTTTGTAAGTAATATTTTCCCCATTTTGTGAGAGAGTTGTTTCTCCTATTACAATAGAGATTAGACAATTGTTATCTCATTGTAATCAGAGAGAAGGTGTTGTAATCCCTATTTTACAATAGCGAAATCCTCCTACACTTGCCCGTGGTTTTTTACCCCAATTTGTTCGGAGTTTTTCCACGTAAAATAGTTGTGTCAAATTTATCTTCATTTTTCTCATTTCGCTTTAATTGTGTGTTAGCTTAGACCCGGTAATTTTTCCCAACAGTGGTATCAGAGCCATTGGTTGAGGGGTGTAAAGCAGATCGTTGTGAACGAGATGTTAACTACAAAAAAGTTTGATGTTGAGAAGTTTAACGGGAGTAATTTCTCGTTATGGAAAATGAAGATTAAGGCAATTTTGAGGAAAGACAATTGTTTGGCTGCAATTGAAGAAAGGCCCGCAGAGATCACTGACGACAACAAGTGGAACTAGATGGACGGCATCGCAATTGTCGATCTGCACTTAGCACTAGCCGATGGAGTGTTATCTAGTGTGGCGGAAAAGAAGACTGCGAAGGAGATTTGGGATACTCTAACAAGACTGTACGAGGCCAAGTCACTACACAATAAGATCTTCTTAAAGAGGAGACTTTACACTCTTCGAATGACGGAATCCACGTCGGTGACCGACCACATCAATATTTTGAATACTTTATTTTCGCAACTTACATCGATGGGTTACACAATAAAGGCATCTGAACATACAGAGCTTCTACTACAAAGTCTACCTAACTCGTATGATCAACTCATCATCAACTTGACGAACAACATCCTCACGGACTATCTAGTCTTCGATTGCAGCTGCTGTTTTGGAAGAAGGAACCAAGCGCAAATAAGGAAGACAGACAGGCAGGTTCGCGACAAGCGGAAGCTTTGACGATGACGAGAGGAAGATCAACGGAACGTGGCCCCAGTGGGAGTCAGAATCATGGTAGATCGAAATCAAAAAGTAATAAGAATTTCAAGTGCTACAACTGTGGCAAGAAATGGCATGTCAAGAAGGATTTTTGGTACACAAAGAAGAGTGGAGTCCCTGAGTCATCAAATGCTCAAGGGAATGTGGCAAGTATCTCGAATGATGGTGAAGTTCTATACAGCGAGGCAACAACGGTAGTTGGAGGCAGAAAGTAGTTCGCCGACGTTTGGTTACTAGACTCAGGAGCAACATGGCACATGACATCTCGGAAAGAATTGTTCCACAAATATGAACCAATCTCAGGAGGTTCTGTACACATGGGTGATGATCAGGCTTTGGAGATAGCTGGTATTGGTACTATCAAGATAAAGATGTTTGATGGTATGGCTCGCACTATTCAGGAGGTACGACATGTAAATGGCTTGAGGAAGAATCTATTGTCTTTGGGGCAAATAGATAGTCTTGGATACAGGACCCATGTCGAAAATGGGATCATGAAGATTGTCAAAGGTGCGCTTATGGTTATGAAGGCAGAAAAAATCGCGGCGAATCTATTCATGCTTAAAGGAGAAACACTGCAGGAAGCTGATGCGTGTGTCGCGTCAACCAGCAAGGGAGAAGAGTCGACGATGATGTGGCATCTCAAACTAGGCCATATGTCGGAACGAGGTTTGAAGATTCTCTCTGACAGAAAGCTACTTCCAGGGCTCAAATCAGTAAATCTACCTTTCTGTGAACATTGTGTTACAAGTAAGCAGCATAAATTGAAGTTTAGCAGATCTGATGCTATGAGTAAATGCATTCTAGATTTGATTCATTCTGATGTATGGGAATCACTAGAATTGTCCTTAAGAGGAGCAAAGTACTTTGTGTCTTTTATTGATGATTATTCTAAGAGATGTTAGGTGTATCCAATCATGAAGAAGTCAGATGTATTTCCGTTATTCAAAGACTTCAAAGCACGGGTGGAACTTGAATCTGGGAAAAAGATCAAGTGCTTAAGGACAGATAATGGAAGAGAGTACACAGACAGTGAGTTTCTTACTCTTTGTAAGCGAGAAGGTGTCAAACGACAGTTCACAGTCACATACACGCCTCAGCAAAATAGAGTGGCAGAGCGGATGAATAAAACTCTTACATAAAGGATGAATAGAACTCTTTTTGGGCAGAAGCAGTCAAAACCGCCTGTTATGTGATAAATCGATCGCCATCAACGGCAATTAATTTAAAGACGCCGATGTGGACTGGTAAGCCAGCAGACTACTCTACTTTACATTCTTGGGATATGCTGACGGAGTAAAGGGGTATCGCCTGTGGGATCCCACTACCCGTAAGGTTGTTGTCAGCAAGGATGTGATTTGTGCAGAATATCAACTACAACAAAAGGATGGAGATGATAGCACGTCGAAAGAAGTTTCAGAGACTACAACAATATAGGTGAAAAATAATCCGGCATAAGAAACTCCAGTTTCTATTGATGCAGCACCAGAGCACGAGGTACAAGGACCAGTCGAGTCCGAAGCTCCAGAAGCTCGTCGGTCAACTCGTGAGAGAAGGCCGCCAGCTTGGCATTCGGAGTATGTCACTGAGAGCAATGTTGCATACTGTCTTTTAACAGAGGATGGAGAGCCCTCAACTTTCCAAGAAGCTACAAGTAGCTCAGAGGTGTCTTTGTGGATGGCAGCAATGCAAGAAGAAATTGAAGCTCTAAACAAAGAACAAGACTTGGGAACTGGTACCATTGCCACATGGGAGAAAAGCCATAGGTAACAAATGGGTCTACAAGATCAAACGAGATAACAATGATCAAGTGGAACAGTTTCGTGCAATACTGGTGGTAAAGGGATTCGCTCAGAAAGAAGGTATTGATTTCAATGAGATATTTTCCCCGGTGGTTCGGCTTACAACAATCAGAGTAGTCCTGGCTATGTGTGCTATATTTGACATATATCTGGAGCAGTTGGATGTAAAAACTGCATTTCTTCATGGAGAACTCGAAGAATAAATCTATATGCTCAAACCAGAAGGTTTTGTTGAAACAGGAAATGAGAACTTGGTTTGTAGGTTGAACAAATCTCTATACGGTCTCAAACAGGCGCCGAGGTGTTGGTACAAGAGATTTGATTCCTTCATTATTAGCCTTGGATACAACAGACTCAGTTTAGACCATTGTACGTACTTCAAAAGGTTTGATGGTGATAATGATTTTATTATCTTGTTGTTGTATGTGGATGACATGTTGGTAGCAGGCCCCAACAGAGATCAAATCCAAAAATTGAAGGTACAGTTGGTTAGGGAGTTTGATATGAAGGACTTGGGACCAGCAAACAAGATTCTTGGGATGCAGATTCACTGAGATAGAAATAACATGAAGATTTGGCTTTCCCAGAAGAACTACTTCAACAAGTTCTTGCGACGCTTCAACATGCAAGATAGTAAGCCAATTTCTACCCCACTTCCTATTAATTTCAAGTTATCCTCAAGTATGTGTCCTAGCAATGAAGAAGATAGGAGGGAGATGTCTCGAGTACCATATGCATCAGCAGTGGGAAGTTTAATGTTTGCTATGATTTGTACAAGACCAGACATTGCACAAGTAGTGGGAGTGGTTAGTCGATTTATGGTGAATCCTGGTGGAGAGCATTGGAATACTGTGAAGAGGGTTCTGAGATACATCAGAGGAACCTTATATGCTGCATTATGTTACGGAGGATCAGATTTTACTGTCAGAGGCTATGTTCATTCAGATTTTGCAGGGGATCTCAATAAAAGCAAGTCTACTACAGGTTATGTGTTTACACTTGCAGGAGGAGCTGTAAGCTGGGTTTTTAAACTGCAGACGGTTGTGGCTCTATCTACAACGGAAGCAGAATACATGGCGGCTACACAAGTTTGCAAGGAAGCAGTTTGGATACAAAGGTTATTGGAAGAGCTCGGGCACAAGCAGGAGAAGATTGTTTTGTTTTGTGACAGTCAGAGTGCCTTACACATTGCAAGGAATCCAGCTTTTCATTCACGGACAAAGCACATAAGGGTTCAGTATCACTTCGTTAGAGAAGTAGTGGAAGAATGTAGTGTGGATATACAGAAGATTCACACCGACGAAAACCTAACAGATGTTATGACCAAGCTGATCAACACTGACAAGTTTAGATGGTATAGATCCTCATGTGGTCTAGCGGAAACGTAAGCAAGCATGGATTTGGCAAGTGAGGAAGGATAGAAGGATTACGAAAGTGACTTTAAGTGGGAGAATGTAATGAGAGATGGCCTTTTTTAGTGGTAAAGCCACTTTCTCCAAAATACAAAAGTGGTCATGTGAATGAACAATAATGTTCTTGAAGCCTATAAATAGGCTCTTATTTGTAATCAAATATACACACCAAGAAGAGTATTAGAGAGAGTGTAAGAGTTTTCTTGAGAGTTACTAATTAGAGAGGAAAATTTGTTCCTTCTTTGTAAGTAATATTTTTCCAATTTTGTGAGAGAGTTGTTTCTCCTATTATAATAGAGATTAGATAATTGTTATCTCATTGTAATTAGAGAGAAGGTGTTGTAATCCCTATTTTACAACAGTGAAATCCTCCTACACTTGCCCGTGGTTTTTTACCCCAATTTGTTCGGGGTTTTTTCACGTAAAATATTTGTGTCTAGTTTATCTTCATTTTTCTCATTTCGCTTTAGTTGTATGTTAGCTTCGACCCGATAATTTTTCCCAATAATATCCATTTTGCTTAACGTTTTACCAAACAAAATCTAAGAGTGTCTTTAATCGTTTTTTTTATCTTTTTCAACATTAAGTTGAAAATGAAAATTTTATTTTTCAAATTATGTTAATAATGCGTAAGTTATTAAGTTATCCCTCTTCTTTATTTCATTGATTTTTTTTTCATTTTTCTCTACTAATAACAATGCGTCGATGGGTTTCTTTTATTGTCGATTTTGTTATTTGGGTCTTTTCTATGTTTTCTTTTCAGTAATTATTATGGTTGCAAGGGTTTATTGACAGGTTGTTTTAAGTGATTATTCTTTAAAGTTTGGAATTTAGCTGCTGTCTATAAGAGAAAGAGAAAATTATTAATGAGTTCTTAGCTCAATTGGTGTTGCCTTGAATCATTGGTTGTGTGGAGGCGTGATGCTTCACCTCATGTCTATCTATCTCTAAGCCTGCTTGTTTTTCTTGTTGTTTAGTTTCTTGGTTATAGATCTTGAGTTGATTACGGGTTGTCTATAAAATTTTGGACCTTATTGAAGTTCAGGTGTGGGGTAATAAGTTCTTCTTTCTGGCGTGTTTCTTTATTTAGTTGTAAAACTAGACTCGAACTAATACCTTCTTTTTTTGGGACTACATAATTATTTACGTGTTTTTGGGATCACAAGTGAAATTCTTTTTTAAGTTGAATATTTCTATGATGACGCTGAATATATTGACTTGATTTCTAGAGGAGATTCAACAGTAAATAATAATAGCATGTATGTCGCTTTTTATATTCATGTACACTTACATTGCAAAGATATCATCAAAAATATGTGTCGGAGGATTGAACATTCCCTAGGTATGAAAGTCGGTTCGAAAACTTGAATGGTCTTACAAGTGGGAGTGATATAATTTGCATGGGACAGTTTCAAATGAATAGACATACACATGGAGTCTTGGATGTGGTAGTAAAGATTGTTTTATGATTCTAAGAGTTGGATGTGAAATAAAGTGAGGTTCGAAAGAATTAACAGACTGTTTGAAGTTTTGAATTTGAGATTAAAAATATAATTTTGTGTTCCATTTAATGGCTTGAGTCGAAAGTTTTGAGGTTATTCGACTAATTAGAATCTTTGAGGCGGTGGTGGTCTTGGTAGCAGTGATGTTTCAAAATGAATTATTAATAAAATTTTCATTAGTAATAAAAATAATATTTTACATCAAATTTATATAAAAAAAAAATCTCAATTAACTATATTAATTTAAGTCATAAATCCTTATAATTATCTATATATATAAAAATTGAAAACCCCAACTGCCCGATCTCCTCTCCCTAAATTTTGACGGTAGCAGCCTCAAAATCCTGCAAGTTCTTCTTATCTTATTTTCTCCCCCTATTCCTCTTCATCTCTATCCCTCTCATTTCGATTTTTCTTCTTTTCTTCTTTTCTTCTTTATCCCTGCACTACCAGTCCTCCTCTGTGGTGAATCATCCCTCCTATCAGCCGGAATCTGCATTCTTTCGGCGCTGCAAGGCTGGAATTTTCAAGTGTAAGTTCTATTTCTTTCCTTTCTCCCCTATTGCACTATCTCTTTCTCTAACGCCTCTGTTTTCTCCAGCAACTAACAGACCATCGCTGTTGCTTTCCGGTTGTTTTCCGGCCACCAATCGTCGCCCAAACTCCCAAAAGTTCCGGTAAAACCCTCCCTTTCTCCATGGAAGATAGTTTAACGCATTACATACATGCATTTATGGTTATACTTGCCGATTTACATACATACATGTATATAGAGCTTATATATGAAGGAAAAAAATTGAATAACTAACTCCTATCATATGAGTGAGTCTGAAATTGGGTTTTCTTTTCAGCAAATTCTATTTTTGTTTTGGAATCAAATTATGCACTGGATTGTGATTATTATACATATATAAACATATAGATTATATAGCTTCTACCTAAATGTATTGATGATTTAAATTCTCATATAAATAAATATAAAAAAAAAAAGGCTGCTTTAGTAATTGAAATCTGGTCTTGGGATAATCTTGATTAGTTAATATGATGATTGTTGAGGAAAGTGCGTGTTGCTTGAAGACTTAGATTTTTGGGTACGGGATGTGACAGAGCATGTATGGCAAGATAAAAGTAGATGACCTAGTTAGTGTAGAGGAACAAGGAGCAGTGTTTTTATATATACTAACCCACCATGTAAAGGAATTGTCCCTACAACTTTTGCATCTAACACCAAATTTGGGAATTTAAAAAAAAAAAAAAAATTAAACAAACCCTCTTGGAATTTTTACATGTTTATAGATTCAAGCCAATTGTTGTTTTTGGGCTATGAAATTTGGTTTATAAATAGTTGCACCTGATTTGCATATTTATAGATTCAAGTCAATTGTCGTTGTTAGTTTTCCACGCATAATAAAAGAGAGAAATTATGTTCTTTGATGTTAGCATTGTAAGGACTCTTGTTAAGATTGGCCTTTTTCTATATGGATGAAGGAAATGGCGAAAGAGGGAGATGAGGACTTGCCAAGGGACGCGAGGATTGTGAAGTCACTGCTGAAATCAATGGGTGTGGAGGAGTATGAGCCTCGTGTGATACACCAGTTCCTAGAGTTGTGGTATCGGTATGTTGTTGAAGTGTTGACGGATGCACAGGTCTACTCGGAGCATGCAGGCAAAGCTGCAATCGACTGTGATGATGTCAAGCTTGCTATCCAGTCCAAAGTCAATTTCAGCTTCTCGCAACCCCCACCACGAGAGGTATAACTTAGGCAGCACAAAAATTGTTTGTTCTTCTTATGCTCTTGATGTTTCACTTGTGTTGAGACTGCAGTTAGAGATTCAACTGAGATTAGTAAGGTTTTCTGTGTTAAGGACATATTGTTGATTAGATTTGGTATAATGCAATTATTGGGAATCAGATTATAAAACTCTTTATGGATGGGAAAAAGGTTTTTTAGATCTCTACTATCATGTTTGCTTGACAAGATGAATATGATGTCTTAAGCTGTAACATGGACTACTTGAGTAGTTCTCTCTCTCTCTCTTGGAGGTTCTTTTGTAGTTTGGTATGGATTTATAAGCATTTTACGTTATTGTTTATCAGGTTCTACTGGAATTGGCTAGGAACAGGAACAAAATCCCATTACCGAAGACCTTGATAGGGCCTGGTATCCCACTCCCACCTGAGCAGGAAACATTGATCAGCCCAAACTACCAACTTGCTATCCCAAAGAAACGACCTTCCCAAGCAGTAGAAGAAACAGAAGAGGATGAAGAAAGTGCTGATCCCAACCCTTCACAGGAACAACAGAAGACAGATACGCCACAACCACAACCACAACCACAACAAACTACTCAACGAGTATCCTTTCCTCTTGCTAAACGTCCAAAGTGAGAATCATATTTTGGGATATCCCATTTAACCTTGTATTCATTTTGTGGGGGAGGAACGCGGATGAATCTGTTTCGCCTTTCAAGAGGGAGGAAAGACAGAAAAAGGTTGGAGGTTCATCAGTCATTCTTCTGATATGTAGTGAAGTAGTGTAATTATATGAAATTATGTTCAACAGATAGTGTTGTTTTCTTAATTTTTGTTTGCTTGACCTATTAAAGATTTATGGGTTTACTTGATTCAGTCCTTTTTTGCCTAATATAATTGGATTGAAGATGCCAAGCGACAATGTTGAATTAGAATCTGTAACGTCTGTGTTGCAGAAATGTCAAGAACCATGTTGTGTAACAGTTTCTGCCTCTGGAAATTGAATGTTTTCAACTTAGTTTGCCGTCTTTCGACTATAGCTGCTGTTTAACCATCAATACAAAAATCCAGTGTGAATGGAAATGGAATTTCTTTGGCTTTTAATCTTTCTAGGAATGCCATTGTTGAGGTTACCTGAAACCCATAGGACGATCTTTGAGGATGTGCAGTAATTGCATGTATTCGTGAAAAAACTACCGCAAATTCAAAGTAGCTTAACATGCACGATCCAAAGTACCAACCATCACATTTCAATCATTCGTACACATAACAATGAAAACCAAATTGGAATGTAGCGATATAGAAACACATAATTAAATTTGCCTCCATGGAATTTTGGGAAATCAATAATTCAGTCCGTTGAATCCAGTTAGCTTCTTTTTTTCAATCCTTTTTTTTTGTGACGTAACAGAACCATATAACTGTTCTGTACACTAATTCATCATGTATATATACAAGAATAACAAATTGTCACTAAATGGTATATTCAAACAAGGCTGGAAGAAAGGTCAACTTCTCCAGCCAGCCATACTAGTAGGAGCACCTGCACCTGTGCTTGACACAGCCTCCAGTCCACGATTATACATGCGCTGAATCTCTTCCCTGTATTCCGTCAAAGATTTGTCTGGTATGGTGGGAGTTAGCTCTACAACATCACCCATCTTCAGCTTGCATGTAGGATCACTCACTGGCTCATGGTTCAACCTTGGCCTTAGTTCTTCCTTCACAGGGAACCCATACGGGGACCATCTCGAGCTTCCCCGTCCAGCTCTCTCCAGCAGATCCATCATTGTTGATTCTCCAGGAAACTCTTGCACTGACATCTGCGACAGTCGAAATTCAAACATATTCAGACAATGATGTTAAATCAATGGACCAAATGAAATATCACAGATAGTACAGACTAGGAAAACAGTTGCCCATAAATCCTAGTGTATTTATAAATAACTCAGCAAGAATGATATCGCAAAACTGCAGCGACTCTTAACAGATTCTCTTGTAAGCATGAGCCAAATTCATGCACCACATTTTAAAGATATGAACTACCAAGTATATGGATGATGAAGGCTGCGAAAACCCAAACAAGTTTTGAGTTTTGAATTGACACCAAAAGCTCTAAATGAACCTAAAAACATTCATGGCCTAAATGGAACTGTGACTTAGCTTTCAGACGTACTTATACAGCATAGGATGGAACAAAATAAGATAGCAAAGCATTCACTTAGAGACAAACCTTATCATTTTCAATCATGATGACAAAGACAGGTCCATCCTGGCAACAGTAAGGCTTATAAGAAAATGGGCAATCATCAGAATGAGAAGGAAATGTGCAGGGTGGCTCAGAATAGCCAACGGAACACCGGTCTTTATTCATTGTTTCACAGTGCCAGGTGAGAACCCATCGTGCCCACTCAACCATCTGAAGCACAAATGAAGAGTGCTTGCAGTCACCCTCCTTGTATCTCCAATGAGCTGCAAATCCAAACTCCGCTTGCAAATGCATCTCCTTTGTTCGAATTTGAACTTCAAGTGGAACTATGCCTTCACTCATCACAACTGTATGCAAAGACTGATACCTATAAATCAAATCAAAGTTAGAAGGAAAAAAGTAATACATAACATAGCACACCACACCACTTATGAGATAGAACATACCCGTTGAACTTGGGCTGAATTATGTAGTCCTTAAGCTTTCCAGGTACTTCAGACCATAATCGGTGAACTACTCCTAAAGCCTTATAACAGTCTTCCTCATTTTCAACAATTAAACGTAACCCATGAATATCATGGATTTCATCCATGGTCAGCTTTTTTCTGCAGAAAACAAAATAACATCACATTATTTAAGCAAGTTTAAATATACCAAATAGTGTGCCCTAACAAAAGAATGACAATAGTTTCCTTAAATACATTTCACATCACAGTCAGATCAAATTATATTTGCATGTGTTACTTAGTGGAGTAACGTTAAGGGACTCATAAATGCTTAGAAACTGGTGTCTAACTTTAAATAATAATTAAAAAAAAAAAAAAAATCCCAGCATTCATTTAAAGATTCAAGCAAGCATAATACATATACTACTTCATCTCTACATGGATCTTAGAAGTCGGAGCAAACATTTTCAACTCCATATCAAAGTGGCTTTTTTCAGAAAAACCAAGGTAACTCCTAGAGCCACCAGCTCTAGAATCTTAAATTGCATGATTAAAGACATATTTCCCATGACAGGTGCTTGGACAACCTTCTAAAAGAAATGCATGCTGAATCTATTCACGCATGCATACAGATATGCATGCGTCTGAGTACATGAGATTTGTGAATATGAGTGAGAGAGAGAGAGAGAGAGAGAGACAGCATACTTCAACATTTTGCAATAAATGCTATACAAGCTCTTATGCCGCCCAGATAAAACATGATAAGAAATGCCTTCATCCTTGAGAGCTCGCTCTAGTTTGTCTACAGCAGAAGTAATCATTGCTTCATCAAAGGACTCCACAAGCATAGAGGACAGTTTTTTGTGCTGGTCTGGGTTGAGATGCTTAAAACACATATTTTCTAGTTGCACTTTCCAACTATAGATTCCTAAACGGTTGGCCAAAGGTGCAAATATTTCCAAAGTCTCCTTAGCAAACCTCTGCTGCTTGACCAGAGGCAATGCATCTAGAGTCATCATGTTATGCAAACGATCTGCCAATTTAATGAGAACAGCCCTCGCATCTGCCATGGCAAGGAACATGGTATGCAGGCGATCTGCCTCAACAGTTTTGCTAGCCGTATTGTTCTCACGAGCAAGTTTACTCAGTTGGCTAAGCTTGGAGACCTATGTGAATGCCACAAAAGACAATATTAGGCCTCTATCAATCAAATGTTCTACCAAAATAATGCATCAAAGCAATGTATAGTATAAAGTTCTTGATGTCAATCCATTCTAGAAAAGTTATTACAGACCAATTTCCAGTCAAATATTTTAATTTGCATCTACTGCCTAAACACAAAAAAAGCAACTTAAGCTCATTTCGTGAAGGCTTATCCACATAGAAGTCGTTTAAAAAATAAACACAGTACTTTCATTGTGACATGATGAACTAGGCCCAAAAATCTCTGGATGACACAAGCATTCATAAAAACAAAACCATATAAGAATAAGATAGTGGCAAATACGTCCAATTACACGTGTTTCAATCAGTAAAAATAACAAAAGCAACCCTCCCCCCAAACTTCATATTGATTATAGAATAAAGCAACCTAAGTTTCGTATCAGAGAGTATAGACAATTCTTTTATTGTTACACAATGAATTTCTTTGCTGAGTATGGAGTCCTGTAGTTAGATGGTCCAGTGTGGCTCATTTCAGAAGGAAGTGATAGACGCATATGAGAAATCTTAACATCTTATTTAAGATTTAAAAGTTATTACTTGGTTTTACAAAGGTAGCTTCGTTGATGGTTTGTTCATTAAAATGCAGATTAAACAACTCAAATACCAATTGAGCTTGAACAATGCAAACAATCTTGATAACGTGGTTTTTGGGTGCTGGTATCAACATTGAATATTAAATACCATATCGTTCAATGAAAATTCTGTTTCTTACCCCTTCAACCAAATCAGCAACTCCTGCTCCAAATGTCTTAAAGATATACTCATAACTCAAAAAAGAGTCATCAAGTGTATCATGTAAAAGCCCCGCAGCAACTACCGTGGAGTTAGCACCAATTGTTGCTAATAACACCGCAGTTTCCACACAATGTTGCAAATAAGGATCGCCACTTGCACGCATCTACAAGAAAAAAAATACAAAATCATCTCAACGCACATGATCAAAATTTCAAATGCACAAAATCCTATCAAAATTCGCATTCATTTTTACCTGTCCTCTATGTGCCTTCTCGGCCTCGTAAAAAGCCTTAATCACAAAATCATCACAAAAGATTTCGTGCCTCGATTGCGCGCCCATTAGCAAGTCCTTCGCGTAAGGCTCAGAATTGCCCTCCGCAAAACTATCCTCCATGTTAAATGTCAATTCATCAACAAGAACCGAAGAAGATGAACCCGCATCAATACAACCACCGTTATTCACCTCAAAACTCGGAGAATCATAATCAATACACGAACCCAATGAATTTCTCACGAATCCATTGAACAAACCATTAGTGCCCCCTCGGAATGGGCCTTGAAAACTGCCATCCACGCTCTTCTCTCCGGCAATTCTCGAAGGAGGACTCCTTGAATACCCAACTCCACTACAACACGAAACCGGACCTTGAAGCACCGATACCGGGCTCTGGTCCCTCTTCAAAGAAGACCCACCACCAAATTTACTCGGCGAATAGGAAAAGGAGCTGCTCAAGCTCAATTCCTCTCCTCTATCGTGCCATAGCGACCCTAACTCCTCTCCTCCACCAGAGAAACTTGAAGAAGACGAAGCGTGTTTCACCAATGGAGATGAGAAAAGACATGAAAGGCCACCAACGATCGGTTTCTGCGAAGATGATGCTGTTGATGGAGCTGAAGATGAGGTCCTTGAGTTCAACTCGAAATCGTATGACGCGTGAGCGTTGATCTGGTGCGGCGTTGAACACACACTGCTTGGTGGGCTCGCGTACAGAGCCATTGTTGTTGGAACCACCATGGGGGCGTTGTTTTCTACTGGAACTTTTTGGGTTCAGATCACAAATTGAAGAAGAATCCAGATCAAGAGAGATGTTTATTGAAATCAAATTTTGTTAGCAACCCAACAATTTTCCCCAGAAACCCACCAATTATGTTCTAAAAACCAAACAATAAGTTCCCCCTTAAAACCCAGTAATTTTCTCTAGAAACCCACCAATTTTCTCAGGAAACAAAGGGATATGTCCTAGACCCAATAATTTAAATGGAGGCCTAGTAATTTTTTGAGAGACCCAATCGGATCAAGAGGTTCAAACTACAATAGAGCACAATAGAGAGAAGAAGAAATGAAAAAAATTAAAGATGGGTTTTTGTTAATTAAGTAGAGAAGAGAAAATTGGGCTACAGTATGTACAAATTTATAGGATTTTTTACTTGAAAATCAAAAATAAAACCCCCCAAATTTGGAGAATTTACGAAACTCTAACCGTAATTTTTGTGAGAAAGAGAGTCAAAGACGCTTGAAATTGTAGAAACGGAGCTTTCTTCTTTGATTTTCTTCAGAGAACTCTCTCGTGCTCCTATTAGCTTAGCGGCCAGGCAAGGAATGATGAAATTACTTTAATGTCACTGAAAGTTAACAGAAATAACGGAAATGGTAAATTCTAACTTGCTGACAAGGGCTGGAGAAATAAATAGTTGTTGATAAGGATAATCTTTAATTAACATAGTAAAATATTTAATTAAAACCATTGAAACAAAAACAGAGAGCCCGTTGGATTAAATTCGATCTCTCCGATGACATTAGACAAATTTAAAATAATACATGTGCACTCCCAAAAAAAAATAAAAAAGTTTAAACCATGAAACATAATATATTATTGTTATAATTAGTTGAAAAGATCACACTTAAATGTTAAAAAAAGTTGAAGTGGGACACAATGACAATCACAAAATTATTTTAAAATTTCCAATAATTATTTAAAAACTGAAAATCTTTAATTAAAGTATAGTAGTAAATATTTTAAGATAAACCAATACGGGTGAAATTATAGAAATCTTGAGTGGATTTTCCTTTAAATTTTTTAGATCAGATGTTGATGATTCATTTTTGACCCGTCCGAGGAAATGAAATTAACACGATACGTGTAAACTAACCTGTAATATTATTTTACTATTAAAAAAAATTAAAATAAAAAATTGTTAGTAAATTATTATCTTACTAGTAATGTTAGAATTGGCATTTTCTATCTTGGAGAATAAATCCTAAAAATCAAAGTAGAAACTTAGGAAGAGCCAACTAACGCTCAATCTGGGTGAGCAATTCTGTATTAGAACGGATTTAAAATCAATGTTTTAAATCTATTTAAAATTTTATTAGTAATTTTAAAAAATTTTACTGATATAATTATTTTTTGAGTTTCACATTTAAATTAATGTTACCAATAAATTTTTTATAATTATCAATAATATTTCAAAAGAATTTGAAACGTTAATTTTAGAGTTGACCTCATCAAAAAATTTAACAATTGAGACAAGAAAAGGATTAATTGTGTTTTTATTAGACATTGTTGTCAACAAATGAAAATTTTGACTGGGTCATACTATAATCCGCAGTTATCATCTTAATCATTTTAATTATATTATATTAGGAGTAATATATATTAGTTATCTTCGTAATCATATTTTTTTAATTACGAATCGATCTGTTGTTGGAAAGGCAAAAGCATTGGAACTGAAAGCAAGTAATAAGGAATGCTTTACATTGAAGGAAGATTTTGTCACTCTTTTGTGTTGTGTACCCCCACAGGCTACAGCCCATATCCTGTGATCAGCTGCTTTGGTCCACAACCACTTGCAGTGGGGTCCATCCATGGATATTTGTTGTTTGGTTAATGATTATTATTGCCGTGGTGCATGAACCACTTTAAGGATCGATGAGGAATCCACCAAAATGGCTTTTACAATAAGTTTAGGGAAAATTTGATATTAAAAAAAAAAAAAAATCAATACACATTTTCATCTAAATTATTACAAATTTATGCGTCGTTGAAGGTTACAGTAGACTCGATTAAGGTAATATTTCTTAAAAAAGGTTTAGCAATGTCTTAATTAAGAGAATTTTAATTATATATTGTTTTAAATTCAAAAGCAAAAATTTAATATAACAAAATAAATAATAAGTACATTGTAACAACAAACTCAAAATGTATACTGATATTAAAATCGAGAATAATACCGATACAATGAGTTTACAATATTGAAATTTTAAAATATCAGATATAGACCTCGAGCTTATTGCAATGAATACTAAACCTTTAATACGACTCTAGCTTTGTTTCGAGACAAACACATAATAGAGATAGAGAAAAAGAATTACAGCTAAGGAATACAACTACTCTTGTTGGCTGGAAAGTAAATGTAGATAAATAGCTAGATAAATAATTGTTGGATTATTGTCTGTGTTATTTGTGATTTATTCCGCTGCTATTTATAATGCTTCAAGTTTGGATATTTCTATTGATTCTCTCAAGAAGTCTCTCAAAGTTTCCACTACTCTACATTCTATGGATTAATTGCTTTTAGTATGCCACGTGTCGAAACCTTTTACTCCATTACGTGAGTTGCATATAATCAGTATCACTTTTACCTTAACCAAATTAAATGCTTGACATTCGGTTTTATATCATCCATTACTGAATAATCGAATTTAACATTTATGCATATTTGAGACTTAGATAACATTATCTTGAACTTATTGATCTCGAGTCATCAAGCTAATATTTATCTCGATGTTGTCCCTCAAATTTTTTTTTTAAAGATTTTATTGTATTGGTTTTCTTGACAACTAGAATCGTTTTATTTCATTTAATACTCTCGTTTTTAGTTGTATTATTTCTTACATATTATATCTTCGCACATGACTCAATTGAGACGTGTCATCACATTAAATTATTTTATATATATATAATTTTTATATTTTATTATTTTTATAACTTAAAAACTAATATAATATTAAAAAATAAAAACATTGTGGGACCATTGCAAGACTTGTCTCTATAAAATTTTGCCCCTTCTCATGCAGATCTAGACTCCGTATATATGCGTCTTATATTAATGTGAAATGTCAGTCTTATGCGACATGTAACTAATAATGTTTAATTATATTAATTTTATAAGTTAAGTTCCATTAAATATTATTAAATAAAATATAACACATTTGATTAAAGTATTGTTCTTCTGAGTCGGACATAGTCGAATTAATTAATACCCTCGATTATTAAAAGTATTGTTCTTCTTTAGAAGAAATTTGTTAGTGGTCCCATTAGTAATATTAATAATATAATTATGGCTAATACAATTAAATTTAAAATAAATAAATAAAGGGTAGTAGTGACTTTTTGTTGTCCTAGAGGTGAGTGAATGATTCGTCTCTCCTCCATATTCCACGAGAGGCCCTAGAACGTTGAAATCCACTTGATAAGGACCACCCTCTCTTTCCTTAAAAGTAAATAAACAACGGCGAGAAGAAAAATTGAAAAAACGGAAATTTCTTCGGTTCTTTCGCTTAGTTGGTTATTTTTGTCATTTAATGAGCGGTGAGGTAGGCGACCGTGGCGCGACATGAGCAGCTGACTAAATCCACACAGTCAGTTCACTCAACAAACACGTGTCAAAACCGACGTCCGGTTTAGGTGCGTGTTTCTGTCGATGTTCACGGTCACAGTCCGTGGGTGTCTCACTCTGTGCACGTGTTCTTGTTCTCTGCCGACTCAGCTCCGCAAGTTAAGGTGGTTCTTCTGCTTAAAGCACGATCATCTGTAAGCATGGTACCATAGCACGCTTGTGGACCGTAAATTACGCTGACCGTGTTACTATTATATATGGGATTTTTAAATTACAAAACACACTTTATAATATATTTTTTTTGTACAAACATGTTATAATATTAAGATGAAAGGTAATCATTAAAGTTCCACTTAATGATATGGATAGAGCTCTAGGTGAAAGGGTAGGGATATTGATATTGTGTAATCTTATTAGCAAGTCATTTATTTTTTTAATGGTTAAAATTTATAATAATATTTTTAATTAATGTTAGATTAATTTTTTATTTTTAAAATAAAAAATATATTTATTTACTTATTTATAAAATTTTATAGTCCAAAACTTTTTATTAATATTTTCTTCTTTTTTCCCATTCAATTTGCAACTATTTCTCTTTTTTTGTTATTTTATTTAACTTTGATAGTAATAAATGTTAATTGTTAAAAAAATTTAGAATTTAAATTTTTTTATGATTTTTTTAATATAAATGATTTCAGTGATTTTCTCTCTTACTTGAATACAACTCAACTGATAAATATTTTTTTTTATATTAGTTTTTTATCATATTGAATACAACTCATACTAATATTCACACATATTTTATAGATAGACTACAATCTTAAAAAAAATACTTTTATAAAAAAGTGATATATCAATATTCACAAACCTCATCTTCTTTTGTCTTAACACTATTTTAGCTCATGGTAAAAAAAAAATTGAAGAAATAATTAAAATCAAAGGAAAAAATTTTAACGGTAAAACTGAAAATGATAAATAATTAAAAATAAAAAAATGTTAATAAAAAATTTTATATTATAAAAGAGATAAATAATAATGTTTTATATTTTACCAATAATATTTATTTTAATTTGTCTTATGCAAAGGCAATTATTTTTGCGTTTTATGATGGTGTTACCAAAACGTGCAAGCGACCTCTATATGTTATTTGTCACACTCATGCATGCGTTGAAACGTGGTGTCTTATTGCCGACACGCTACTACAAATGGCTATGTTATTTGTCACACTCATGCGGCTCACTTTTTTTTCCGTCTCAATTTTTGGTTAAAAGAATTAAATTACAGTCCTAACCATTCTAGTGTAGACACTCCGAGGCTATGCAATACCTATCCTCAGATCTGCGACATACAAAACCGAATGAAAGTAATTCAGGACATGTTTAGTAACGGTTTTTAAATTTTGATATTTAAAAATAGTTTTTGAAAATAGTTTTATGAAGAAAACATATTTGGATAATTGTAGTTCGAAAATTATTTTCAAAACAATTTTCAGTAAAATATTGTTTGGATAATCAATGTTCGAAAACTGTTTTGAAAATAAAAAACTGTTTGGATTACACTTTCTTGTAATTGTTTTCAATGTTCAGATTAAATTTTAATATCTAAAATTAATTTTATTTCTCATTTTTACTAAATATATTTTTTAAGCACACATCAAATATTTTGAAATAATTAATATTATTTTATTTTTTAAAATATTAGTATTTTTTATATATCACTTTTTCCCCTAGTCATGTAGAGTGCATATATGATAAATCTGCCTCCCTCTTTTTAACTTCTTTTTTTCCTAAACAAATGGAGATAGGCATGCAAAATAAGAAATACATTACAGTGTATTTTCAACAACATATCAAGCTGCACATTCTTCAAGCATAAGAGCTTTTAAGGCAAAAAGAGAAAAGCTGCTAAAAATACAAGGATTTTCTATAACCATTTTCCCATGATACAACATTCTAATGTCAAAATAATTGATTACTTCAAAGATTGAGCTTATAAACAAGAACCATGCTCACATTGTAACCAACAAAAGCTTCTTTCTGGCAAAGACATTATTTGAAGGAAAAAAAAAATTCAAATTATTGTTTTCATGTAATGGCTCAGATAAAAAGATGCCCAAAATTTCATACTGTCAATAGAAAATTTCTCTGCTACCAAGCATGAATTTACATCTTGACAGTTGCATCTGCCATGACCAAAGAATCAGAGATATAAATGTGAGGCCAATGCTTCTATGCAGCAGTTAAGACGCCTTGTACTTCAATGTCCATGTAGAAGTGAACTACAACACCAATTTTCCTCTCCTTTAACACATTTACAAGTTCTTGAACTTTTGACTCTGTCAGGGAACAAATATCTTGCCTGCAATTGGAATAGAATAAAACTTAGCATCTTACGACTGCTGCAAAATAAAATATAAAGAATAACATAGAGTAGAGAAACAAAATTTCTCAAATTCATGTTAACGGATTCCATTTCTAATATGCTCCCTCAGTATGAGATTAGCCTTCCACCTAAGTATTATTTTGGATCACTCACCATGAGATATCACGTGGATTTAAGATCAATAAAAAAACACTACACTCTAAGAAACAATTTACAAATTAAAGGAGTTCCTAGAGGCATCACACATAAACACAAACATTAGCATGATGCACAGAAAAATGACACTTGATTATCTATTTCGGGTCTCAATTCATTTTTTTTTTCCTAAGTAGGTCTCAATTCAATAAACAGACAAAATCAATTCATTCAAATACAGAATGCCACAGAGAGAAAATCAGTAATAACTTCAAAATTTACTTGGTGGTGTACCACAACACAATCTTTTGTCATCAACATGCTCCACATTTAAACCAATGAACCATGATCCTAATGAAACATCTTCATTGGCATACTTGTGCAGCAGTATCCTGAGTTGATTCAGAACATATTATCAGAAAAAAACCATTTAAAGCACAAAATTAGTCACATAACAAGGTAAAGGACCTCTTTAACTTAAGATTTGAACAAGTAATGTTGGATAATAAAAAAGTAATTTTGGAACCACAACCTCTTGATTCTAGTTGCTAATTCAACAACTGCATAGACAAGATTCCTGATATCTAATTCAATTGTAGCTCATATAATCATAACGAGGCTGGGAAGTTTTTAGGTCCAAATCGTAAAGACAAGTGGCTTTATAGAAACTGATACAAAAATTCAGGTAGGACAACAAAGCATTATGAGGCTAAAGGTGAAAGAGAACAACTCAGGTCAACTAAGCCTTACTTCAAAACCAGATAATAAAGTTCAGCATATAACATTAAATATTAGAATATAACAAAAGTGGAAAAAATAGAAAAGTAAAATTCTTCATCAAACTTGGACGTAGACACAGACATCTCACTCAGGCATATTTAAACAAACATCTCTCAAAGGGTCGGGTTGGTTTTGGTGCAGACAAAATGAAAAGGAACCATGAAATCATCTTAGCCTCCCAGAGCAAGGTTGTAAGCTCCATTGTAAAGGGATTCAAACTTGCCCTGATGTAATTTCACATTGCCAAAATTCAGAAATCAGAGAGAAAACACAAAAAGTTTTAATCCACTGAAGTTATGATTCATAACACAAGTTCCAATCTGATTAAGTAAACAACAACAATTGACATTATAATCATTCATAATCAACCGACCCAGTTTACTGAAACCCAGGTAATCAAACTAATCAGTTTGAACTTCACTCAGAAAACCCACCTAATTATGAAAATTGACTAGTACCCGCTTGACCAAGATGTAATTTAATCAAAGCAAGCATTTAACAAGCCAAAAAAACTGCCAATTTAAGGTAAACAACAAATACCCATAGACCAAAATACTTGTTAGTGAATAACATTCCTGCACAGAGGTTAGTAAGACATAACAAAAGAGCCCAGTTCCGTGAAATAACATTCCTTGAAGCAAAATCTCCTTCTCCTCTGATCCTCCTTACCCATATGCATTTAATTTAAGAGTCTGTTTGTTTACTGAGAAAGTGAAATAAAACTATAAAAAAAAAGACTAAAAATAAATATAAATAAACCATTGCTCAAAAATCAACTTTAAAAGGAAATAAAATTAAAACCCACTTAACCAAAAAATTTCCAACCATCTCCGAAAAAACCAGAAACAACATAGATGATAGAAGAGGAACAAAAAAAAAGATATGCACTTTCCTTCACTTTCCAACCAACCAAACAGACCATGCTCAAATCATAAAAACAAAAACAAAAGAAGAAACTTTCTAGAGAAGAGAAGAAGGTAAAGTAGCAAAAGAATAAAAACCTTAATGCTTTTAATAGCTCGTTTGTTCAAGTGCTTCAAGTGCTTTGCTACCTTGAGCTTTTGCCTTGAAACACTTAACCTCGTAGAGGATTGGATGCATTTGATGGGTTTGAAGCAGAAGAGACGTTGGGGTTTTCTGTGGGTGTAATGAAAACTGAAAGCAAATGATTTTTAGAGTTAGGGTTTTGGGAGATGGAAAAAACCGAGGAAGATAAAGAAGAAGTAGTAACAACTTTCTTGGTGATGGTTGCAGTAGAGGATTCCATTCCATTGCAGAGGATTCCGTTATCGATGAAGGAGAGAAAAGAGCAGCGAGCAGAGAGCAGAGAAGAGAGAGCAGATGGGTTTGAAAGAGAAAGGACTGAGAGAGAGAGAGCAAGGATATGGGTTATGAGAATGCTGAGAAAGAGACGGGGAACACTGAACACTCGATCGAGAGAAGCAGAGAGCAGTGTTGTAGGGCTGCAAAAATGAAAATCAACACTGAAATCCTCATTTGGGAGTTTTCTAAAATCAGTGTTTGAACACTAAATTTTAGAAAACTGTTTTGCAAAACTACTGTCAAACATCAAAACTAAAGTTTGAAAAGGATTTTCAGTGTTTGAACACTGAAAAAGTTTTTGAAAACCCTCCCTAAACAAGCCCATGGTTTCCCTCTTTCCTTGACATATCATCAATGTTTGGTCCATGTATATAGGATTACATTCTTCAGCATTTTACCCAAGAAGGAAAAGAAAAATTATCTTCAAGTTGCTATAATACATGGATGAAGAATCATAATGGTATAATAATAATAAATAAATAATATGATATTGACAAATAAGGGTTGTTTTTCTCTAGGAGCAATCCAGATGGCCTTTAGGAGGAACCCGAAGTTTAAAGTTTGAAGGTCGGGAGAGATGATCGTCGGGAGGCCGGAGGCAACTCGAGGACGCATGATCCCCATGACCGGCTAGTCTCCAAGCAAGGCGAAGAGATGAATCCCTAGGTGTAGTTGTTCTTATTTTTCCTTTATTTGATTCGGTTGTAGTTGGAATTATTTTCGTTAAATATTGTTATGTTTTATTCTTTAATTTAATTAGTAGATTTATTATAACTCTGGTAGTTGCATGCTTCTTTTCCATATAAATTCAGTCAGACTTTTCTTATGTGTACCTGTTTAGGTGTGATTGAGTCCGGTAGATCTCTTTTATAGATTTGTCCATTGTTGCGGTATCGTCGTTTAGATATATCGTCGTCTCTTGATAATTTATAAGTTAGGTCATGTGTGTTTAAAAGTAAATAATATTTCATAACAATTACATTAGGATTTATAAATGCGCTTTAATTGAATATTTTTCGATTGTGCGACTACTTACAGTGGAGGCAGACCTAGCAATAGTGAGGTCATAGAGAGGGAGAGAGAGAGGAAACCAAGAAATTTAAGGGAAATCCCCAAAAAAGATACTCAAAAATTTGAAGGAATAAAAAAACGAGAGACCCAAAAATTTGAGGGAAATTCCCAACAAAAATCCCAAAATGTTTAAGTAGAAACAGAAAAATCAGATGGAGAGACAAAGAAATCAAACTCGGGAGAGGAAAGAGAGAGACTGAGACAAAGAAGAATGAGACATTGGCACTGCTGGAAGGAGGCTGGGATGCTACCCTTGCGTCTGAAAATCGAGAGACTGCGCGAGAGTGAGATGAGAATGATGACAACGAGAGTGAGATGAGAAGGGGTAAGGGAGATGAGGAATGAAACCCAAAAACTAAGAGTGAGATGAGAAGGCTCGGAGGTAGACGAGGAATGAAAATCGAGCAAAGAGAGAAGAGAGCAGAGAACAGAGAGCAGGAACTCTGAGTCGTGTTTTACGGCTTCAAAAGTGAAAATGAACACTGAAAACTCCTTTTTGGAGTTTTCTAAATCCAGTGTTTGAAAAGCCTTATTTATAAAACAGAGTTTAAGAACACTGCTGGCCAAACAAGTCAAGCAGTGTTTGAAAACGATTTTCGGTGTTTGAACATTGAAAAAGGGTTTTTGAAAACCCTCCCCAAACATGCACTTAGTCTTAAATTTATTAAATCTGTGCTGTGATTGAACTTGATGCCAAAGTGATTATTAACTTATTCCTTAATGGTTGAAGGCACTTAATTAATACGTTTCAGATCGGAGGAAACTAGACTGCAACAAAGGTACCGAGAAGCAAAGAAAGCAAACTTTGATACATAGAAAAGAAGAAAACGCAAATTCTTGTTTGGAATGGGTTATCGTCGATAGAGTAAATTGACACAGTTCAAAATGAAAAATATTTTCTCTTCGCACAACGATGGATAGTGTTGACACACTTGATCCATGAGGACTAGATCCAAACATAAATTTCTCGAAATATTAGGAAGGAGGAGAAAATAAAATGATTTATAATAAAAATGCTGTAAAGTGAGAAGAAATAAGAAAATAACAAAAAAATTTGTTTTAGCTTCAACGTATTACTTAGTCCTTAATAATTTTTATTCGAGAGCATTGTTATTTATACATGTAAAAAAAAAGATAAAATACAATTAAGTACATTGTGGTTTACATGTTTATCAGAGATTGTGTGGTTTGAGAAATTATTGGGTATTTTTATCCTATATAGTATTATCATTCGCCCATTTATAATATGAAGAACTCGAGTGGTAATTCTAAGGAACTCAAGTGATAGCACAACACGGTTGTACTATTCAAGTTCTTTGGAATTATCACTCGAGTACCTTGAGATTACTGCTTGAGTTTCTCATATTACCAATGAGCGAATGATAACATTGCATACAATAAATAATACCTAATAATTTCTCATGTGGTCTTTTTTTGTGATAATGAGTACCTTTGGATTTCACTATTAGCAAAAAGGGTAAAACAACGTTAAATTTGCTAGTTAAATCCATCATTTTACTATTTCTTTTGCACGCCATTTTAATTGGTTATTATGGAATCAACCAAAATAAGCTTTACAGGTTGTTTTTGAAACAAAAATGAAAATTCCAAGGGGTTAGTTCAATTGGAAAAGTGGTTTCAAAGTTTTTCTTGAGGTCACCCATTCGAGTTTTATTAGGGTCACGCCGTAAGGTCTTTCTTGTAAATTCTCTAAGTTGAATGTGAATGACTTGCTTTTAACCCATCCGAAAAGGCAGACTTATTATGCACAAGCTGGGATACACCTGTCCGTTTTTTTTTCAAAAAAAGAAACAAATGTGAAGCTAGCTGATGAGTGCCAAATATTGCATATTTTGGCCACTTAATTTACATTTGTTAGCTTAAGAAGTTGTTACTTTGAGTTGTTTTCGTTGTTTTTCAGGTTTACAAGCACTGGGAAAGGAGTTCACTAAAATTGCCAAAATTGCCTGTACAGATTAATCATTTTTGTGGATTTTACTGTATTGATTCAGGAAGAACCAGGAGATGAGCCATATATTCTTGGAAAGATCCAGAAGTCTATTTTCTGAGGAATTTTACGGCTCATAAAAATGATTTTTCTAGAGAAAGTTATGGCCGTTTTAGTAGACAAGGGTCAAGCTGAAGATGTTTAGTGCGATTGATCGCACCAGACTTGCGATCGATCGCAAGTGCGCACTCGCACATCCCACATCGGTTAAAAATGCTTTGCAGTGCACCAGCATGGGATCGATCGCACCATACTGTGATCGAGCGCACTCGGGCAGTATCCCACATCAAATTTGCAACACATTGTGCTCCGGGACTCCCCATATAAAAGCACCATCTCACTTCATCATTTAGTGTGCAATTCTTGGGCCATTTGGTGTAATCCGGTGGACGTCTACTAGCATTCTGGTGGATCCTGAAGGCTTTGCTACCACGAGGGGAAGCGCCACCCAATAGTGAGTGGAATTTCTCCCCTGTAAAGTAATTTATTTCTTTTTATTTAGTTTTAAAGTTTAATGTTTAGCACTTGTATTGTGAACTCAAGTTTCATAATTATGAGAGGATAAAATTTTCAGCTAAGGTTAAAGATGAAGCATTTCCTTTGTTTAGTATTATATTTTCAGATTTGCGCATAACAATTCTAATGTTTTTAGTATAAATGTTATGTTCAATTATTTGAGTAGATCTTATGATTGATTGTTTTTAGTTGTTAAATTGGATATTCCTTGTGTTTCATCTGATGGATACATCGAATCGTTTTCGATTAAATTGGATTTCCTTTGTGATTTGTTAAAAGCGGATACATTGGATGCTTTTGATTTAATTAGGATATTCGTTGTTTTTTGTTTAAAGTTGGATTCATTGAATTTTTTGATTACTTTTATATAGAACATGAAAATGTATGCTTAACTTTAGTGGGGTAGATTCAGAAACCTTAGTCTATTTATCATTTGCTTTAAAAACAATTTGGTTTAAGTTTATATTTCTTTGCACAATATAATACAAAATTCGGAACTAGGTTAAAATAGGGTTAATTTAGATAAAATTATATTTTCACAACGCAATTCCCTGTGGATTCGACCTCGCACTTGCACAACACTATATTGCAAACAACTCGTGCGCTTGCGAGTAATTTAAAACTCATAATACTAGCTCTCTTCCAGTCAGTCATTGTAGTGTGAGAATCCAATTGACCACTGTTGGCCATGGCTTGACTGATCGGTCCCCGAAGACCATCACTCTCTCCCTACGACCCTCCATTTTTCTCTCCCTCCAGAATCACACTTCTCTCTTTTTAAAACCTCCAAAACAGCCTGCAAATCTACTTTATTTGTCCTCAAAAGTTCTGCAATTGTGACCACCCCTCGTCCTCGGAAGCATCACCCCCCCTCTCCTCCGGCGACTCTCTAAGTTCACCCCTATCCCCTTGTGCAGGTCCCCCAGCACTGACTTCTAGCTCAACAAAATATTTCAGGCATCAACAACAGAGGTCAATTATGTAATTATAGACATGTGCGTTAATGCATTCTGTTAGTGTCCGACGGTGTTGTGGTGCTAATTCGGTTATGTTTCGATGCTATTGGAACGTTACTCCGGTGTGAGTCTAGATCTGCTTGGGAAGTAGAAATAAGGATGAAGAAGAGAGATTTTTTTAACGTTTTCTTTTTCTTTTTTTTGTTTTAAAAATAGAAGAAGGAGAAATTTATTTTTATATTTTTTCTTTTTCAATTTTGGTTTTGCAGAGTACTTTATTGCTTTTTAAGATTTTTAATTTTTAAATTTATTTATATGAGAATCAATGAGTGAAGGGTATGCAGTTGAATTTGTAATTATAATTTACAGTTAATTTTTTTCTTCTCAATTGGACTGCTTCCGTTAAGTCTTGGACAGAGTCATTGATAATAGTGACACGATTGTTAACGTTTTAAATATCAATCCTGACATTGCACATTTTCAAACCTCAAATATCAAAATATTAAAACGGACAAATCTCGATGACAAAAATACCTATTTAACCCATAAAAACATATTTAATCACGTGAAATATAAAATGTTTATATTGGCATGATTGGATGCTATTTCATATGTTCTCCATATATGATGATTTTGATTGGATGCTACGATGACATTACGAAAAAAAAAAAAATCGAAATGAAATGAGTTTGAACAATTTGGGATCTGAGGTCTAAAACGATTTGAAACTTGAACGACTTAATACTTAAATCGAAATGATTTTATCTGAATCCAGTCCGACCTACCCTATTGCTACCTTTAGACCAAAATATAAATAACAGGATGCTGTCAAATATAAAAAAAAAATGATGATAAATTACAAATTCATTATAATTACAACTCGTTTATCTAATTTATAAATAGGACAACTCAATCTGCACCATCAAATTTTCATTAAGTTGATATCAAAATGTATGAATTATCCATAATATATACGGGTGAATCAATCCCAATCAGCCTTTAATAAGTATTTATTATCCATTTCTTCCTCTCTTTATAGATCTTTCCAATTTTCTCTCGCAACAACTCTTCACCCTTTAATTGAATATTTACAAAATAAAACTCCAATTTTAACACAAATTCACAAATGTTTTATTCATAACTAAAACATTATGGATTGTTTTAGTGTATTCAACAACTATGTCTCTTTTTTTTCTTTTCTTTTTCTTAAAGCTTCAATTTTCCAAGAGCATCAGACCAGTACAAATGGGAAGGCACCGATTAAAAATATGTGTATAGCACATTATGCTCAACCATACAATGAAAGGGCACATATATTTTTACCATTAAAAATGTCACTTCAGTTTTTCAATTTTTTAACAAAAATGAATATCTGTATTATTATATTATCATAATAATAATTATTATCATTATTATTATAAATATAATAATATAATAATAATTACTATTATTATTATGAATATAAGAAAAAATATATTATAAAAATACTATTATTATAATTATGAGAATAATAATCATTATCATTATCATTATCATTATAGTTATTATATTTATTATTATAATAATAATAGTAGCTATTATTTTTTATTATTATAATATTATTACAATTACAATAATTAATATTTTTAATAATATTATAATAATTATTACTATTATTATAATACTATTATTCAAGGATAAAAATGAAAAAATAATCCATGAGAAAGGGTGTGACAAAAAAGTAAGATTATGATTTACGGCTTCAAAAGTGAAAATGAACACTGAAAACTCCTTTTTGGAGTTTTCTAAATCCAGTGTTTGAAAAGCCTTATTTACAAAACAGAGTTTAAGAACACTGCTGGCCAAAACTGAGAGTGAGATGAGAAGGCTCGGAGGTAGACGAGGAATGAAAATCGAGCGAAGAGAGAAGAGAGCAGGAACCCTGAGTCGTGTTTTACGGTTTCAAAAGTGAAAATGAACACTGAAAACTCTTTTTTGGAGTTTTCTAAATCCAGTGTTTGAAAAGCTTTATTTATAAAACAGAGTTTAAGAACACTGCTGGCCAAACAAGTCAAGCAGTGTTTGAACACTGAAAAGGGTTTTTGAAAACCCTCCCCAAAAATGTACTTAGTCTCAAATTTATTAAATCTATGCTGTGATTGAACTTGATGCCAAAGTGATTATTAACTTCTTCCTTAATGGTTGAAGGTACTTAATTAATAATTTCCAGATCGGAGGAAACCAGACTGCAACAAAGGTACCGAGAAACAAAGAAAGCAAACTTTGCTACATAGAAAAGAAGAAAGCGCAAATTCTTGTTTGGAATGGGTTATCGTCGATAGAGTAAATTGACACAGTTCAAAATGAAAAATATTTTCTCTTCGCACAACGATGGATAGTGTTGATACACTTGATCCATGAGGACTAGATCCAAACATAAATTTCTCGAAATATTAGGAAGGAGGAGAAAATAAAATGATTTATAATAAAAATGCTGTAAAGTGAGAAGAAATAAGAAAATAACAAAAAAAAATTGTTTTAGCTTCAACGTATTACTTAGTCCTTAATAATTTTTATTTGAGAGCATTGTTATTTATACATGTAAAAAAAAAAAGATAAAATACAATTAAGTACATTGTGGTTTACATGTTTATCAGAGATTGTGTGGTTTGAGAAATTATTGGGTATTTTTATCCTATATAGTATTATCATTCGCCCATTTATAATATGAAGAACTCGAGTGGTAATTCTAAGGAACTCAAGTGATAGCACAGCATGGTTGTACTATTCAAGTTCTTTGGAATTATCACTCGAGTACCTTGAGATTACTACTTGAGTTCCTCATATTACCAATGAGCGAATGATAACATTGCATACAATAAATAATACCTAATAGTTTCTCATGTGGTTTTTTTGTGATAATGAGTACCTTTGGATTTCACTGTTAGCAAAAAAGGCAAAACAACGTTAAATTTACTGGTTAAATCCGTCATTTTACTATTTCTTTTGCATGCTATTTTAATTGGTTATTATGGAATCAACCAAAACAAGCTTTAAAGGTTGTTTTTGAAACAAACATGAAAATTCCAAGGGGTTAGTTTAATTGGAAAAGTGGTTTCAAAGTTTTTCTTGAGGTCACCCGTTCGAGTTTTATTAGGGTCACGCCGTAAGGTTTTTCTTGTAAATTCTCTAAGTTGAATGTGAATGACTTGCTTTTAACCCGTTCGAAAAGGCAGACTTAATATGCGCAAGCTGGGATACACCTGTCCGGTTTTTTTTAATGTGAAGCTAGCTGATGAGTGCCAAATATTGCATATTTTGGCCACTTAATTTACATTTGTTAGCTTAAGAAGTTGTTACTTTGAATTATTTTCGTTGTTTTTCAAGTTTACAAGCACTGGGAAAGGAGTTCACTAAAATTACCAAAATTACCTGTACAGATTAGTCATTTTTATGGATTTTACTGTATTGATTCAGGAAGAACCAGAAGATGAACCATATATTCTTGGAAAGATCCGGAAGTCTATTTTCTGAGGAATTTTACGGCTCGTAAAAATAATTTTTCTAGAGAAAGTTATGGCCGTTTTAGTAGACAAGGGTCAAGCTGAAGATATCTAGTGCGATTGATTGCACCAGACTTGCGATCGATCACAAATGCGCACTCGCACATCCCACATCGGTTAAAAATGCTTTGCAGTGCACCAGCGTTCGATCGAGCACACTCGGGCAGTATCCCACATCGAATTTGCAACTTATTGTGCTCCGGGAGTCCCCCTATAAAAGCACCATCTCACTTCATCATTCAGTGTGCAATTCCTGGGCCATTTGGTGTAATCCGGTGGACGTCTACTAGCATTCTGGTGGATCCTGAAGGCTTTGCTACCACGAGGTGAAGCGCCGCCCAACAGTGAGTGGAATTTCTCCCATGTATAGTAATTTATTTCTTTTTATTTAGTTTTAAAGTTTAATGTTTAGCACTTGTATTGTGAACTCTAGTTTCATAATTATGAGTGACTAAAATCTTCAGCTAAGATTGAAGATGAAGCCTTTCCTTTGTTTAGCATTATATTTTCAGATTTGCGCATAACAATTCTGATGTTTTTAATATAAATGTTCTGTTCAATTATTTGAGTAGATCTTATGATTGATTGCTTTTAGTTGTTAAATTGGATATTCCTTGGTTTCATCTGATGGATACATCGAATCGTTTTCGATTAAATTGGATTTCCTTTGTGATTTGTTAAAAGTAGATACATTGGATGCTTTTGGTTTAATTGGGATATTCGTTGTTTTTTGTTTAAAGTTGGATTCATGGAATTTTTTGATTACTTTTATATAGAACATGAAAATGTATGCTTAACTTTGGTGGGGTGGATTCAGAAACCTTAGTCTATTTATCATTTGCTTTAAAAACAATTTGGTTTAAGTTTATATTTCTTTGCACAATATAATACAAAATTCGGAACTAGGTTAAAATAGGGTTAGTTTAGATAAAATTATATTTTCACAACGCAATTCCCTGTGGATTCGACCTCGCACTTGTACAACACTATATTGCGACCGACTCGTGCGCTTGCAAATAATTTAAAACTCACAACACTAGCTCTCTTCCAGTCAGTCATTGTAGTGTGAGAATCCGATTGACCACTGTTAGCCGTGGCTTGACTGATCGGTTCCCGAAGACCTTCACTCTCTCCCTACGACCGTCCATTTTTCTTTCCCTCCAGAATCACACTTCTCTCTTTTTAAAACCTCCAAAACAGCCTGCAAATCTACTTTATTTGTCCTCAAAAGTTCTACAACTGTGACCACCCCTCGTCATCTGGACAACAACAAATTTCATCACAAAAAGTTTCGTTTTTGGTCGAATTTTTTATTATTTTTGTTTGTATAAATTAGATCAGTGTTCTGTGCTCGAGATTGTGCTTTTGTTTGGTTGAATTTTTCAGTGAAGAAAGCAAAACTTTGAGTTGAATTTTACAGTGATATAGCCAAAAAGGCACCTATCAATAAATTGATGACACGTGGAACAACTTCCCCCCAATAGACTGCTGACACATGGAACAACCTCCCTCATATAGCAAGACGACGCGCGGAGTGGGCAATTGACACAACCGTCGAAGTGTAAGCATGACGAAAAGGACTAAGCCCATTTTGAACAAGCAACAGGGACCTTCCAGTAGAGAAGCAAGATTTTAGGGATCTCACCATCCCAGTCACGTGACCAGCCCATCTCAGAAATCCTATAAAAAGCCCAAAGGTATGCAAAACAAGTCCATCTTCAGTTTTACAGACTCGTTACAAAAACTCTGATAATAACTCTCCCATTTTCTCAAAACCTTGTACTGACAAGGACGTCGGAGTGTCCTCGGAAGCATCACCCCCCTCTCCTCCGATGACTCTCTAAGTTCACCCCTATCCCCTTGTGCAGGTCCCCTAGCATTGACCTCCAGCTCAACAAAATATTTCAGGCATCAACAACAGAGGTCAATTATGTAATTATAGACATGTGCGTTAATGCATTCTGTTAGTGTCCGACGGTGTTATGGTGCTAATTCGGTTATGTTTCGATGCTATTGGAACGTTACTCCGATGTGAGTCTAGATTTGCTTGGGTCCGATGTGAGTCTAGATTTGCTTGGGAAGTAGAAATAAGGATGAAGAAGAGAGATTTTTTTAACGTTTTCTTTTTATTTTTTTGTTTTAAAAATAGAAGAAGGAGAAATTTATTTTTATTTTTTTCTTTTTCAATTTTGGTTTTGCAGAGTATTTTATTGCTTTTTAAGATTTTTAATTTTTAAATTTATTTATATGAGAGTCAATGAGTGAAGGGTATGCAGTTGAATTTGTAATTATAATTTACAGTTAATTTTTTTCTTCTCAATTGGACTGCTGACTAAGCTCCACATCATCTTCCGTTAAGTCTTGGACAGAGTCATTGATAATAGTGGCACGATTGTTAACGTTTTAAACATCAGTCATGACATTGCACATTTTCAAACCTCAGATATCAAAATATTAAAACGGACAAATCTCGATGACAAAAATACCTATTTAACCCATAAAAACATATTTAATCACGTGAAATATAAAATGTTTATATTGGCATGATTGGATGCTATTTCATATGTTCTCCACATATGATGATTTTGATTGGATGCTACGATGACAATACAAAAAAAAAATCGAAATGAAATGAGTTTGAACAATTTGGGATCTGAAGTCTAAAACGATTTGAAACTTGAACGACTTAATACTTAAATCGAAATAATTTTATCTGAATCCAGTCCGGCCTACCCTATTGCTACCTTTAGACCAAAATATAAATAACAGGATGCTGTCAAATATAAAAAAAATAAAAAATAAAAATTGATGATAAATTACAAATTCATTATAATTACAACTCGTTTATCTAATTTATAAATAGGACAACTCAATCTGCACCATCAAATTTTCATTAAGTTGATATCAAAATGTATGAATTATCCATAATATATACGGGTGAATCAATCCCAATCAGCCTTTAATAAGTATTTATTATCCATTTCTTCCTCTCTTTATAGATCTTTCCAATTTTCTCTCGCAACAACTCTTCACCCTTTAATTGAATATTTACAAAATAAAACTCCAATTTTAACACAAATTCACAAATGTTTTATTCATAACTAAAACATTATGGATTGTTTTAGTGTATTCAACGACTATGTCTCTTTTTTTTCTTTTCTTTTTCTTAAAGCTTCAATTTTCCAACAGCATCAGACCAGTACAAATGGGAAGGCACCGATTAAAAATATGTGTATAGCACATTATGCTCAACCATACAATGAAAGGGCACATATATTTTTACCATTAAAAATGTCACTTCAGTTTTTCAATTTTTTGACAAAAATGAATATCTGTATTATTATATTATCATAATAATAATTATTATCATTATTATTATAAATATAATAATATAATAATAATTACTATTATTATTATGAATATAAGAAAAAATATATTATAAAAATACTGTTATTATAATTATGAGAATAATAATCATTATCATTATCAATGGTTATTATATTTATTATTATAATAATAATAGTAGTTATTATTTTTTATTATTATAATACTATTACAATTACAATAATTATTATTTTAAATAATATTATAATAATTATTACTATTATTATAATACTATTATTCAAAGGTAAAAATAGAAAAAATAGTCCATGAGAAGGGGTGTGACAAAAAAGTAAGATTATGATTAATTTTATCCCACCTTAATCCAATCAATCAAAACGGCCTTACAATGCAAACTGTTAGATTTAATTAACCCGCCCCCGAAGCTTGAAGCTTGAGTTTAACCGAGAGAGAAAAGGTAGAGATGAAGGACAACACCAAGTCGATGGTAAGAAGCTATAATACAAGAAAAATAGCTCTAAAAACGGGTAATTCCGTCTTTGTAATTTTATACAAGTTCAAATTCGGAGTTCATTGCAAAATTTATCCATTTTAATAAAATTTGTTAAAAGCTTACTCAATTCTATTATAATTTATTTATTAATAAATTATATATTTCTATTAACAAACTAAATATATAACTAACTTATTTATAAATAAATTTTACACTTTAATTCATTGGGTGTGTGGCAGTAAAGAGCGGCATGGTTAAGCATTTTGCAAAGACAGGGAAAGGGATTTAGAATGAATTTGTCTTTTACCTCTTCTTGCGAGTGGTGATGCTGCCAAAGGAGCAAGTAATGCTTAAATGGAACTTAGGTGATGTATGGAGAACTTTTTTAAATCATCACTTAAAAGAAGTGCCCAAACGCCGCGTCAAAATACCTGAGAATAGTTTGAAGATTAAAACTTATTTAAGTTTGATTTAATCACATAACAAACGAGGGTTTAGGGAGGGAAGAGAAGGAAAGAGAAAAAAAGAGATGGGAAAGTGTTTGATTCGGTATATAAGTTGCTCAACACAAACCGACAGGCATCGTTTGATTTCTACTTTTTGCTGCTTTTATAACATGGTGACGATTTCTACTTTTTGCCGCTTTTGTAACATGGTGACGATTTTTACTTTGATTCTGTTTATTTTTATGTAAAATATATTATAACGTAAATTTAATTTTATGTAAAATTATAAATTTTTAGTTACTTTTTTTTTGTTTATTGAAATATAAAAATAAATGATAAAAAAATCAAAAAATAAATAAAGAGAGAAAATTAATGGTGTAACGTGTGGGAAAGAAATTATAAAAAAAGTAAGTGAGTGGTTTCTGTTATAAAAAAAATAACCATTTTTAATCACTAATAAAATAACTTACGCCAAAAAAAAGTAAAAATTATTTTGTTAAACTTATTATTTAGCAGTGTAAAATCCTATTTTACATGAAATTGATTTTCATATAATTCAAACATTAGTAAAATACTATTTTACATGCATTTAATAGAATTTTGATAGAATTTGCATAAAGTTTGCTCAATTCTACTCGAATTCATTTGAAAATGAATTTTATATTTTTATTGTTAAAATAAACATGTAGTCATTTCATCTGCAAATAAACTATACATCTAATTAACAAAGCAAACACAGTGACCTATGAAATTCAATTGAATTTTATAAAACATGTGAAATTCATTTAAACCAAACGGTCTATTAAATTGTATTTAAACAACTCCCAAACAACATCATAAAAATCGAAAACATATTCCTTTTATGTTTAAGTGATTTGCCCTTGATTCAAATCTTTGAGGGGAGGGGAAAGAATCATATTCCAAATTTCAGCAAATTTACAATCCAAATTATTGTGTTTAATTATGATTTATTCCCAATTTATTTCATATGCCATTTTCCTTGTAAATTTCAGCAAAGTCCTGTTAAATAAAGGCCACTTAGGATTGTAGATGCCAGAAAAATTGAATTGCTCTTGCTTGCTGATGTATAGGATTAATTGGAATGTGAAGAACGAAAATAAAATCAAATGTAAACTTCAAGGATATCAAATTTAATTTGTCCTAATTAATAAATTGATGAAAAAAAGCACTTGGTAATAGAGAGTGGCAGCACCATTTTTCTCCGTTTAGCCCACTACTTGGCCCAATAAATCTCATATTGGGTAGGACTGTTCACTAGACATCCACTCATCTTGATGGACTGAAGTGAACACAGGCCACCAATTTGTGTTTCCCAAAATACCCTCCTAGAAATTTAACTCCACCCAAACTAATTGAAGGCATAAATCTTCTCAACCAAAAGGAAAAGGTATATTAATAAATTTCAAAATATTTTTAACTTAAATAAATTTAAGTGATATTAAATATGAACATGGCTCAAATTATCGATAATCATTAGTAAATTATCTTTCAATAAAAAATTTTCTATCTGTGATTGAACTTTCACCTTAATGCTTATTAAATGTAGTCAGTCATTTAAATTTTAAAAGCTTCAATAAATTTATTTTTAAATGATAGTATTTGATTTTTATTTAAATTAATTTTAAATCAGATTTTATTTTTAAAATTTTATCAAAAATTTAATTAAATTTTATTTAAAATAATAATTAATAGATAATTTGATTTGATTAAATTTTATAATAAATTTTGAAAAATAAACTCTGCTTGAAATGAACTTAAATAGAAACTAAATATAGCAAATATCCTGGGTGTTTTTGTAATCGGTGATTCCATATAAAGGTCCCTTCTCTTCTTCTTCACCGTTGTAGACTTGCAGTTCACATATACTTTCCTCTTAGAAAACTAAACTATAAGTAAACCAGACGCACTAGGGTTTGATGTCTTCAACGCACACGCGCACACAAAAACCCAAGCCCTAACTCAACATCACTCACATTATATAAAGATCTCTCTTTATTTTGATCTGATCACAAAAGAGGTAAGCTCTCTCAAAAACCAATCTCTCAATCTCTAAACAAGTCCCTTTCTCTTATATTGTAATCCAAAAATCTATTTAGAAAAGGACCCATAAGAGAGAAACAAGTATCAAATTCAAAATCGTGGGTTTTTCCCCTCCGGTAACGGTTATCTATTCTGCAAGAAAGTGAAGGAAAGTTTATTGGGTTTTAAGATATTTTTGAAGGGTTGTTGGAGAAGTAACTATGGATGACCTTGAAAAGGGAATAATTATTAGTTTCGATGAATCGGGTACCATAGATTCAGTGTTAAAATCTCAGGCAGTTACTTTTTGTCAGCAAATTAAAGAAACCCCATCAATATGTAGCATATGTATTGAGAAACTGTGCTTTTGCAAGATTGTTCAAGTTCAGTTTTGGTGCTTACAGACTTTACACGAGGTTATTAGGGTTAAGTATACGTCAATGAGTTTAGAAGAGAAGAGTTTTATTCGAAAGTCTGTGTTTTCCATGGCTTGTTTGGAGGTAATTGATGATAAGAATGCTGTTAGGGTTTTGGAGAGTCCCGCATTTATAAAGAACAAGCTTGCTCAGGTTTTGGTTACTTTGATTTATTTTGAATATCCATCAATTTGGTCGTCAGTGTTTGTTGATTTTCTGCCTCATTTGAGCAAAGGGGCAGTGGTGATTGATATGTTTTGTCGGGTTTTGAATGCTTTGGATGATGAGTTGATTAGCTTGGATTATCCTCGAACTCCTGAAGAGGTGGTTGTGGCAGCACGGGTTAAGGATGCAATGAGGCAGCAGTGTGTAGCTCAGATTGTTAGAGCATGGTACGATATTGTGTCCACGTTTAGGAATTCAGATCCTGAGCTTTGTGAGGGTGTATTGGATTGTATGAGGAGATACATTTCTTGGATCGATATTGGGTTGATTGTGAATGATGCGTTTGTTCCTTTATTATTTGACTTGATTTTGGTTGATGGATTGCCAGAACAACTTCGTGGTGCTGGAGCTGGGTGTGTTTTGGCTGTTGTTTCTAAGCGAATGGATCCACAGTCAAAAATATCACTTTTGCAGAGCCTCCAAATAAGTCGGGTTTTTGGCTTGATATCTGAGGATAGTGATTCGGAGTTGGTGTCAAAAGTAGCTGCATTGCTTACTGGGTATGCGGTGGAAGTTCTAGAGTGCCTCAAACGGTTAAACTCGGAAGATGCTAGGGGAATCTCGATGGAGTTATTGGATGAAGTTCTGCCGTCAGTTTTTTATGTAATGAATAACTGTGAGGTGGACTCAACATTCAGTGTTGTCCAGTTTCTTTCAGGTTATGTTTCCACGATGAAGAGCCTTTCTCCATTGAGGGAGAAGCAACTGCTTCATGTGGGTCAAATTCTGGAAGTGATTTGCACGCAAATTTGTTATGATCCTAGTTATCGCAATAATCTTGATATATTGGATAAAATTGGGATTGAAGAGGAAGATAGGATGGCAGAGTTTAGAAAGGATTTATTTGTGTTGTTGCGTTGTGTGGGTCGTGTAGCACCTGAAGTTACTCAGATATTTATCAGAAATTCATTAGCAAGTGCTGTTACATCTTCATCAGATAGAAATGTTGAAGAGATCGAAGCTGCACTTTCCCTTTTATACTCGCTTGGAGAGTCCATGAGTGAGGAGGCAATGAGAACTGGAAATGGACTGTTGAATGAATTGATCCCAATGCTTTTGTCCACACGATTTCCTTACCATACTAATAGGCTAGTTGCACTTGTGTACTTGGACACCATAACAAGATATATGAAGTTTATTCAAGAAAATACCCAATGCATTCCTATGGTTCTGGCTGCCTTTCTTGATGAAAGGGGTATACACCATCCAAACATCCATGTGAGCCGTAGGGCTAGTTATCTGTTCATGAGAGTTGTTAAATTGCTAAAAGCCAAGCTTGTGCCTTACATTGAGACAATTTTGCAGGTAGTAAAATGTGTATCCGCATATCTTCCACTTTTAATTAATTGTTGCACAAAATGTGTTCATTTTTTTCCTTGCATACATAATTATTAGTTAATTTAGCATGCGTAGTCCTCTGTTTCTATATTTCTTGAGACTTGAATTATTTGTTGTCAATTATCAGAGTCTGCAAGATACAGTTGCTCGGTTTACAAGTATGAATTATGTATCAAAGGTTTCAGGACCTGAAGATGGCAGTCACATTTTTGAGGTACTTGGTACCATGCTTTTCTATGTATATGTGCTAATCACATTTGTATCAAGTGGTAAGAAATATGTTTCAGAGGCTGATGCTGCTTCTTTTTCTTCTAATTTTTATGCTGAAATTTCCCAGGCAATTGGTTTGCTGATTGGGATGGAAGATGTACCAGTGGAAAAGCAATCAGATTATCTCTCTTCATTGCTTACTCCTCTTTGTCAACAGGTTGTTTTATTTGCATAATACAATAATTAATTTAATTCATAGTTTATTTTTGCTTTCTGAAGTGTCAGTGATGTATACAGGTTGAGGCATTGCTTATGCATGCAAAAATAGTGAATCTGGAAGAATCTCCTGTGAAAATTGCAAACATTCAACATACAATTATGGCAATTAATGCTCTCAGCAAGGTTCTTTTTCCATCCTCTTGTGCAATCCTTTAACCTTAAAAAAAATATGGTTTTTCATTTTATGAAATCTTTCAAAACTTGCTCATACAATCATCCACTTGTGATACAAGAAAAGTTCTCAGTTGCCTAATCTGTTGAGCTTGTCTATGTTAGCAATTTAACTCACCTTTTAGGCTGTTTTCAATTTCCCGGTCCCTCTTGTTGTTTCACCCCATAGTTACTTGAAAACTCATCTGGCATGCCTTCAAACTTCTTCTTTAGATTGTTAATTTTTGTTTTGACTTATAAGATGTTCTGTTAATCCTAACAATGTTTATTTGTAATCCAGGGTTTTAGTGAGCGGCTTGTAACTGCTAGTCGCCCTGGAATTGGTCTCATGTTTAAGCAGGTTGGTATTTAAGATTTTTCTTTTCTTTTTGCATGTTCATTATATCTTGAATATAGCATCAGATCATTTGTGGTATTTGCAATCAACACTTTTGGGTTATAGATTTCAATGTTTCAATATTTTATCCTTGTTTCACTTGCACCGATACATTGCTGTTTTATATTTAACAAAATGGGTAGTAGTAGGTGTTACAATATAAATGCTAGCAGAGTGTTATTGTTTTCTCTATTCTAATAAATGTATGCTTTGGTGTCTTTGTGATCCAGACACTGGATGTACTGCTCCGAATTCTTGTTGAATTTCCAAATGTTGAGCCTTTACGAAGTAAGGTACGAGTTAGATACTGGACCAGTTGGAAACTTGGAATACTTGGTTTTGATGTTATATTGGTCTTTCATATTGCCTAAATCTGTTTTTTGGCATTCAGGTCACGTCATTCATACACCGTATGGTGGACACCTTAGGACCATCTGTATTTCCTTATCTCCCTAAGGCTTTGGAGCAACTACTTGCAGAAAGCGAGGTACAGAAGAGTTTGCATTCAACTGGTTGTTATAATCCTTCGTTTGTTTTTTGTCAGCATTTAAAAGTGATGAAGAAAACTTTGACATCAAAGAATAAATCTTTCTTGCTATCTTATACTAGTTGCTTAGTAAAATTATGTTTCATTTTTCTAAGTGGTGGTGATGGTTCTTTGGGATGGCAGTGTGGTGGGATTATCACGTGGCCTGTTATACCCCTACTCTTATTTGGGAAGTTGGTGGTAGATGCCACTTTCAGGATAGGGGCGTGGACTGGGCAGCTCTCTGTTGGGCATTCAAATATTTTGGGCAGACATGTGGGACTCTGCATAATTAGCCTGACATGAAATATTCTCATTACACGTTTTTGTGATTATCTTCTAGTGGCTAGAAGTACAGGGATGTCAATTTTGTTTTTCAATATTGCACTTATGTTCTTGATACCAGAAGTAGAAACTTGATCATGTGTATGCTTTTTTCGTGTTACAAAAATCATGATGTTTCAATATGATAACAGTAACTAGTTAAAATTTTTTGTGTTCTAGGAAACGTGACAAATTATAGAAAAGGTGTAGTTGAGCTCTTATTTCTCTCTACACAACTCAACTTGAATAAATATGTTTGCATTGGTACAACTAGCAACTTCTATTGTTACATGTGCTTGTTAACATCGCTAGTGCTTTTGGATTTTCTGTGTATGCTGGCCGCCTGTTAATGGTTTTTTGTTTTGTATACACGTTCTAGGGAGCATTTTTATTTCTGGGGTAGATGAATTTGCATTATTGATCTGTGTCATGTATAGACTATAGATATCCACTTTTGTTCTGTTAATTAAGAATATTAAGGAAAGTGAAGCCATTCAACTCCCTCTCTTCTACAATGTTTTCTTTGAGTTCCCTTGGAAATTACAAGGCTTATTACCTTTAGGTTTTTTAATCAATTAAATTTGACTGAAACTTTTGGGCCTCATGCTTTTTTTGTACTATCATGAAAAATTCCTTGGTATGTAGCAATGATTCTGAGTTGAGTGGTGAGGTTAATTTCTTACTTTTAATATCTAGGTCTGTTATGGAATCTGTTTTGTTGCAGCCAAAGGAAATGGTTGGCTTCCTTGTATTACTCAATCAGCTTATATGCAAGTTCCACATCTTGGTCCTTGACATATTGGAGGAAGTATTTCCTGCTATTGCTGGTAGGATATTTAGTATCATTCCGAGAGATTCATTTCCTTCAGGGCCTGGAACCAATACTGAGGTATGCGATCACAAGTTGTGTGAAATTTCGTGATCTTTATAGTTTATACTAGTTTTTATGTAACTGATGCATGCTTTTGCAGCCATTTTGCATGACTGGTTTTTCATTCTTTCATTAATAGCCTGAAGTTAAACATGATGTTGTCTATCAGTTGCCCTGCTATAGTTTTAATAGCATAGAAATAGTTGCTCTATAATATGAATTCAAATGTATATTTGTATTCCGTGATGATATATCTCAAATTCATATTTGGTTCCTCTATCTCAACTTATATATGCTGACTTTCTTCTTTGAAAACTATGATGATATATCTCGGGGTTCAAAGTTGGTTCTTCTATCTTAACTCATATTCAAAGTTTTCTTCTTTGAAAACTATGCCTGGTGCAATGTGGAACATTGATTGGAATAGCTATGAAAATGGTTCCACTCTTAGCATACATTATCTATACTGAGTTTTATATGTAATATAATATTTTTACTCTAGACATGATAAATTGTGACACTTCTAGTGTTTATTGAGCCTTTTTAAAGACAATAAATACATAATTTATTGAAAGAGATTGGGATTCCCTTCTTTTTCTTGTAGGAAATTCGTGAATTGCAAGAGCTTCAGAGGACATTCTATACATTTCTTCACGTGATAGCTACACATGATCTGTCTTCGGTGTTCCTTTCCCCCAAAAGTAGGGGCTTCTTGGACCCGATGATGCAGCTGCTTTTGAACGCATCTTGTAATCATAAGGATATTCTTGTAAGGAAGGTGTGTGCATTACTTACAATTTTTCTTTTTCATTCTTAAAAGTTAATTTGTGTTACAATAGTTACAAACTGAAGCTTACATTTTTGTTCTTGTGTGTAATTTAGGCTTGCGTGCAGATATTTATTAGATTGATTAAAGATTGGTGTGCCAGGCCTTATGGCGAGGAGAAGGTTAGTCTGCTCACCAATATGTTCCAAGAATTAGATCTTTTATGTTTGGGACTATTTTTCATGGCTCTAAGAGTTCTTGTATTTTAGGTGCCTGGTTTCCAAAATTTCGTAATCGAGGCCTTTGGAACAAACTGTTGTCTGTACAGCGTGCTTGACAAGTCCTTTGAATTCAGTGATGCAAATACTGTAAGGATACTACATCTTTTGCTTCTACTTTTGATATTCTCATTTGCATCCATTAATTTTGATTCTAGATTATTTGGTAACTTTAAAGAAACTAAAGAAACCGATGTTCCTTCTAGCACACCCTATCCCCCTCAAAGAGGCCCTGATTTATTACCTAACTGATGCTGGGGATTTGATTCATTGTGTAAACTAAATGCTCCATCAGTTGTTCAAAGGCTTATGCCATAGACCAAAAGAGATACACAATAGTTTGTTGCTGAATTCAAGATTAGGCTGCAACAGATAAGTAACAGAAGAATCTTTTTGAATATTTATGGCCCATAGTATGATAGAAGTAGAAATGAGGAGGCACGAGCTTGATTGGTAAAGTCGGAAGGATGTCTCTGAAAGTTTTTGGATTGACATACATCTAGCCGTGTGAAAGAAGTTGCAATATCGCCCATTTTAGGAAATGATGTTCACATTTTTGAGAAGTTGAATTGGATGCGTAGGAAGGAATCAGCATTAGATTTCAGTGCCGCTTTGAGGAGGAGGAAAATAACACTTAATTAACTTATTCAATTAAAGTTGCTAGGACTTTTTCTCTCTTTTTATGAATTTGCTACAATATGAATGGCTGCACCAGCAAGAAGGTTGTGGCTGATTTTGAATTTCAAGGGGAAGTCCAAACTGTTTGTGGGATTCAGCTAGTGAAACAAATATTGCAAATTTGCAATGATCTTTATTGATGAGTTAAAAAATTCCTTAAACATATGCGTTGAAGAGTTGGTACTCGTAATCAGTAATTGTAATTCTTAGTTATTACATTGCCGCATTTACATAGGCCAAATCACTTATCTCATAGGTGGTGAGCCCCCCACCCTTGAAGAAAAAAAGAAAAAAGAAAAAAGAAAAATAAGAAAGGATCAAAGTTTAAGAAACTACATTTGGCATGCTTTTGGAGGGATGCTTTTTGTTTACATTTCATTCTGAATGACACTGATGTATGAATTGGTCAGTGTAGTGTGTTATTTGACATGTGTTGGCGAGTAGAGAATACTAGGCATTTATAGTTAAATATTCTAATAATGCTTGTTGAAAATCTTTTTTTCATCACACTTTATTCATACTTCGGAAATATCTCTTATATATCTACTTGGCAGTTTGTTCTATTTGGAGAAATTGTATTGGCTCAGAAGGTGATGTATGAGAAGTTTGGTGATGATTTTCTTGTACAACTTTTATCGAAAGGCTTTCCATCTGGACATTGCCCTCAAGACTTGGCAGAGCAATATTGTCAAAAGTTGCAGGTAAAGAATGCCCCAGCTATAAATAGAATTTAGAAATGATTATTGACATCAAACAAATAAACAGTAAATTTATTTCCAATATATTTCCATTTGGCTACCATGCAGAAAATTCTTTTAGTGCAGCCTTTTTTTTGTAAGTAAAATTTTTTATTAACAAAGCACCAATGTGGTGCAAATGCAAAGTCAACGACTGATTACAAAAAAGGAGATCCACAAAATCTAGAAGGTCCTTGTTGTTTACAAAAAAAATTCTCTCTAAACCAGAAATTGAGGGTATTAAATCAACTATCTCTAATAGCATCAAGATCTATCAAAACCATCAAACGTTCTGCGATTTCTCTCATTTCATAATATCCAAAAAATAGAGTGAGGAATCAACAAATAGGCCTTTTTGACCTCTTTTGACGCCCTCAAACCACTCCAAGCCCATATTTCATCTCTCACAGAGCCTGTAACCATCCACGCAATCTCCAAAATTTTATAAGCCATATCCCACAAACTTCGAGTCAATGAGCACTCCAGCCTTTGTTACCATTATTGTCTTGTCTTCTTCATTCCTGGTGCTGAGGCACTCTTTTGTTGATCATATTGGTCAATTTCCTCATATCATGATGAAACTCAGTCTGCTCTGTTTAGGAAATACAAACTTAATTCAGTTGGGATAAATTTAGTCATGTGGACTCCTCTGAGGTTATTTTTGAGGTGCAGCCCGATTTTCGTATTAATTGGTTTGCAAACAAGGCTGTTATATAATAATTATGCAGAAGTTAAATGAGGTTTTTTTAATCTTCCTGTTCCATTGTTTCCAAACTCTTGGCCAAATGAACTGCAGCGCCCCATCATGTGGTTCATGTTGTCAAATCACCCCCCAACCACCCTGAATTCAACTAAGGCTGTTATATAATAATTATGCAGAAGTTAAATGAGGTTTTTTTAATCTTCCTGTTCCATTGTTTCCAAACTCTTGGCCAAATGAACTGCAGCGCCCCATCATGTGGTTCATGTTGTCAAATCACCCCCCAACCACCCTGAATTCAACTAATTCTACTATTGAAGTTGGATTAATTGCGAATCTGGTTGTGTACTGATAAAAAAAGAATCAGGTTGCGTACAAAGTACAAACTCTTGTAGATTCCATTGAATATTCGTTCCATTATTATGAAAAACACATGCAGAATAATTTGCTAGTGGCATTAACTGTAATCTAAGACAACAATCATGTGAATAAAATGTCGATTACTACATGTACACACTGTTAATTTAAAACAATTTCAGGGAACCTTGTGTTTCCAAGATTTTTTGCTAAGCTACCATGCCCAAGTTTTTGGCCTTAAATTTGTGTACCATTTATGAATGTTGACTGGACTGGGTCCAGACCCATACTCTTTCATAGTGAAATCAGGACTGTCTCTCAGATACATGAAGGATTGTTTGGCTTAACTTTTCTCTTTTTTGCTTTGTTGCTTCCTATATTCATATTTGCAGGGCGGTGATATGAAGGCCTTGAGATCATTCTACCAGTCACTAATTGAAAATCTAAGACGCCAACAGAATGGCTCCAGCCTTGTTTCCAGATAGCATTGTTGAGGTATTGAAATGACATTGTTATTCCTAGGTGCTCTGTGGTTTTCAAATTTTGTGGGAACTCGAGCGGCCATTTGTTTTTACTTTAACTGAAGGTTTGTAAAAACTTGCAGTGATTTTTTTTAAGAATTAAATTTTTATGTTGCACTTATCATTTGCAGGTTTTCTTGATGTAAATATCAGTTGTACTTCTACCATGGGCGAGGTATTTTTATTTGCTTTTTAAGTGGTCTCTTACCTGATCAACCTATTTTCTCTTTAATAAACCGAATCCTGTATGATTTGACTGATTTATTTTTTGTGTGACCTTACAGTTGTATATTTCCGGAAGCAGTTTTTCTTTATCATAAAGAAATTGGTTACATCTGTTGGTTCCAAGTTGCCAAGTAGATTCAAGGGATTTTGGGAGTTGTTTATAGTTTTTACTTTTTATTACCTCCAAGTGTTTCAATCAAATGGGTGTGTATGTAACAATTTTCCTATGGTTGATCAATTGGGGAAAAACTAGACTAGAAATTTTGTTTGGCCATATAAATTATAATGGCAAAAAAAGTGAGGACAGAAAATACAAATTTTGACTATTTTCATTGGCTTGATTTTTATTTTTTAGCTTGTTCCCCCAGAAATAGTTCAATTATTATTAATATTGTTGTTGTTTAAGTTGGCTAATTCTTGGAATAACAAGGGGAGTTTGTCTGCCAATCTTGACTCTGTGTAATAATATAATAGATGGTAAGAAAATTTGTGTCTCCCTATGGCGACCTGAAAAGACCTCTAAGTATAGTGGAGACGTCAAATTACAACGCAAGATGTGTAGGCGTGATTTTTGCTTATTTTGATGAGAATGTGTGGATGTAAAATAGCAACAAGTTTTGTTGGTATATCTCTCTCACCTCAGTCAAGATAAGACATGTTGACCAATGTTGGTTGGATAATCTAATCGTTTAATTCCAATGAAAACAAAAAGAAGAAATCTACTCATTCCATTATATTAATCACGTGTGAAATGTTCCCAACGGCCAATTTCTTTGTTTTTTTCATGGGAAATAGACAAGAAAATCTTTTTGCATCATTTGTTTTCTATGATTACTCTCTTTTTTCTAGATACGAAATCTTTTGGTACCTTAACTGTCAAAAAATCCAATCATCAAAATATCATCAATAAAAATTCAACAAAAACTATGCCATTAATTAATTTATTAGGAAGTTGTTAATCATGTGAAATTTGGGCAGTGGCGGATCTTTATATGTAATTTTGAAGGGGTCATAGATAAGTTACATTATGTTTGGCATCTTTGTTTGCTCTGCTGGTTTAATCTTTAGAGATTGTGAAGGACAGTCTTAAAGAATCTAAATTTGAGATCAAATGCGTATTATTTTTGGGTGTCTTAATAACTTTTTTGGATTAATTTCATAAAAAATCTTGTGATTTATTAGTTTTTTTTTATTGATTTATGGTTTGCCACTTTTTATTTTATCTCTGTGGTTTATTTTGTGACAAATCGATCTTTGTGTTTTGCTCCATTAGCTAAGGGCAACAGACGTTAAAGTCAGCACGTGTGAACCACTTTTTTGGATTAATTTCATAGAAAATCTTATTGTTTATCCCAGTTATCATTTTGTACTCTGCTGATTTTTTTGGACAAATTGAACCTTATGCTTTGCTCCATCGACAAGGATATATATATATATATATATACACACACGAAAACTAACCTCCATCACCTTTTTTGCTAACGGAACAAAGTACTAAAACATTTATTTTGTTAAAAAAAGGAATAAAATGGAATTTGGATAAATAACAATGTATTTTTTAAAATTTAACCTAAAAAATAACAACGAATAAGATTTGAAACCTTTGTAGTTCATTCTTTTCACGGTGAGATAAAATTTATGCTACTTTATTTTAAAAATAAATCTACGTTTATATTTGCGTCACATAATTTATTTTTAAATATTAATAAAGATGTGATTTAACAATAACTATTTATTCTATTTTTATATGAGATGGCATATGAACATATCAACCCACCATAAAAAGTATTATAAATTAGAGAGGATTCAGCCACAAAATATATAAAATCAAATTTCAAGAACTATAAGTAAAATTAAATAGGCAACTAAAACAAATTCTATAAAATAAACGAAAATGTATTTATTTTTTTTAACTTCAAAGTAGTCTTAAATTGAAATAAATTTTTCTTTGCTTATCTATTGGAGTATCCATTAACTCTCCAAACGGTGCGAATTGCAATTAAACAGAAAAGGAAAGCTATGAACTGATGTTTTCATTTTAATATACTAATAAAAAAAGAAAATTTCAAAACTTTGCGGTGGCCATGACCCCCATTTATCTCTGTTAAGATTTGCCCATGTCGATCGAGATGTATTTAATCGTGCAAAATATTTTTTATTTTTTTAAATATTTTTATCAATAATTAATCTATTTTTAATATAATTTTAAAAATAAAATTTATTTGCTTAATACAATATTAAAATTAAAAATTAAAAATATTATTTTTTAAATTATATTAAAAAAATAAAAAACAAAAAAATTATTGTTTTCTAAATGATGCTTACGCCCAACCTGACAAAGAGGACAAAGCAAAACATCAAAACATAATAAATGTTGCTGGCTTTAGTTGTGAAGGTGGTCAATAACAAAGCATGATAGAGTTGAACAATAAATTGCATCAACATCACATTTGGTAAACTGGAATTGTCAATTTTTTTTTTAATGTTTGATTTGTTTTAAGACTAGAAATTAGCAATTTCGGAGGATATTCAATTCATGAATGTGTTTGGTAGCGGAAATTTTCAATTTCTTTCGAGATTTTTGATTACAAGGTTTAATTTGTTTTAAGGTCAAGAATTAGAAATTCGGAAGAAGGATTAATTATTCCTCTCACCCCTAGAATTTGTGGATTCCAGTCATGCTGAAATAGAACTTAAAATCTTATATTCTAAAACTGTCTTTGTAACTTTGATTCAATTTTCTATCTCAATTTATATTTTTTTTCTCGAAAAAGAATGTGTTTAGTAAGAGGAAAGAAAAGTGTGTAGAATGAATTTGTCTCTTACTTAGTAAGAGATCGAGAAAAGTGAAAGAAAAGAAAATTAAAATGATTGATATTTTCATTTTGCATGTACAAATCATAATCTACCCAAATTAAGAGGATAAAAATAAAAGAAAAAGAAAATGATATTATCAGTATACCAATTAATTCCCATTTAATATCTCACATTAATATTCATTAACATAACAAAGGGTATAATGGTAAAATTAATACTATTACATTTTCTTTCTTCTTATTTTTCCATTCTACTGTACAAAAATAGAAGAAAACTAATTTCGTTCTTCTTAGTTTTTCATCATCTCTACTAAACATATATAAAAAATAAACACTCACACATGAAAGAAAACACTCATTCTCTTAGTTTTTTTTTAGTTTTATTTTTTATTACTTTTCTCCCTTACTAAACACTTTCTAAACGTTTGATGATATATTTGATTGGGTCTTTGAGATTTTGAGTTTACAACTGATGGAATAATAATATTAAAACACTATTTACTTAATTTTGCTTATTATGGAAAAGAATATGTATTTATGGCTTTATGTTTTCCAGAGAATATGTTAGGAACCTATTCAGTAAAGTTTATGAAATAAGTTATATGTTATGGTAAAATAATAGTGGAGTTACAAACAATTTAGTGTTTGATAGAATAGATTTTAAAATAGTTGTCAAATTGGATTATGTAAAACCGAGTGTTTTTGATAGGTAAGTTATAAAAGTGTTAAAACATGGAGATTAGCAATAAGGGTATATTAATATAAGTCGATCATTTTGAAGTTTAAATGGTGTTATTTTTAATCAATTTGGCTTTGATACTTATATTATAAAAATAAATAAATTAAATACTGTAAATATTTAATAATAACAATGACAAAATAAAAAAATAATGATAATATTAATAAATAATAGTATAAATTGATGATTTTGATGTTTAATAAATTATATTTTTTTTCCAATTTGACTTTGATAGTTGCTCCCTGAGGTGGTCCTCTCCAAAGTTAGAAATCATCAAAACCAAAGTCTTGCTTTTATCAGGGAAGGATATGTCATCAACACATACGTATATGTCTGCATTTGTCCACTCAAGTCGTTACCCACCTCGCAGCCCTTAAAAAATGGCTAGAAGAATAGTCATCAGAGTGGCTTTGATTAGAATAACGTAGAAAAGAAACATATCTTACAGAGAGCTTATTTACTTTCCCTTCATTTGTTCATACCCTACCCCCTCCAGCAAGAATATTTGAATTTCATTGCAAAATTTGTCTGTAATTTCTCACCCAGCAACTTGGGTGTCCCTCATTTTTGTTGCAAAGCGTGAATCATAAGTTAAGTAAATAAGAAATCTTAATTAGTTAGGAGTTAATTGACCCATAATACATGATTATATATTTCTTCCATTGATTTGCTTGGCATTAGTTGGTCACTTGTACAAAGTCTTCTTAAGACTCATAAGATTGGTTGCTTCATTTTTTCCAATTTCTTTAGCATTCAAGTTCTTTATTTTAGTGGTTTGGCTATATATGCAATCTCTCAATCTCTAATGAAGACAAGCTTTGAACAAACCATTTATGTGGGGAACTTTTATTGTGCCGTTCCGTTTTTCTACGATATAAAAAAAATGACATATTCGATGGTAATCTGAGTTATAATTGATGAAAATACTATTATATTGTAACAGTTTTGTAATTAAAATCTCGTCAAATATAACTAAATTTTTCACAAATATATCATTTTCCTGGTGCGATGAAAATCATAACGACATTAGGTTCAAATCATTTTACAATTTATATACCCTTCTTTGTGAGAAATTATTCGATATCTTGGAGTCCATTTAATTTGGCACAAGAAATGAAATAAAAATATAATAAAATTAATGTTATTAAAATGAAGTTTGAGAGGATGAGGTGTTGATTTTTTTGTTGGTAAAATATATTCCCATGGACAGAAGGAATAATATTGCCAAACTTGGAATGCTATTCCTATTTTTTTTTGTTGGGTACGAGACAAAATATTTTATCAATAAAAATACTATCATTACATTTCTTCAATCTATCTTAAATTACTTTTAGAGTATTAATTATATTTCATTTCTTGTACAAACTAATCGGAATCTTGAAGTATTTATTAATGTGAGATAAACGAACAATATTCTAGGGGTTCTTTTTGTTCAAGGATAGGATTAGTGTGAGAATAAAGTGAGACTAGATTGGGACATGATTAAGTGATGATTAAAGTTGTATTACCCATGTCCTTGTTTGGTTCAAAGGATTGATTAACTATATCTAATTAGAATCTCACGTTTGGTTGGTAAGATTAATACTGGTATTAAAGTATGATAATGAGTAAGATAAAAAAATTCCCTTTATTCTCAACATTTCAACTAAGTTTTCTATTATATCTTAAATGTTAATTTATTAAATAATAATATCAATAATTCTAATAATAATTATTATCACAATAACTATTATTATTTTAATTTGAACCATTATTTATTTATAATAATAAAGATTATTATTAATTATAATAATTCTTCTTATAGTAATTATTTGTAATTGTTATAATATTAATAATATATATAATAATAATTATTAATATTATAATGATTATTATTATTAAATTAAAAATTATTATAAAATCATAAAATCATTAGTCTTTATTATTACTTTAATTTTAATGATTATTATCATTTTTATTTATTATTATAATGATTAAATTTAAAACTAACATTATAATTATTGATAAAAATAATAATTTATTATTAATAGTAATATGAATTATTAAAAATATAATTATATTATACTGTTAATTATAATAATAAATACTATAAATACTATAAATAATTATTATAATTTTGTTTTTAATAATAATAATAAACATTATTTTACTAATGATAATAGTGTTATTTTTAATAACAATAATAATTATTTAAATATTAATAATAATAATTATTTAAATAATAATAATAATAATTATAATTTAAATATTAATAATAATTATATTATAATAATATTAAAAGTAATAAATATTATTAGTTATAATATTCTAATTATCATAAAATAATAATAATATTACTATAAATATTTGTAATATTTAGTATTATTAATGATTATTTTCATTTATAATTACCATTATTATTACGATAATATAATTAATATTAATATTATATTAATAATTACTATTAACCCAACATAATTATACAGGGTTAAAAAAACTCAACCCAACATAATTATACAGGGTTAAAAAAATCTCGACCCAATCCAACCTATGAACCTACCAAATCTCAACCCAACTCAACCCATTTAAATCGGTTTGGATCAACGGTTTAGTATTTTTTCACTTAAAAATTGATACAAACATATTACATAAGAAAAAATATTTTACTAAAAATTTTCATCATTTATTAGATCCAAAATCAAACTCATATAAGAATTTATTAAATTTTACAAACAATCATTTACAAATCAAGTACTTTAAATTACTTCACACAAAGTTCAAGCGACTTTAGTTTAATACAAACTATATAGAAGTTAGATTTTAAAGGTGTTTGATCAATCAAATTCTTTAAAACTTCAACACTATTATAGACTTAATCCTAAAATCTCCATAACCAAGTTTTATCGTATTAAAAACATAAAATGAATGAACATAGGATAAACAAATCAATTCAACAAGCTTTTGGAAAGCAAATTGAAAATCTAAAAGAAATACTTTCACTAAAACAAATGATCTTTTTCAACTAAAAAGTATTAAAAAAAAACATACTCCTCACATATTTAAATTTTAATTGATTTTTTTTTTATGGAAACTATTATTTTTTGTTAGAAGATTTCTAAGAAGAAAAAATAAAAGAAATGAGAAGATATGCATATATATAAACACGAAATATATATTGTAATCTAAACTAATTTATCAAAATATAAATGTAAGCCATCAAGTATATATACAAAAAATATACATTGTAATCCAAATTAACTTACCAAATATGCATGTAGTCTATCAATATTTTAAATATATAATATAATTATATTATAATCAAGTTATCGGTTTAGATCAAATTGAATATTTTTTAACTCGTGACCTAACCCACTTAATCAAATTTTTTTTCAACTCAAACCTAATTAACTTTTGAAAATTTTAATTCAATCAAACTCATTATACCGGTTTAAATAAAGTTTACTGATCCAACTATTTCTGTGCTCACTCCTCGATTTTCCCACCGCATAGGGAAAGTTCCTTACCTTTTGGGACGGTTGCGGGCGAGAAAGGACTTGAACTCCGGCGCCGTGATTTATACCCACGTGCTCCACGAGCTGATCAGTAAGGTACCAGTAAAGTACCATGAAAGGGCATAGTTGCTTAAAGGGCAAAATATAAATGGGCTGCAGGCTGCTAGTGGATATTTTGCCATTTAAAAAGGCTTCTCCGTGTGTAAACAGTTTGATGTCCAAACAAATGAAATTACAAAGAAACACCATTTTATAAGATGATCCTTGGAAGTAAAATTGCTGCTAATCTCTAAAAGTCAAGGCCACAAGACTTCTTTTTCTTCTCTTTTTTTTATAGTCTTCTTAACCAATAACAAGCTTTCATCCCCAATTCTTCTTGCCTCCTTTTCCCTTTCATATTGAAGCAACCTTAAGCTTTGCAAACAACAATAAAAAGGCTACATAAAGGCTATTTAAAACCAACTTAAGCCACAAGCCTTGGCACATACCCTTCAAATAAGTATGGCCCTCAAAAAATTCTCATTGAGAACTATCCTCCCAAGCTGTGTCAAGGCCAACAAGAACCCATCCTCAGACCAAAAACCTCAAGTTTCAAAACAAATTTATCTGCAGAGGCTATCGTTATCGGATGTCAGTAACCCCAGCTCACTAATCTCACTTAGTGATATGTCAAACTCTGTTTTTGGATCAAACCTTCACATTTTCACGCTTAAGGAGCTTGAATTGATAACACAAAATTTCTCAAAGTATAATTATCTTGACGAAGGTGGATTCGGAGAGGTTTACAAGGGGTTCATTGATGAAAAGCTTAGGCCTGGCTTGAAGGCTCAACCTGTGGCTGTGAAGTCATTGAATTTGGATGGAACACAGGGCCACAGGGAGTGGCTGGTAAGCATTTCAATTCCTCTGTTGTTCATCAAATATAGTTCCTAATAAGCAGGAGCTGCATTTCAGATTGAGGAAGCTAAGAATAACAACAAAAAGATTTTTGATTCTACAGGCTGAAGTCATCTTTCTTGGGCAATTAAAACATCCCCATCTCGTGAATTTGATCGGATATTGCTGTGCGGATGAACACAGGCTTCTGGTGTACGAATACATGGAAAGAGGAAACTTAGAGAACCAATTGTTCAAAAGTACAGATGCCCTTCTCTTACTAATATGCAACCTTAAAAAAGATATGAATTGGGGAATTCAGAGAAAAAAAATCATGCTGTATATACAGTTTTCTATTATCCAATTCGATACAAATATATGTTTCTAATATGTTTTGCTGAATGCAGGATATTCAGGAACCTTGCCTTGGTTATCAAGAATTAAGATTGCAGTTGGAGCTGCAAAGGGCCTTGCTTTCCTCCATGAAGAAGTAAAACCAGTCATATATCGAGATTTTAAAACCTCTAACATCTTATTAGACTTGGTACATAAACTATAATCACTTTTCTACTTATTGTCATGAACTTAATCATCAGAAAATTGACAGAGTAATGGTGTATTTTCTTAACAGGACTACACTCCTAAGCTCTCTGATTTCGGGTTTGCAACAGATGGTCCAGAGGGAGAAGAGCTGCACATTACGACATGCATCATGGGCACAGAAGGCTATGCAGCTCCTGAATACATGAACAATGGTAACATTACCAGTCTTTAAAGCTAAAATTTCTATTGACTAATAATATCACTTGACAATGTATAATTTCACTAACATTAATGACATTTTTTTCAGGTTATTTGACAACTATGAGCGATGTGTTCAGCTTTGGAGTAGTGCTCTTAGAACTACTAACAGGAAGGCGATCTGTTGACAGGCTCCGCCCCTGTAGAGAGAGGGACCTGGTAGAATGGGCAAGACCTCTATTGAAGGATCCTCATAAGCTTGATAGGATAATGGATCCAAGACTTGATGGTCAGTATTCAACCAAAGGGGCTAAGAAGGCAGCTGCATTGGCTTATCATTGCCTGAGTAACAACTACAAATCAAGACCTGCTATGAGCATTGTGGCTAAGACCTTAGAGTCTCTCCTGGACTTGACTGACATTCCAATTGGACCCTTTGTGTACATTGTTCCAAATGAAGGGAAAGACTGCGAAAATCGGTGCAATGAGGTAAAAGTTGGAAACAAAAGTGAAGAAAAGGAGGAAAAGAAAGGGAAAAACTGCGAAAATCGGTGCGATGAGGTAAAAGGTGGAAACAAAAGTGAAGAAAAGGAGGAAAAGAAAGGGAAACACCTACGGCGACAAAAGAGGCGTAGGCATAGACATCAGATCAAGTCATTAAGATCGCGCGCTGTTTATTCTGATACTGTTTTGTATAAAAATCTTGGAACTAGATTGTACTCTCCTCTGAAGTAGAAGCATTTAGCATTGCTGATATTCATACTGCATAATTTTTTTTTTTTGAAGATATCGAATCCGAGATATGTTTCTGTAATCACACGGTACATTAGATATTTTTTTTAATTTTTTTTTGTTCTTTTCCGAGGAGGGGTGGACTGGTGAGGAAGGAAGAAGTTTCCTTTGTTTGCAGTGGGGTCTCTGGATTTAATGTGTGTGATTCTTAATTTCTTACTACATTTTCATGAGAACGGACAAGTCGTTCAACTCTACAAAGTTTCATTGGTATTTAATTTAGAAAGGGATAACTTTCATTTTCAATACAGACCATTGTTTCTTTCCTCTCAAAATACCAGAATATATACAGTTTTAGCTTAAATTGTGGGCTACGAAGAAATTTGATAGTCAATTTATCCAATGGTAACAAATTTCAAAATATTTCTACCTGGAATATTAAATTTCTGTATAGTTTTTATCGTTTGAACACCTTTTTCAAGCAATGACAATATTTACAAAGTTGTGGACAATTTCTGACTTTTTCCTTAAAATTTCTGTGTAGTTGTTATTGACTGCAAGTTTACAATTCATGTTGGGACCTAAATCCTTAGTGCAATTCTACCTACAATCATCTGGAGGATATGCTAAAACTTCATTGGATTATTCAGTGCAATATTTCATAATCCAGCTAAACTGGCTTGCCTATTCAAAGTTCAAAGTTGAAACAAACTCAAGATCAGGGTGACTCAAGATCCAATTGTTGAATCAATTGATATGTGCAATAATTTTTAGAAGAAAGTTAAGTAAACTATTGTTTCTTTAATTTCACCCCAAAAAAATGACTCATTTAATAAATTATTGCTTTTACTAAAAAAAAATCTTATGACTTATCGAAATGTAATGACTGGAGCTACTGACAATAATGATCCACATAATTCATGGGTCCCCTGCAGAGCTCAAAAGCTGTTCAACAAATTCCATGGTGCAAGACTACATCTTTTGGGCAGGACACACATTTAACATTTCCACTCTTCTACCAACTCCCACTCAAAACCCTAGTCAAATTCAGATAAAAAATCACTGCTGGCTGCCCTTCTCCATTTTTGAACCTAGGACATCTTTTTTGACATGAATGATACGCGCAAGGTAAGATATTTGGTAAAATAAAACTAACAATACGTTTTCACATGATGGAAGAGTGTAGAGAAAAGGGTACAGATGTGAAGTAGAATAGAGGAGAGGAGAGAATTTGAATAATTATTCTTCCATGTTTTATATAAAGGAGATTAGAAAACGCTCTCCGATCTCCATCCTTATTCCTCCAATTTAGGAGAATTGATAAAATAAAGTCTTGAAGGGAAGGGAATTGAACGGTTAAGTTTACCCCTCCAAATCCTCTCCCCTCATTTAAAAAAAAATCCAAACAAGAGATGGTACACACCCCACATTTTATCCTCTACTCTCCTCTATTCTTTCCCCATCCAAACATCTTGTAACTAATTTTGTACAGAGAATAATGGAGCCTAATACAAATCGAATTGGTAAGCTTCACCAGTTGATCATAATGACCGCATAAGCCTCTTGTTTTCATCTGCTTATATGGTACTTAAGATGCTATTACCACCTAAAACATAGCCAAAACAAGGAACTCAGATAAAAACTTGTTAACCCCACTATTTTCTTTATTTAGGTACAGTAGTCATTACACTATATGATTAGAATTTAGAAGCAATCCAATCCAGCCTATGAAAACAATGCACTTGCAGGCAAGAAAAGTGAACAAATAGGGAGATGGAAGTTCAACATCAACTTGTGGATGCATAAGAAAAAAATCACATCTAAAGAAAGCAAGAAATAAACAAAACATACACCTTCCTACTATGCCATTGAAAAACAACTGCAATCATCAAAATTCAAGAAAAAAAAAAGCAGCAAGACCACAAGCAGGAATATAGTGTCAACAAGAAGGCACAAACTTATAGATGAAAACACCACTTTGTAATACGTAGGTGTTAGGACTGGTAGAATATATAAAATGTTTTAATATTACTAATGGGCTTCCATTAATTTGTAGGGATTTGTATTTATAAAACGGACTGAATTGGGTTCTTGAGATGGACTTTATGGGTCTGACATCCACTTGATCTCATGAGTGGGCCAGATATACCTAATGGTTTTAGATATGGTTGCGCAGTAGTGTGAGCTTGACAAACCTAATAGGCTATGATGGGCGGCCTATTGAGTTTATTATAAATATAAGCTAGGTCCCCTCTCATTTCTTAACCTAGGTAAGTTTTACCCATTATAAAGCTACCGTAAAGAGAGAGTAAGGAGAGGAAGAACCCAAGCTAGACGGTTTTGCACGCATTGATGTGTTGAAATCCATATGGTGTCATCGGAATAACAATATGTCGCAAACATCAGGTATGTGATATTAAATAGATCAAAATTAGTATTATAATACATGTAATAGATTCTTAGAATTATTAACAAGTGGTATCAGAGCTAGTCTTTACATGTGTTTAAATCTATTGTTCACAAAACCTAATTCAGGAATATTGTATTTAATTTCAAGATAACCTATATTATTTTATGTGAATAAAATTATATTAGCCTACTCTTAAATCCAAAGAATTTTGAATTGGGGGTTTTATTGCTGTTGACTTGGCAGAGCCAGCAGTATGGGAGCGTAATTGTACCTTTCTAACTAAGTGACCGAATGGGCAGGTGCATCTTCTACCAAACACCAACTTTCACTATAACGACCCGACCTCCCACTTGGTATAATATTGTTCGCTTTGGCACACTAGGCCTCACTGCTTTAAAACATATTATGCTAGTGGAGGTGGCAAATCACTTATAAATAGCCCAGTTACATCCTCTTTAGCCGATGTGGGACACCAAGACTTGATCCTCATCTCTGGGCATCACAATCTTCACTCTTTTAAGCACATCGTCCTCATTGTGTGGTCCTCGGAAACCCATTGGTTGAAATCGCCGACTGAGCTTTCGAGAGTCGACTCTGATACCACTATAACGACCCGACCTCCCACTTGGCATAATATTGTCCGCTTTGGCATATTAGGCCTCACGGCTTTAAAACGTGTTATGCAAGTGGAGGTGCAAATCACTTATAAATAGCCCAGTTACATCCTCTCTAGTTGATATGAGATACCAAGACTTGACCCCCATCTCGGAGTATCACAATCTCCCTTCCTTTAGGCACAACGTCCTCCCTGTGTGGTCCCACACTCGGCAACCCACCGGTTAAAATTGTCGACCTAGCTTTGTGATGCTTGCTTGTAACCCTGTGGGGGCATTAATGTGGGTGGAGGTCAGCTTTGTAAACATCAATTAATCATTTCCAGTAAAAATGAGATCATCAACGTGAAGACTTACAATTAATACTTTGCCTTCTTTTCTTGTCTTGATGAACAAAGTATGCTCCTAGTCACACTTCTCAAAACCTTCCTTCATGAAATAGGCTTCTATACGGCTGTACCATGCACGTGGGGCTGGCTTAAGCCCATAGAGTGCCTTCTTTAACTTGTAAACCTTATGTTCATTTCACTTTTGCACATAACAACAACGCTACTCCACAAAGACCTCTTCATTCAACTCACCATGTAAAAACGCAGACTTCATGTCTAGCTGGTAGATGGTTCATCTTCTTTGAGCTGCAAGTGCTACCACCAAACAAGTTTTCTCCATGCGCGCCACAGGTGCAAATACTTCAATATAGTCTACCCCATGCTGTTGAGTATACTTAGGTATATGGAGAATCCTACTGAGCTTCATTTACAGGCAGCAAAAAGGGCATTGAGATATTTGAAGGGAACAGCTGGGTTTGGAATTTTCTACAGGAAAGGAGGAAATGATGAACTTGTTGCTTACACTGACAATGATTATGCTGGAGATTTGGATGACAGAAAGAGTACTTCAGGTTATGTGTTTTTATCAGTGTTTTAAAAGGCGTTTTTGGGGCACGCCTCGAGGCGTTTTTGGGCCAAAAAGCCTTAGGGCGTGAATCTTTGGGCTTAAATATCACGGGGTGGTTGTTTTTTGGGTCTGGACGTTCATCCAGACCTGGGGCGTACGCCTTTTACGCCCCGGGCGTCCGGGTGTACGCCCAGTGCAATTTTCAAACAAAACGTGATCAGATGCCAACCAAAACAGATTAAAGGAAAAAAGAACCGATAGAATCAAGAACAGAATACAAAGTTAAAGGAAAAGGAAAATGAGTGAAGAAAACAAAGAATCATAAAGTGATCAGATACCTCAGAGATATCAAGATCATCTTTGTTAACAGAGTCACTGCTACGTGTGATGATTTTCAGACAAGAAGTGAATCTTCCCGTTTTCTGTTTGTGTTACCTCTCTCTCACTCTTCACTCAATTCTCTACCCTCTACTCTCTACTCTGTTTATCAGAGAAATGATTTGGTGTTTTTGTGAATTGTAAGGTTGTAACAAAGGGAAGACGGACCTCAAAAACAATCATTAAATCTAGATAAGTCTTTGTGTTTGAGTCCACCGTCCCATTACTTCTATGTCCTTTCTCTTCAGAGTCTTGAGACTTGTGAAAAGCCTTAAAAAAGAATAAAAGAAAGATGTTGCTGGGAAAGAGAGCAAGTGGCCACGTCTGCAATTAAAAAAAGTAAAAGAAAGATGAGTCAAATCTCTAATCTTCCTTTCATTTATTATTCTTTTAGTACAAATAAGTATAATTCTTTTATATGGTAATTAAATTAGATAATTATTTCGTAATTAAATACAAAAAAATATAAAATATTTTTATATTTAGCTTTGTTCGTATGGTCCTGTTAAATAATTGTTTAAAATGTAATTTATTTATATTATTTTAATTTATTAATATTTTTATAATTTATTAATATTATGTTATTCAAAACGCCCAAATGTTTCAAAAGGCTTACGCTCCAACGCCTCGAGGCTTACGTCTCGCCTCATTGAGGCAAAATGCCTCGCTCAACGCCCTCACCTTTGAAAACACTGGTTTTTATTGAGTTCAGGAGCAGTATCTTGGTCATCAAGAAAGTAACCAGTAGTAAATCTGTCTACCACAGAGGCAAAATTTATCACTGCAGCTTCGTGTGCATGCCAGGCAGTATGGTTGAAAAGGGTGTTGGGAAAGCTGGGTTAGAATCAAGGCAAGTCAACTATTATTCGCTGTGATAGTAGCTCTGCAATTAAACTTTCGAAGAACTCAATAATGCATGGTCGTAGTAAGCACATAGATGTGCGTTTCCATTTCCTTCGAGAGCTCACAAAGGCTGGTACTGTGGAGTTGGTGCATTGTGGCACATGGGAACAATTGGCTGATGTGATGACTAAACCACTCAAGCCGGATGTTTTCTTGAATCTGCAAGGGCTTTTGGGAGTTTGTTATGAAATGGATATAAACTGAGTGCTTATAGCATTCAGTTTAAGGAAGGAATTGTTAAGTTTTGTTATTCTAGATGTTAGATTGTTTTTAGTTGTTTGTTACCACTCAGTCAATAAGTCCCTATTGTTAAGAGATAGTTGTTTGATTGATTTAGTCATACCACGTTATCAGAATTTGTTAGACGTGTTATTTTTTGTTTCAGTTTGTTCTGTAAGGCTATATGATGATAGCCAAGTTTGTTCAACAATATAACAAGAGATTTCTCCCAATTTCCTTATCTTTTCATAAGTTTTTTTTGGTTTTTAACACGAATCAGGCAAAACTCATTCACATTAGACAGAGGTGCAACCAAAAGTTTACATGTTACAACCTTCAATGAAGGGAAATTATAAAAAGAAAAGAAAAAGTTTGAGTTAAAAAAACTAATAAAAGGGTCTTAATTTAAAGAAGGTTACATTTAAATTTTTTAGTAAAATTTTCTGGGACTTTGCAGCCAAATGCATAGTAGTACTTAGTGGAAACAGAGTATATTGATCTCTTTGCTTCCTCTTCAATGCATAAATCGCGTTAAACAATCAAAAATGACTATATTGGCATAATAATTTATTGTCAAATTTTGATTAATGTCAAATTAATCAAAATTTTCATTGTTTAAATTTGAACTTTTAATTAAATGAATTTGAACTGAAACTCGAATTTGTCTCGTGATTCAAAAACACTGAACTGAATTGAACCTAAACAAATAGAGCCACGAGCTGATTGATTACTCGTGGCCACTGCTCAGCCCTTTGATAGGCTTGAAGTAATTAAAGCCCTTTTTATTGGGCCTGAGATTGGTTTTTTCCCCAAGGTTGTGCCCAATAACAGCGCAGCTAATCCTTTCAATGCAATTTTAAACGACACCACTTTCCAGTGTTAGTGAAATAGTAAGTTGCAGCAAACTGTCCAATCTTGAGCAGAATCTAGTAATTAACAAAAGCCCATTGCAAGCCCATCAAATTTTGGGTTGCAGGCTCTACATAACTAATAAGAATGAGTTAGGCCCTGGCATGTGTTTTTCAATTGGGCCATAATTCTGAACTATACTTTATTTTCAAGATGCAATTTTTTCTTTAAAAAAAAAGAAAAAAGAAAATCAAACGATGCAAAGGAGACAAAAGCTTAGATCTTAAAAGGGAAGACGCTACCATTAGACCAAAACTTTAATGGTTCAAATTTAATGTCATGTAATTTTTATGGACCGATTAGACAAATCTTTTTTGAGATCTTAAGTTAGGACGCTTATAGCTTTGCAAAAATCCGGTGTTTTTTATTTTCTTTTCTTTCTTAAAGAAAAATTGAAATATTTAACATAACTTGATGGAAGTTAACGGCAATGCATCAAAATGATAACGGTAAATAGTATAGGGTACTTAAGTATTATGAAAAAACTCACAGAGACTTAAGTTTTAAAAGATCAAACCATTGAATATTTTATTGATGTTTAGTATGTAATCATATGTAGATAACAGAATATAACGTTGATTCTTTAAATTAGAGTGATTGATGGTTGAAAACTAAATAAAAACTTACTTCAATCCTCAAGAACCAAATTTATAATTTAACCTAATTTTTTACATGCCTCAAAGAGTTAAAACTTTATTTTATGTTTTCTTCGTTATATTATTTTAACAGTGAAAAAACCTAAAAAAACAACTCATAATCACATATTGTATAGACTATAGATTGATCGAAAGTCGAGGTTCAAGATCAAGATTGAGACTTAACCACACCTTTCAAATTATTTAATATTGTATAGTTGGATTGGAAGTTGAGGCTCAATCAAGACAAAGATCAAGGTGGAGATTTAATCGTATCTTCCAAATTATTTAAAGAGATTATCTTCCAATCAAATAAAACTCAACTTATGTATCAATTGAAAGGAGAAACAATGTGTAATTGAGTGAGAAAATATAACAAATTAATTTTCAAATTCAATTATAATAAGATAATAAAATAAGCTTGATAGTTGCCAAAGACTTTTTTCATTTTATTTCTTTCATAGATTAAATGTGAAATTTTCATCAGATCACGAGAAATTCTTGTTTGCATTGGATGCAAAACTCATTTTTGCATCGAAGTGAAAACTTGACTAGTTCAGTTCAAGGAAACGAACACCACCGGCTCCAGCTTGGATAAAGGAATTTTCCATCTTAACTTGTTGGAAGAAAGCAGTTAATTGTAGATATTAATTAGTCAGAGGTTGTTAAGAGTATTGTAATTAGATGTCTCAATTAGTAATAAAATAAGTATTGAGATTTTAATTGAGATTTTAAATAGCTATTCTGTAAATTTGTTGAAGATCTAATGTAAATTAATTTACTAATTAACTTGATTAGTTTATTTACATTGTACTTTTAATTAATTAAATGTTATTAATTTGGATTTTTATAAGGTTTAATTATAGATTGAGCTTAATTTATAAGTAAAAAATAGTTATACATATAACCAAAACAAAATATACTTTGTTTCCCATCAAGCCTTGGCCTGGTAGCAAGGGTAAGGTGGATTTTAAGGGTAGATTTTTTTAAGGGTAGTTTAAAGGCATATGGGCTTCGATTAACAAAGCTCGAACAACTGCCAACAAGTGTCGATTTTTTCAATTGGCTACCCCATTCTATTGAGGTGTGGTGGAACAAGTAGTGTGATGGATCATTCCTTGTGCTTCCAAGTAATGTTGAAATTCAGTACTCTGATATTCCCAACCATTGTCACTGTGAAGAATTTGAATATTTCTATTGTACTGAGTTTCAATCCGTTTATGAAACTTTTGAAATAACGAGTTCACTTCACTTTTGGATTTCATCAAGCAAAGCCATGTCATCCTGGTACAATCATCAATAAACGTTACAAACCAACGTGACCCACCCAAGTAGTGATTTTCGATGGACCCCAGACATCCGAATGAATAATCATAAATGGAAGTTGATTTTTATTCAATCGTAATGGAAACGAAACACGATGACTTTTTGCTAGTTCACAAGTCTCACATTGAAAACTAAAAACATCAATATCTGTAAATAAACTAGGAAATAATCTTTTGAGATATCCAAAAGAAGCATGCCCAAACCGTCGATGTCTCAACCATATTTCTTTCCCTTTTCTATCTTTAAAACATCCTACTGCCAAAGCTTGTCGTAGACTTTTAGTACTCTTTGATTCCAAGTCCAAGTAATACAGTTTCCCCCGTCTAATACCACAACCAATTGTCGTCCTGGTTTTGATGTCCTTAAACACACAAAATCAGGCCAAAAAATTACAGCACAAGATAAAGTAGTGGTTATTTGAGAGACTGACAAAAGATTATAAGATAAGGATGGAACAACTAAGACTGAATCTAAATTTAACGTATTGGTGAGAGTCAAAGATCCTTCCCCAATAATTGGGGTCTAATTTCTATTTGCAATAGAGACAAACTTTTGGTTAGAGTGATTGAGTTGTGAGACATGTCTAGAATCATATGTCATTTAATCAGTTGCACCAGAATCAATTATCCATGTATTATTCAAAACAGACCTTTCCACCATTGTCTGCAGCTATTACCAATGTTGAGGCGTTATCAGTGATTTTACCTTCCATTTTTGTTTGAACAATTGTTGCAGTGGAAGGTTTATGGTGATTTTTCTTTGCGCGGCTAAGATCCCACCATTCTGGATAGCCCATCAGTTCAAAACAGTCACTTTTAGTATGGCCGGTCTTATGACAATGAGTACACTTGTATGACGATTTGCCAACCTCCTTAGTCCATCTGCTAGTGTTAGATTGTGCTCTAGGTTGTTGATGTTGATTCGATCGATTCCGTACCACCATGGCACTAGGTTCAGATGTTCCAGAATCACCCTTTAGGGTGATATTTACCACCTCCCGTCAAACTAATGAGTAACATTCTTCCAGGTTTGGCACTGAGTCTTTTCTCAAATCTCACATCGAATTGAGTCAAAGGTCTCATCCAATCCAGCAAGAAAGATGTGAACCTGTAGTCGTTCAACAGACTGGCGGTAGGTTTTGACATCGTCTGGATCTTTTATACTACTTTATCACGATGGTCCAACTATAAAAAAATTTCAGTTAATTCTCTGTAATACACAGAGAGCATTCGTCCATTTTGTCTTGCAGAAAAGGCTTTTTGATTCAGAGTAAATGCCTGCAACTCACCATTTCCATCATAAAACGTTGTGGACAAGGCAGTCCAGATTTTGTAGGCAGTGGGTAAGCGTAAATAACGCCTCATAATATCTGGATACATAGACATCAACAACCATCGTTTGACCTTCTGATTTTCAGCATACCATTTTTCATAGCCTTCATCAGATTCGGCAGGTGGCTTAGTTTTGCCATGAATATACGAGATATTGTCTCTTTCAACAATTTGCATTTCCATAAGTTGGGATCATATATCATAATTGGATTCGGTGAGGGTGATTCCGACGTTAAATATGCCTTCTGACTGAACCACAACTGGAACATATATTTTTTCACTCATTTTTTTTCTTTATGTTTTTCTGGAATCAAGAACGACAGAGAGAGGATACTGTCGGAAGCAAGTTGCGTGATGCAGAATCGACGGTGGTTGGGCAGAATCGACGGATCTGGTTCGGCGGTGAGCTTTGATTTTTTTTTTTCTTCTTCTCTCTTCTTGTTTTTGTGTTGCAGCTGAGGGATTTCTAGGTGTAAAGGGTTTCTCCCTCTTGCCCCCCCCCCCCTTTTTGAGAGATTTGTTTTGGATCGTTTCAATTCGGTTCTGATACCATATTGAAAAGAAGGATTCACGTTTTCATTGTATCTCATCTCTATAGTTACAATGGTATTTATAGAGCTTGATTCTAGGGAAACCCTAGAATCAAGCTAATACACAATCTAAATTAGGAAGGCAATTACATAAAATAGGAAAATTTGATTTATGCCTTATTTAACACTATAACCATGTCCCATGTGTTCATCAGATCTATAGTCTTGGAGCTGGTGGTGATGGAGGGCTCGGCTTGACGGAGGAGCCACTCGATTATCTCCCTGTATGTTCTCTCTTGTTTACCTTTGACTGGCGGTCCTTGAGCATGAGTTCAGTTTGTTGGGAATTTTAACACCAAAAACAACTAAATAATCACAATAGCAAAAATAAAAAGAAAAAATAACACAAGAATTTTTAACATGGTTCGACATCTTTTGCCTACGTCCATGAGCCAATCGTTATTCCATTACTTTTACAACATTTGGATGGAAGAAAGCTATTATAACTCACTACACCACAATACACAATTTTTCTAGAAAAAAACTGTATAAAAACTATTCCCAATCTCACAACCCAAAACCCAAAACACCAAATATTCACTCAACTCTTAGATCCCTATATTGGTGTTTGGTTGCTACACTTCCATCTGACCAACTATTCCTGGTTAAGGAATAGCGACGAGGGACTAACTCTTTTATGTTCATATTTATAATAACTAACATTCATATTTTTTTTTGACATATAGACGATTTGAGATTAAAATAACTTACAGTAACACTTCTCACCTATGTGGAATTTGAGGAGTATCTCAACACAGTTTTGGGTTATGACTCAGTCAGTGAGTTGAGGTTTGAGTTTTGCTGGTGGTAATATGTGGAGGAGAATTTGTGAAGTACCATTTCTGGGCCCATTTTAGGACCAGTAGTAGGGTTTAGAGAGAGAAAAAATGGATTCTTTAGGAGAGAGAGATCGTAGATTTGGATGAATTCATGATATGGAAAGTAGTTGAACAAATTGTAGATGTATCTTGTAGAGAATATGAAGAAAATGAGGGAGGAGGGAGAGTGAGACAGAGAGAAGGGTGAGTGAGTTTTTTAAGAAATAAAGAGACTGGTTTGTTTCAGTGTGAAAAAACAGAGAGAGATAAGGGCAATTAAATCTTTTAAAATGCTACACAACAAAATTTTCCGTGTATCGGGTGAAAAAGGGCTGTGTATTTAGTGGCACCCCGTCAACCCCAACCCACCCCCCTCCTTTTTTTTTATCTAGTTGCTTGAGGGTAGATTCCATATTTGTCCTAGAATTACTGTCATCTATGATTAGAGGAGCTAACACTTGACACAAAATGACAGGAAAAAGAAGTTACAGATCTAGAGGAAAGAAGTTGATTGTAAAATAACTAACATGCCCTTCTATCACAGTTTTATCAAATTAAATATACACAGATATCTTTGTCCGCTATATATAGTTAGGACAAAATGCTAAATTATACCTTAAATAGGTAAGTTAACATTCCTCGTGCATATGACTAATAACTCGCATGCATAAAGCACATTTTAAGTGCTCTATAAATTAAACGTAATTAAAATTGTGTTCATATATTATAAAAAGAATTATAACGGTCAGATTTTGATTTAACAAAATTGTGTTTTTCCTACAATATCACTAATAAAATAGTGTGCATTCTACACAAACGTTTTTATTCATTATGTTATTGGAGGAATCAAAAAGCAACTCGTAATCACATATTGTATAGATTAAGTGGAAGTCGAGGCTCGGGCACAACAAGAAGTGGGATTTTCCTAAGAGTTGAAAGCCCAAAAATTTCTTCATATTCAAGTCCTCATGCTTCATGTCACCAGGCAATTTCCATGTAAATCCATGCAAGAGATTAGCCAAACTAGAATGAATCACCTTAAGCCCCAAGTTGTACCCAGGGCACATTTTCTTGCCTGCACCAAATGGCAAAAGCTCAAAATCATGACCCTTAACATCAATTATCTTTCCAATAAACCTTTTTGGAGAAAATTAAATAGGGTTTTTCCATATGGTAGGATCTCTCCCTATTGTCTATACATTAACAAAGACACGTGTTCCCTTAGGAATGTCATAACCAGCAATTCGATAATCCTCACGAGAAAGTTTAGGTACTAACATTGGTGCCACAGGGTGCAAACGCATTGTCTCTTTAACAATGGCATCAATATATGGTAGATTAACAATGTCCAGCTCTTCCACCCATCTAAATTTTCCAACTACCCTATCAAGTTCTTCAGTCGCTTTCTTTAAAATCTCTGGGTTTTTTAAGAGCTCGAAAATTGCCCATTCTAAAGTTACAGCCGAGCTCTCTGTTCCACCACCTATTAAATCCTGAATTTTTTTGAAAACAATCAAAATATATAGCAAAAATAAATGTAGCTACAAGCTTTATAGAAAAGAAAAATCAATAAAAATCCCGACACTTTGCTTGATGCTACTCTTCTCACATGAACATAAAACTCTATTATATTTTTTGGGTATTACTTCGATGTGTTGAAAAAAAAGGTAATTCACATTTTGCTGTAAAATATAAGATTTGAAGGTAAAATTTATAATTTTTATAATAAAATATATGCTTTTATAATAATTTGGTCCATGTCAATCAAACATAGTAAATGCGACAATTACTCATGTTAAGTAGGGGAGAAATTAATGGGTGCACCGGATGCAAACACTAAGCGATTAGACCGTGTACGTATTACCGTCTACACAAATATGACTCAAATGATAAACAATTGTGATGTTCTTAAGAATTTCTTTAGTAATGACATTTGAAGATTTTCTTGATATGTTAATGAGCATGAGTTGGTTTGATCAATCGGATTGACTTAAAAATTAAATCAACTCCAATCATATTGGGTTGAGAAAATCTCAGTCTAACATATTTGTTGATGCCAAAAATGTGTTGTTGAGCTAGAAGTCGAGCCTCAGATGTTGCTGAGCTAGAGGTCGAGCTTCAGATATACCTACACAGGGAAAGAGAGAGGGGCTATGGGGTCGCCGGAGGGGGTGCCTCCGGGGATGCTCCGAAGCTTAAGTTAGGGCGAAATAAGGAGTATACAGAGGACAAGCGTTCCTCTTTTTTAGTTGAGAAAAGTTCGATAGTTTAGAATGCGTACCTGACCCTTTTTATAGGGTTTTGGAGGGAGCATTTGGCCTAGGGCGGCAGCGATATGATGCCCCAACTGGGTTGGGTAATGATGCCTAGGAGGCCCAACTAGGTGGCTGGGGGCCATCCACTAGGGCTTTTCCTTGCTGGTTTGATCAGGAGCTGTCTAAGTATAAGGGCGGTTGGGGGCCTGACGCCCCAACTTGGTTGGGCAATGATACCTAGGAGGCCCAGTTAAGTGGTTGGGGGCCGTCTGCTAGGGCTTTGTCTTGCTGGCTTGATCAGAAGCCGTTTATGTGTCTGGGGCAGTCTGCCGACCTGACGCCCTAACTTGGTTGGGCAATGATGACCTGGAAGGTGGTAGTGACGTGGAGGTCCAACTGGGGGCAACGGAGCCCTGAGGGGCAGTTATGACCTGAAGGCTTAGCTATCCAGTCCCGGGTCATCCATGTGTGGTCTTAGGACATGTAGTCAGAGGATCCATGTGTTGTCTTTTTATTAGAAGGGTAATTTTTGGCAGTATCAGAGGCCCCCCACTTCCTTAAGTGTAGCACTATAGTTAAGGAAGTATGGCATGACTCGGTCGGCATCTGTTCATCTTTGGAGACATCGGGCTGAGGCCGCAGAGATGGCTTAAGAGAGAAGAGAATGAGTCGAGGACTTGTGGAGTAATCCATCTCCTCGGCCAAGAACACCTTGAGTCCGAGGACAAGTGGAGCAATTCATCTCCTCGGATCTTGAAGCGAATGGGCCGAGGACTCGTGGAGTAATCCATCTTCTTGGCCAAGAACACTTCGAGTCCGAGGACAAGTGGAGCAATCCATCTCCTCGGACCTTGAAGAGAATGGACTGAGGACTTGTGGAGCAATCCATCTCCTCGGATCTTGAAGAGAATGGGCCGAAGACTTGTGGAATAATCTATTTCCTAGGCCAAGAACACCATGAGTCCGAGGACAGGTGGAGCAATCCATCTCCTCGGACTTCGAAGAGAATGGGCCGAGGACTTGTGGAGCAACCTATCTCCTCTGTCAAGAACACCTTGAGTCCGAGGACAAGCGGAGCAATCCATCTCCTCGGACCTCGAAGAGAATGGGCCGAGGACTTGTGGAGCAATCCATTTCCTCGGCCAAGAACACCATGAGTCCGAGGACAAGTGGAGCAATCCATCTCCTCGGACCTAGAAGAGAATGGGCTGAGGACTTGTGGAGCAATTCATCTCCTCAGCCAAGAACACCTTGAGTCTGAGGACAAGTGGAGCAATCCATCTCCTCGGACCTCGAAAAGAATGGGCCGAGGACTTGTGGAGCAATTCATTTCCTCGGCCAAGAACACTATGAGTCCGAGGACAAATGGAGCAATCCATCTCCTCAGACCTCGAAGAGAATGGGCCGAGGACTTGTGGAGCAATCCATCTCCTCGGCCAAGAACACCTTGAGTTCGAAGACAAGTGGAGCAATCCATCTCCTCGGACCTCGAAGAGAATGGGCCGAGGACTTGTGGAGCAATCCATCTCCTCAGCCAAGAACACCATGAGTCCGAGGACAAGTGGAGCAATCCATATCCTCGGACCTCGAAGAGAATGGGTCGAGGATTTGTGGAGTAATCCATCTCCTCGGCCAAGAACACCTTGAGTCCGAGGACAAGTGGAGCAATCCATCTCCTTGGACCTTGAAGAGAATGGGCTGAGGACTTGTGGAGCAATCCATCTCCTCGGCCAAGAACACCTTGAGTCCGAGGACAAGTGGAGCAATCCATCTCCTCGGACCTTGAAGAGAATAGGCCGAGGACATGTGGAGCAATCCGTCTCCTCGGCCAAGAACACCTTGAGTTCGAGGACAAGTGGAGCAATCCATCTTCTCGGACCTCGAAGAGAATGGGCCGAGGACTTGTGGAGCAATCCATTTCCTCGGCCAAGAACACCATGAGTCCGAAGACAAGTGGAACAATCCATCTCCTCGGACCTCGAAGAGAATGGGCTGAGAACTTGTGGAGCAATCCATCTCCTCGGCCAAGAACACCTTGAGTCCAAGGACAAGTAGAGCAATCCATCTCCTCAGACCTTGAAGAGAATGGGCCGAGGACTTGTGGAGCAATCCATTTCCTCGGCCAAGAACACCATGAGTCCGAGGACAAGTGGAGCAATCAATCTCCTCGGACCTTGAAGAGAATGGACAGAGGACTTATGGAGCAATCCATCTCCTCAGCTAAGAATACCATTAGTCTGAGGACAAGTGGAGCAATCCATCTCCTTGAACCTTGAAGAGAATGGGCCGAGGACTTATGGAGCAATCCATCTCCTCGGCCAAGAACACCTTGAGTCTGAGGACAAGTGGAACAATCCATCTCCTCGGACCTCGAAGAGAATGGGTCGAGGACTTGTGGAACAATCCATTTCCTCGGCCAAGAACACCATGAGTCCGAGGACAAGTGGAGCAATCCATCTCCTCGGACCTCAAAGAGAATGGGCCGGGGACTTGTGGAGTAATCCATATCCTCAAACCTTGAAGAGAATAGGTCGAGGACTTGTGGAGCAATCCATCTCCTCGGCTAAGAACACCATGAGTCCGAGGACAAATGGAGCAATCCATCTCTGAAGGCGGTGGAAGTGACATGTGGTTATGTTTTCGCAAATGGCGGTGTAGAGCAATGATGAGTTTCCTTGAAGATTGTGTAGCCGTGTTTGGGATAACGGTGGCCTCCTCGAGGGATGGAATGGCCCTTTGGGGAAGTGTGAGGGTTGCCTTGGGTTTCTAAAGAGGCCTCTCTACTTTCGTGCTTGCATTAAATGGTCATCGTTTGTTGCGTTCTTATTTTTATATAAAGGGGCTTTGGCTTTCCCTTCTTCTTCACTCTTACTTTAAATTAGATAGATAGTTTTCCCAAAGGTTTTCTTGAGAGCCTTCGGCCACGTCTTCGAGAGGGAGAGTTGTGAGTTTCACGAGTTGTCGTCCTCGTTCTAGATCACAATATTGTTTGGAGAAGTGCGGGCTTTGAGGTTTCAGTGTACACGGCACTTGAAGTGAAGGGGGGAGAGTTTCGTGGGCAACGTCGAGTTATCTACAAGTCGAAGGCCTCGATCGTTGGTGAGTTCGTCCACCCTTTTTGTTTTTCTACATGTCTTCCTTTGAAGTATTTCGCGATAATCCTAGCAATAGTAATAGTAATAGGAGTAGCGTAGATACTTCTTATAGTAGTGGTACCGAGGACAAAGAGACATCCGTATCCTCATCAGGAGAAGCACACCCCATGGGGACCGTGCCGTCCTCAGAGCCTTGGGCCTTGGTGCCATACGTCCCTGTGGAAGAGGGGTCTGAGGAGAGTGTATCCTCGGGGGACGAAAAGGGTAGGATTTTAATAGATAGGGCTTTGACCGAAATTAGAGAGACCTCGACTGGGGAAGAAAGAGAGGAATGGCATTATGCTGCAGTCGAGATTCCCAACCAGATCAAAGAAGAGGATTTAGCAGTGATTCGGAGAACGTACCGTATTCCAGACGAGTACGCCCTTCGGCTGCCTAGAGTGGGGGAGAGGGCTTGTGACGTCCTTTCGGACCGAGCCCCTTATGAGCTTTGCGTATATGAACATCAAATGCAAGCCGGGTTACAGTTCCCTCTCCATCTTTTTTTCAGGAGTATTCTCCGATATTTTGGTATCGTACTATGTCAGATTGTACCAAACTCGGTGCGGTTGATCATAGCATTCCTCTATGTTGGCGGGGGCAGTGGGTAGGTCGTTGACCATGGACGTTTTCAAGGCTCATTTCCTTATTAATAGGCACGGCCAGACCGGTTGAGTAGTGTTTAGTACCCAGCCGAGGAGAAGATTGTTAATGAAGACGCCTTCATCAATTAAGAGATGGAAGAAGAACTTCTTCTTCATTCAGTCAGATAAGGACTTTGATCTTTTTCGATCCTGGAGTATGGACCAGACCGATAAGTGCAAGAAGGTGGGCCTTCGCTCCTACGAACAAGAGACTGTAGATACTATGGTGGCCTCACTTATTGATGTCCAAGTCCTGTATGACCATGAGGCATTGGCTAGGCGAGGTCTCTGCCCCCCATGTCCTGGGCCTTTACTTGAGAGTGGTAACGTTTTTGTTTGTTACTTTTCCTTTCTGGATATTTGCATACTACGTATTTCGCATTTTCCACTTATATACTTTGTTTTTCCTTGTCTATGTGGACAGAGATGGAGGCTGCGACACTTGCGAAGGAATATGCCAAGAAGGTGGCCCTGGAGAAGCGGAAGGCGGCCCGGGCCAAGAAATAACAGGCCTCGGGGTCGGGGAGTAAGAAGAGGTCGTGGACCCAGCCTCCTGTTCGCATTGATCTGGAGACTCCACCGAGGTCTCTGTCCCAGCCAGAGATGACTCCTGTTCCTACTACTCCTCCATCAGGCCTTTCTATCGCCAGACCTGTTCCAAGTCAGGGAATTGCTGCTGAGGTCCTGGTGTTCATACCTGATTGAGCCTTGAGGTTAGACGATTATGTTTTCGTACATCCTCGAGTGGTGCGATAACATTTGACGAAAGGGACTCCCCCTCGAGATGTTGCTGAGCTAGGGCGAAAGACCACGGAGTCCCTCTGCGCAGCTGCTGAGACTGTAGTGTCTCAGGCAAGTCATCTTTTTATTGTTTATAACTAAATCATTTTTTCTTTCACTTTGCTTGCTAACACCATTCGCTTTATTCCATATAGGAGCCATCGTGGGCGCGACCGCTCGTCGTTGCATGAAGACCGCTGAGCCTTTCAGGAGGGCCCAGCGTCAATTAGAGGAGAAGACTGAGGCGGTATTCCAGCTTCAAACATCGTTGGAGTCCGCCACGCAAGCCCGGTCCGATGCTGAGACTCGAGCTCAGGAGGCTGAAGCTTGTAGTCGAGCTGCCAAGGAGGAGACTGAGGCCCGTATTCAGGCTGTCGTGGAGGAAGCAGATGCTGGCGCTTGAGTTGCTATGGAGTAGGCACTAGCTTCGTTTAAGAGCTCGGAGACCTATCAGTTGGCTGTCGTCGCCGAGGAGGGCCAACGATACTACTCTGGGTTCATGGACGCGAGGGGGAGGGCTGAGGCTTTACACCCTGAGCTCGATTTTTCCAGCCTGGACTTATTGGGCCCTGAGGACGAGGAGCTGATGGTTCAGGACGAGGATCAGGAAGAGGAGCAGGAGCCGGAACAGCCTGGGGATCGGGAGGAAGGCTCGGGTACAGGGTCTCCGACTCAAGGTGATGCACCTCCGGAGTTAGACTGAGCATGTTCTTCACCTGGCTTGGCCAGAATTTTTTGGCTATTTATGTATTCTGAGGCCAGTAGTTCCTCTTTTGTTTTGTATGACAATGCTAAAACTTTAGATCTTTTGTATCGAACTCCGATTTTTTTTATATATATAGTTCTTATGCTTTTACACTTGGGTGTTTTACTAGTAAAAACGTCGAAGGTGTTCGGGGTTCCAAGTTTGAGGAATGGGCTTCCCGTCGAGTTCCTCGAGCTCAAAAGTTCCAGGGCGACATATCTTTTTGATTTGATAGGGCCCCTACCAATTAGGGACCAGTTTGCCTGATTCTCGAGGTCGAGATACTTCGTTCTTTCGTAAGACGAGGTCATGGAGATAGAAGTGCCTTGCTTTTACTCTTGAATTGTAATACCTGGCAGTTCGCTGTTGATAAATGGCAAGTCGGATTTGGGCTTTATCCCGGGCTTCATCGAGAAGATCGATGTTCATGCGGAGGGCTTCCTCGTTCCTTTGTTCCTCGAAGCTTTGTACTCGCAAAGAAGGTACTCCTATTTCCAAAGGGATCACGGCCTCGGATCCATAAGTCATGAAGAAGGGGGTTTCCTCCGTAGTAGCTCGAGCCGTGGTTCGGTATACCCAAAGTATGTTGGGTAAATGATTTGTCCACCGCTTATCTGCTTCGTCTATTCGTCTCTTGATTCTTTGAAGGATTGTTCGGTTGGTCACTTCGACTTGTCCGTTTGCTTGTGGGTATCCAACTGAGGAGAAACGATGGTCGATGTGTAATTCATCGCAAAATATTTTGAACCGAACATTGTCGAATTGTTTGCCGTTGTCTGTTACTAATATTTGGGGTACTCCAAACCTACATACGATCGATTTCCACACGAAGGCTCGGGCCTGATAGTCGGTGATGCTGGCTAAGGGCTCGGCTTCCACCCATTTTGTAAAATAATCTATTACAACTATGAGGTACTTTCGCTGGCCTGTAGCTCCAGGAAAAGGTCCGAGAAGGTCTATTCCCTACATAGCGAAAGGAAATGGACTGACGATCGGAGTTAAGAGGTTTGCTGGTCGATGTGGTACAGTGGCATACCGCTGACAGCTTTGACATTTGTTTACCAGTTCCATGGCTGCTTCCCTCATTTTTGGCTAATAGTATCATTGACGAAGGATCTTGAATGCCAAGGCCCGTCAACCGAGGTGATTCCCACATATTTCTTCGTGGACTTCGCAGAGGGCGTAATCAGCTTCGAATGGGTCAAGGCATTTCAAGTAGGGCATTGTAAGTCCTCGCTTATACAATCGACCATCCAAAAATGCGTATCGGGCTGCTCGAGATACAATCTTTCGGGCTTCGTTTTTGTCGTTGGGAAGAAGACTATCACGCAGTACTCCAAAATAGGACTTATCCATGTTCTCTCACCAACCACGGGTAACACCATTATTTCATTGATACTAGGTACGGTTAGGGTTTCGAGGTAGACTACTTGTCTTGACTCGAGCTGACAAGAAGACACAAGCCGGGCTAATGAGTCGACCTTTGCGTTTTTGGCTCGCGGAATCTAGCTAAGGCAAAATACTTCAAATTGTGCAGCTAGTGTTTTTGTTACTTCAAGGTAACGAGCGATTTTTTCTCCCTAAGCCTCGAACTCGCCATTCACCTGGTTTACCACTAGTTGGGAGTCGCTATATACATGCAAATTCTGCACGGAAATCACCTTGGCTAGTTTCATGCCCGCGAGCAGGGCTTCATACTCGGCCTCGTTATTGGATGCTTCAAATTCAAACCTCAAGGCATATTCAATGGTGAAGTTGTCCGGCTCACTTAGGACGAGTTCGGCTTCGCTTCCAGAATCAGTGGAGGATCTGTCAACATAAAGGGTCCACTGTGGGAACAGATTCGATTTGCCAACAGTCTGAGGCGGATCGTCTTCATTTGTGGGCAAGGTAGTTTCCATAATGAAATCAGCTAAGGCTTTAACTTTGATGGCTGCCCAAGGTTGATAGCGGATGTCGAACTCACCTAGCTTTATTGACCATTTGACCATTCTACTGAAAACGTCTAGCTTGTGAAGTATTTGCCGCAGGGGTAGGTTGGTGAAAAGTGTGATTGTGTGGGCTTGAAAGTAGGGTCGGAGTTTCCGGGCCGAGATTAAGAGGGCATACGCCATTTTTTCCACAGGAAGATACCTCGTTTCAGCATCGTGGAGTACCTTGCTTACATAATACACTGGTTTCTGTACTCCTTCTTCTTCTCGAATTAGGACGGAAGCCACTGAAGCCACTACTTTGGGTCCGACCGAAAGATATAAGAACAGATCTTCGCCAGCTGCAGGTTTGGTGAGTACGGAGGGTATCCCCAAATATCTCTTTAGCTCGATGAAGGATGCTTGACAGTCTTCGTTCCAAACAAAGTTCCTGGCCCGACGGATGGCTTTAAAAAAGGGCAAGCATTTCTCGGCAGATTTGGACATGAACCGGCTTAAGGCAGCTACCTTCCCAGTGAGCCGTTGGACTTCCCTCACAGTCTGAGGTGGATGCATGTTTAGGACAACATCTATTTTTTCTGGATTTGCTTCTATACCTCTGTGGGTGACCATGAACCCAAGGAACTTGCCCCCCGTAACGCCAAAAGCACACTTTGTGGGGTTCAGCTTCATTTGGTGCTGGCGGAGGACATCAAAGGCTTCTTGCAGATTAACTTCATGGTTTTTTGCTTGGATGCTTTTGACCAACATGTCGTCGACATATACCTCCATATTCCGGCCTATTTTCTTTTCAAAATTTTTATTCACTAACCTTTGGTACGTGGCTCCGGCATTTTTCAAACTAAATGGCATGACTCTATAACAATAGAGGCCTTGTTCTGTGACAAACACTGTTTTCTCTTGGTCGGGCTGGTGTATGAGGATCTGGTTATACCCGGGGTAGGCGTCCATGAATGTTAACAGTTCATGGCCGGATGTTGCGTCAACGAGTTGTTCGATCCGGGGAAAAAGGAAACTATCTTTTGGACAGGCTTTATTTAGATCCAAAAAGTCTATACAGATTCGCCACTTGCAGTTTGCTTTTTTCACCATGACTACATTGGACACCCAGTCTGGGTAGCTCACCTCTCGGATGAAGTTATCCGAGCGTAATTTGTCAACTTTTGTTCGGACAACTGCCTGTCGCTCAGGGGCAAATGACTTTTTCTTTTGGATGACCGGTTTGTGGGTCGGATCCACACTTAATCGATGTACGATGACATCTGGGCTGATTCCAAGCATATCTGCAGCGGTCCAAGCGAATAGGTATTGGTTTCCTCGAAGGAGGGCTAGCAAAGATTGCCTGAGTTTGTTAGGTAGGTTTGAACCAATTTGAACAGTTCTGGTGCTATCTTCGCTGAGGGGGACCGCAATTACTTCTTCTACGGGCTGGCCTCTTAGGTTGCTCCCTTCGTCTCTAAGGTCATCTAGTTCAAGTGGTAGGGCTTCTGTCTTCTTACCTTTTACTGAACTGAGATAACAGGATCTCGTGATTCGTTGATCTCTTTTGATTTCCCCTACTTCGTCTTCCGTGGGAAATTTGATTTTGAGGTGATGGGTGGAGACAATTGCACAGAGCTTGTTCAGTGTAGGTCGCCCAAGTATCATATTGTAGGATGAGGGTTGTCGAACAATCAACAAGGTGGAGTACTCAGTTATTGTTTGGGGTGTCGTCCCTACAGTTACCGGGAGGGTTATACTGCCTTCTGTAAAGGCTGGTCCCCCTGAGAAGCCATAGAGTGGGGTGGAGACAAACTCTAAGTATGTATCGCCCAGTTGCATTTGTTGAAAAGCATCATAAAAGAGAATGTTGGCTGAGCTCCCGTTATCAACCAGGACTCGTTTTATTTCGTGTTTGGCCACGAGGAGTGAAATTACAACAGCATCGTTGTGTGGGATCTGCACTCCTTCTAAGTCTTCGTCCAAAAAAGAAATGATCCCGCCGGTCTTAGATCATTTATGAGGTCCAGAGACAGAGGCTATTGACCTGACATAAGACTTCCCGCCATTATACGACCCACCGCTAGCTGTGGGCCCTCCACAAATGGTCTTGATGATTTTTGCGGCGGGGGCCTCCGGTTTCTTCTGGCTAGGCTCCCTATGACTCGGCCCCGGGCTCTTATGGATTGGCCTTGCAGGTCTGTTTCGCTCGAGAGGGCGTTCAAGGCTTCTTCGTGCTCGTTAATCGAATTTTTCCAGTCGTGGTCCGATATATTCTTTTAGATGTCCCCGATTGATGAGGGCCTCGATCTGGTTTTTCAGTGCCTTACATTCTTCTGCGTCATGGCCAAAGTTTCTGTGGAATCTACACCAAGTGTTTCGATCTGGGTTGAGGTTTGACGGCCTTGGGGGCCACTGCAAGAGATCCCTGTTATGAATCTGCATTAGAATGTTGGTCCTGGAGGCATTCAGTAGTGAGTAGTTGTCGAATTACCCCGGAGTTCTGGCTCCGGTCCCGAAGGTTGCGGGGTTTCGAGGCCTACCCTTAAAAGGCCTGAGGGTTATGGGTCTCTCATCGTGAAACGACCGCTTAGTGGGCTCACGGCAAGGACTAGTGGGACCTCTCTTCTTTCTTTTCGTGTCTCCTTCGCGTTCTCTTAGGAACGCCTAGTCGTCTTCCACCAGCATGTATTTTTCGGCTCGCGCCAGGACTTTACTCATATCCATGGGTGGATGTCTGGTAAGTTTGGAACTGAAGAACCCAGATCTTAGTCCATTTTTGAATGCCAATAACTGCACACTGGGATCAAGATCCGGGATCTCCCAAGCAGCAATATTGAACCTGGAAATACAGGCCCGAAACTTTTCTCCTTTTGACTGAACAATATTGAATAGAGACTCTGAGGTATTCTTTGGTCCTTTGCTACTGATGAAATGAGAAGCAAAGGCATAGCTTAGTTCTTTGAAGGTTTGGATACCTCTTGGTTTCAAACGGGAATACCACGTCCCGGCCGTTTTCTCAAGGGTCAATGGAAATTCCCGGCACATCATAGGGTCCAAATGTCTATGGAGGGTCATTGTAGTTTGGTAGTGTTGGAGATGATCCAGGGGGTCGGTGGATCCATTATAAGGTTTGATTTATGGCATTCAAAAATTTGGTGGGAGGGGAGTGCCGAGCACTTCTTGTGTGAAAGGTGGGTCCTGCACATCGAGATCATCGATAATATTGTAGCCGCGTTCTCTAAACGCCTCATTAATTCGCCTTTCTATATCCTCAATTCGCTTACCGAACCCTTCGCTGTTCTTGGACATGGGACTTCCTCCGGACTTGGCTGGTGGAGGTGAGTGGGTCACCGAATAGTCATCGACTGGTGGGCGGCGGTTGGCTGAACCATAGTGACTTGGTTCCTGTGACCGGAGTGGTGAGGTACGCTGAGGTCTCCCACGAACTTCGGCAGCCAGATCGGCTACCAGCTGCGTGAGTTCCGCGAAAATCGCTTGGAGTGTACCTTCGTTCAGATGAGCCTCGGGCTCGGCCGAGGAACTTGCCCCCGACCGTAGTACGCGAGTGCCAAGGTCCCTGGCAAGGGTTTTAGGGGGCATGATAACAGATGAGTTCTTTGTACTTCTTCGTTGTTACTGTCAGTGAGAGATGGCATTTCCCACGGACGGCGCCAATCTGTTGATGCCAAAAATGTGTTGCTGAGCTAGAGGTCGAGCCTCAGATGTTGCTGAGCTAGAGTTCGAGCCTCAGATGTACCTACACAGGGAAAGAGAGAGGGACTATGGGGTCGCCGGAGGAGGTGCCTCTGGGGATGCTCCGAAGCTTAAGTTAGGGCGAAATAAGGAGTATGCAGAGGACAAGCGTTCCTCTTTTTTAGTTGAGAAAAGTCCGATAGTTTAGAATGCGTACCTGACCCTTTTTATAGGGCTTTGGAGGTGGCATTTGGCCTAGAGCGGCAACGATATGATGCCTCAACTGGGTTGGGTAATGATGCCTAGGAGGCCCAGCTAGGTCGCTGGGGGCTGTCCGCTAGGGCTTTTCCTTGCTGGTTTGATCAGGAGCCGTCTAAGTATAAGGGCGGTTGGGGGCCTGACGCCCCAACTTGGTTGGGCAATGATGCCTATGAGGCCCAGTTAGGTGGCGGGGGGCCGTCCGCTAGGGTTTTGTTTTGCTGGCTTGATCAGGAGCCGTTTATGTGTCTGGGGCAGTCTGCCGACCTGAAGCCCCAACTTGGTTGGGCAATGATGGCCTGGAAGGCGGTAGTGACGTGGAGGCCCAGCTGGGGGCAACGGAGCCCTAAGGAGCGGTTATGACCTGAAGGCTTAGTTGTCCGGTCCCGGGTCGTCCACGTGCGGTCTTATGACCTGTAGTCAGAGGATCCATGTGTTGTCTTTTTATTGGAAGGGTAATTTTTGGCAGTATCAATATTAATCCATGAATCCATCCAATTTCAACCTATTCAAATCGGTTTTAATCGGTTTGAGTTACCAATTTAATTCTTTTTTCACTTAAAAGTTCATTCAAACAAGTACACCAGAAAAAACATTTTACGACAATAATTCATAATCTATTAGATGTAAAATTAAATCCATATAAAAATTCGTTAAATCCTACAGATCCATCAAATACCTTAAATAACTTAACATAAATTTCAAATAACTTTAATTTATTGTAAACCATACAAAAGTAAATAAATAGGTTTTGATAGTATTTGATCAATCAAATTCTTTAAAACTTCAACCCCAGTATAGAATAAAAAAATAAATATAACATATAAATATTATATAGAATAAATATTAAATATATAAAATAAAATTATATAATGATCAGGAATCGATTTGGATCGGATTCAAAATTTTGAACATATGATCCATCCTAACCCGCTTGATTCATCAATTTCTTAATCCCAACCAAACTCAACTTTTAAAAAACTTAATCCAATCCAATCCATTACATTGATCTTCATTCTCACCTCTATCCATTACACAATAATCAATAACGGAGGTAAATAAATTAAGGTTACATTAATAAAATGGTACGTGCCTGCATAAAACCCTTGACGCCATTTCTCTCAAGCTTGACTTCAAGATTAGGATTATCGGCAAGCTGCAATAGCACATCAACCATATCCTTGGCCACATAACCTTCAATCTGTTTTCTCCTAGCGTTATATTCATCAATAACATGCTCCAAAAACTTTTTAAGCTTTTTCTGACAGCCTTCATTCTCTTAATATACCCTTGCAAATCCAAGAACCCCAGCCACGGGATCATGTCCCCAATATCCAACACCCCGTTAAGCACAAACAACTCCTCGATCATATCCTTAAACTCCTTTGCAGACACAATCTCATTGTTTTCATTTGACTCATCGGTGTATTTTTTTTCCCTAAAACCATCCAACTAATCACGCTTAGACTAACATCTAAGAGATGGTATTTCAACGTAATAGGAGTACCCGATGAAGTAAACAAGCCTTTGAGGAACAAATTCAATTCCTCTTTTCTAATGTACTTGTATGATTCTAAGTGTTTAGCACTAAAAAGCTCCGTTAAACACATTTTACGTGCTTGACGCCAATATGGACTGTACGGTACCCATGTCATATTTGAGTAATTATATGTTGTGTATTTGCCTGAGGAAAATTTATGCCGGTCGAGAAAATTGATATCGTGGGTTTTGAGGAAGGCCTTGGCCATTTCGACCGAAGAGCCGACGACAACGGGGGATGACCCAAATTGGAGCTGCATGATTGACCCATATTTTTTTGGACAGGAAGTGGATGGATTGGTGGGGAAGTGAACTGATGAGATTGAGGTTTCCGATTATCACAACTCTATGGAAGAGAAAGGTATGTAAGACACTAGTAAGTAGATATGATCACAACTCTATGGAATGATATAATAATAATAATAATAATAAAGACATTTAGAAGAAGCAAAAGGAGGAATCAACTAGTAAGCAGATATGATAACAACTCTATCAAAATCAAGTCATTGTCTTATAATCTCAAAACTACTTTATGTTAATTTTTCAATAATCTCTTTTATGTTAATCTCCAAGAGACATCAGAACAATTCGAGACCTGTCAATCACACAAACAATAAAAAAACAAACAAAAAATATGATACATGATATATCCAAGTTCACTTCAGAATAGAGTTACGTCTTACAAATAGTTTTACTATAATCAGCCTCCCAAATCTCTTGTATATTTGTGTGTTCAGTATATAGAGAATATTTATAAGCCCGTGGTCATTGGGAGGTCTCCAGTTCTGAACCCGTAAAGTATGCATCAATTCTAACAATACCATAGCCTATATAATATATAAGATTACAAACCCCCAATAGCAATTAACAACCCATTCTAGATCTATTTTAGATCATTGGTGCAAATGAAATCAAAACAAAATAAAATCTTAATGAGTGATAAAAGAACAGACTAGCTTCTTGTGATCCTAAAAACTCTCAATTTTCATGATGAACAAAAGGTAAAATTAATTAGTCACCTCATCTCTTTGTTAAAATTACAACAACCACTACATAAAATATCTCTAGATGAGCACATGGTGTTATATTAATCTTGATACTAATACACAAATAATCAATAATACAGCCAAGATCTTTTCATATTAAACTTGTCAAAAATTCATATATATATATATTGAGAAGATGAGTTAGAAACAAACCGGAATTCGTTGCAAGCAAGCCTCATTGGGTTGATCTTCTAAGATTATAGGGAGAACCGCCTTTGGTATGGGAACCAATCAACTGAATGTTAGAGGGGAGGGAGAAGAACTGTCTGTTTCAATAAAATTTAACACATGTTAAACACCCTTCCCTGATGTCTATTTATTTTCCTGTGCCTTAGGGACCATGACCCTAACAGTTACCTCATACATGTGCATTGGGTCTTTGGCCCATTAACAAAGACCCATACCACATCGGGCTTCTACACATAAGGTGGACCATACTAAAGAACTTTGATACTTTGGAGACCCATAAAAATTATATCACTTAATTGAGTCATTTATTAGATAACGGGTCTACATGTACAATGTTATAACATATCTGAACCCAAAATTCCAACACATGAATCACAAGCTTGGGTCAGAGAGATACAACCAAATACACAACATGTTTCCTATGCAATTGTGGTTCAGTAATGGGGCACCCTCCTGCAATTGTGGGCTTAGTTTTGAAACTTCACCAGCATATCAGAGATATTTCGCCTAATCATTCTCATATGTATGTAATTATTATTCGCTAAATAATCCAATAGGGAATATAGGGATATTGTTTAAAAATCCCAACCTTATGGTAAAGCATCTACAATTATATTCCATATAGTAATATATTCAAAAATAAAACTAGTGCAAGAAAGGATTGCCCATAAGAAATAGTTCATCTTCCCCGTGGCTCAAAACTACTCTTAATTGTTTTAGGATAATTGTTTTGGGTTTTATAAGAGATATAATAATATATATTTAAGAATAATTATTAAAGACAAATATAGAGGTAATATATTAAGGATTTAATGTTCTTAACATGTGGCGTAGCCACAATATAAAAGATTTTATTTTATATATATATATATATATATATATGTATATATATATATATATACACCAGTCATGTAACTCGTGCAATGTACTGGTGTTGATAAAGAATGTAAGAAATAGTCTTGTTAGTGTAAAAAGAAAATTAGGATTTAAATAAGTACATAATTTTTATACTTGGATAATAAATACACAATAATAAAAAGAAAAAAATAGGTAAAATATATATCTCAAGTATATATTTAAATAATTTAAAATTTAAATACATGCTAAAAGAATGTAGTGTTGTAATTTAATCTATTAATTGCACGGATAAAAAATTAAATTTGTGGTAGAAACTCATTTTTTTTTTCTTTACTATGATTAGAATACAAGAATGGAAGAAATAGTCAAGCATAATTACTTGTGAATTTTCCATCGTGTTTGTCTCCACCATAGTATTCATCTTTATATTGACAAGCTTTGTATAGATAAAATAAATTACCTTTTTCTTTTCAAAGATACCATAGACTCCATCTTATTAGCCAATCTTTCTCTCTCTTTTACATAATAAAAGAAGAACAATACAACATATGGAGTTACCCAATGAGCACATTGCTTTACTTTCATAAAGTACTATGTGATCACATACTAATTAAACAACAGACTATTATTTTTTTCACTGGTAGTAAGGGAAGAAACCGAAAAGCTAACCACAATCATATATTGTAAAGATTACTTGGAAGCCGAGGATCAACCACTGCAACAAGAGGGAATTTCCTAGGAGTTGAAAGTCCAAAAATTTCTTCCATATTCAATTCCTCACTCTTCATACCATCAGGCAATTTCCATGTAAATCCATGCAAGAGATTAGCCAAACTTGACTGAATCACCTTAAGCCCTAGACTGTAGCCAGGGCACATCCTCCTCCCTGCACCAAATGGCAGTAACTCAAAATGATGACCTTTAACATCAATGGCCTTACCGATAAACCTCTCCGGACAAAATTCATTAGGGTTTTCCCACAAAGTAGGATCTCTTCCTATCGTCCACACATTAACGAGGACACGAGTGTCCTTGGGAATGTCATAACCAGCAATTTGGCAATCCTCACGAGCAAGTCTAGGTACTAACATTGGTATCATAGAGTGCAAATGCATTGTCTCTTTAACAATGGCATCAATATATGGTAGATTAACAATGTCCTTCTCTTCTACCCATCTCTCTCTTCCAATTACCCTATCAAGTTCTTCGATCGCTTTCTTGAAAATCTCTGGCATTTTTAAGAGCTCGGAAATTGCCCATTCTACGGTAACAGCTGAAGTCTCAGTTCCATTAGCTATTAAATCTTAAAAATGTTGAAAATTTAACTATTGTTAGGGGCAAAAAGATAAAATAACAAAAAGAAATATGCTAAATAGCTAGCTACATGCTTTTATTTGATTTTTTCATTGTCATAATATATATTAAAAATTAAAAAGAGGGAGACTCAATTGCTTTCTAAATCACTTATATTGTTATAGCATGATAATCCAAAAGATGATGTCAAGTGAGGCCGATTAATGGAACTTTGCTAAATATATTTTTCTTACGTACAGGCAAATACTCTTTTTTTTTCTATTGTGACAATGGAAATTATTGTCCGGACTCTATCCAAGACTACTTTTTTTAGATCAAATGACATAAAAAGTGAGACGTATCTCAACCACAAATAAATAAAATTGAGTTGATAAAAAAATTATTAATCGATTTTTACATATTTATTAATAGAGTTTCCTTTCGTCCAAAACTTAGTTTAGATCAGGTCAAAAGAGGATAACATATACTAATTGGACGCTGAGAGCCTCACATTGGATATAGCTCTACCAATAGGCAACGATAGTGACTGAATTGGGTTAATATCAATTAATAAATGGAGTGATTTTATTTGACTAAATATTTTACAAATTTAAAAGATAAGCGTCGATTTAAAACAAACGTTAAACTCTCCCAAACACATCTGATATTATTTATCTCTAACATCATTTGGGAAATTGATCATTTAAGACTAAAAAAATTATGTTTAGAATTTTAATATGTTAGGGTCAGTAATTAACAGTGAGAAATGATAATAAAGACATTTTTTTTTTCAGAAATCAAATGAGAAAAGGCAAAAATGAAATGTGAAGACGAAAGCAATTTTTCCTAATGAAAATTTTTAGATTCAAGGGTTCCCGCTATACCCAAACACGAGAGAAAGATCATTTATACCGAAACTAACAAGATCATTTATCAGGTAATAGAGATGCTCTAAACATTCAATTAGTTATGTATTAACGTTCCAACAAAAATACTTGTATGCATCAAAAACCTCGTGTTCGACGGGGTAAATGCATTAAAAAGGGACAAATTTTAAAGGATGATGTCGGTATAATTGGTGGCAAACTCACTTCGGGGAAAACGTATTAGTAGCTTATATGCCATGGGAAGACTACAATTTTAAAGATGTGGTACTCATTAGCAAGCGTTTAGTATATGGAAATATTTATATTTATTTTCACATACGGAAATATGAAATTCAGACTCACGTGACAAGCTAAGGGTCCGAAAGGATCATTAACGAAATACCGCATCTAAAAAGCCATTTACTCCGCAATTTAGACAAAAGTGAAATTGTAATGTTGTGATCTTGGGTCGAGACGGACGATATTTTAGTAGGTAATTTAACGCATCAAATAGCGAAAGAATCATCGTATGCTCCAGAAGATAGATTATTACGGATCATACTTGACATTCACGTATCTACTTCAAAGGAAACTTGTCTAAATTCCTTAAGTTATTCTTTTTAAATTTAAAATAATTGAATTATCCATTATCCCAAAAGTTAACTTGATAGAAAAATGTATAATCATTTCTTTAAACTTTAGCATGTTTCTCACGTTCAAACTAACATATGGAAAATAAACCAATTACTGATTAAAGTTTTATATAAAACTGACTACGCATCAATTCTAAGAAAGGACTTAATTTATAAAATGTGTGAAATAATTTTTATAAGTAACTCTCTTTAAGCACGTTTCAATGTGGGATGATTATCATTTTTCAATATAAAATTAATTTTTTTTTAAAAAGATCAATTTTATGATAAAATAAAAGGAAGAAAAATAAAACATATATACCTGAGTAATAGCCTTGACCCCATGTCTCTCAAGCTTGACATCAAGATTAGGATCATCAGCAAGTAGCAAAAGCACATCAACCATATCCTTAGCCACATAATCCTTAATCCCTTTTCTCCTATCATTATGTTGATCCAAAACATGCTCCAAAAACTTATCAAACTTGTAGCTCACAGCCTTCATTCTCTTGATATACCCTTGCAAATCCAAGAAGCTCAGCCACGGAATCGAATCCCCGATATCCAAAACCCCATTAAGCAAGAACAATTCATCAAGCATCTTCTTAAACTCTGTCGGTGTCACAATCTCATTTTCTTCATTAGACTCGTTGGTGTATTTTTTCCCTAACGCCATACGACTAATCACGTTTAGATTAACATCCGATAGATAATTTTTCAACAAAATACGAGTGCCTGATGAATTAAACAAGCCCTTGAGAAGAAATTTCATTTCCTCTTTTCTAATGTACTCGTATGATTCTAAGTGTTTAGCACTAAAAAGCTCCATCAAGCACATTTTACGTGCTTGTCGCCAGTACGGACCGTATGGTGACCATGTGATATTGGAGTTGCATGATGGGCCCATAATTTTGGGAGAGGGAATTGATGGACCGGTGAGGAAGTGAGCCGATGAGGTTGAGGTTTCCAATTATTGGCCAGGGTTTTGGGCCCGGCAGTAGGTTGAGTTTCCGGTGACGGAAGTGTCGGGAGAGGAGGATTAAGGCTAAGGACAAGAGCCACACGGCTAAGTAAAATGCCCAAGAAAGAGTCTCCATTGATGGTATGAGTTATGGTGGTAGTGAAGTGAAAGGACGTGTGTATTGTATTTATAGGTGAAAAAGGCATTAGGCAGAAAGTCTTGGTAATGTAAACATTGTCTATGTAGGGGTCACATGTGGAGCTTCTTTATTTAGTTAGTATGAATTATTGACAAAAAGCACCCTAAGCTCTTTCCATGAAATGTTTCTAGTGATGTGAACTTTATTTCTTTTGGGACCGAAGTTTCTTGGCAGCACTTCCAACTTTTATAATGCTCGTTTGAAAAAGAAAGAAAGTGAAACTTCATTTAGGATCAGTCAATTATTATTTTAAATCGAAAAATAACTCAATTATTATAACAATTTTATGGTTGTTAGTTTGTCCGTATAAATTAATAATTTACTCTAAGTATTTAAGACCAAAATATCCAAGTGTTTTAACTTTATGTAAAATAATTAGAGGGGTTATATAATTCAACAAACCTATTTATTTAATTGTTTAATTTCTCGAGATTTTTTATGATTTTTGATAAAAGAAACTGCACTATTAAAATTAACGTCTAGCGATCTACAATCTAACATAAATTACACAACGCTTCGTTAGTATGACCACTTTTACGCGCGTGTCTCTATGATCGAAGAGGGTTTAACTTAGATATGCATTTTTTAAAATATTATCGAAAACCACCATAACCACCAAGTCAAAAATCACTAAATCTACAATACAAGAAACATGACTTTAAACGACAACCAAAAATTTTCATTGAAAATCTCGTTTTCACCTATGAAATAGATCGCAAATCAACTCATTGTTCAGTGTGACTTTACAATGACACGATCAATTTCGTCGTAATCAATCACACACGTCCTACACGTAGTCGATCGTACATGAAAGTCAATTTACAATTACCATTTTCTTAGAGGAAGAAAATTTGAAATGCTTGAAAATTTTCTAGTTCGAAGTTGTGATAGCGGGTAATTTGGTTAAAAAAAGGTTTAGTGTACAATATTAACTAATACGGGGCAAGTTAAATCTTTCTTTATTTTTTTGTTATAAAAGTTAAAACACATATTATTACGATGAACTATTAAAAATCCATAGTCCACATCCAAGATCAGACAACACCAAAACCCAGTCAAATACCTCCAAGAAATTCATAGCGATGGAGAGGGAAAAAAAATTATGTGAACGTAAACAATGAAGATGTTTAGATTCAGTCTAAAATTAATTTTAAACAAAATTTTATTTTTATAATTTATTAAAAAATTAAATTAAATGGATCATAGTGCTAATATTGTATATTCTAGTAATATATATTATTACTACAAAATTTTAATTTTTATACTATTACAATAATATAATTAAAAAAATAATTACTATGTGTTTAATTCTATATTTTAATTATCAAAACAATCAATATAAAAAATGTCATTTACCGACGGATAAAATATGTCTGTAAAAATCCAAAAAGGGTCTATATCAAAGGTTCTAAAAACCATCAATATGGACCATAGTGCTTTACTTACAACCGATAAACCATCGGTATAGGTCTTACACCGACAAAAATTTTAACTGCTGGTATAGGCTCTACTTACGTTTTCAATCCATTAGTATAGCTTCTCCACTTATACTGACACTTTTGTAATCGTTACTATAGATAAGCTCTACTTACGGTTTCAATTCATCTGTATAGCTCCTCCACCTATACTGACACTTTTGTAATCGTCACTATAGGTAGGCTTTACTTACGGTGTAAATTTGTCTATATAGCTCTTTCATTTATATTGACGGTTTCATAACTGTCAATATAGATATGATGTACTGATGTATTATATGTTGCTATATCCGATATATGGAAGCTTCAATCACTTACTTTAGCAATAGTTTTAATGAGTTATTGCAACGGCTTTTCTGTCATGATAGACTTTTTGATTTTTTTTTTCTTCATATTTCTCATTTGTCTGCTTAATGGATAATAAATAATAATATCTAACAAAATATCAAAATAGACAATTGAGTTCATAAACACTACATAAAAAAATAAACTCATTCTTCTAAAGACAAGTGTGTACATCAATTCAAAAGAAATCTTATATAAGTCTAACCATATATAAAGGAGAACATCTTTCGACCTGAGCAAATAAATTCTATTATATCTGAAACGTTTGAGATCCTAAATTCAAGGAAGCTAATATATCATTGTTCCTCTACCAATTCAAGGAGCACTCTGTTTTATATCTTCTCATCATGTTAAGAAGAGAAAGGTAGGTACCACACTAGTAAATAGATATGATCACAACTATATGAAATGATATAATAATAATAATAATAATAATAATAATAATAATAATAATAATAAAGGCATAGAAAAAGCAAAAGGAGGAATCAACTAGTAAACAGATATGATAACAACTCTATCAAAATCAAGTCAATGTCTTGTAATCTCAAAACTACTTTATGTTAATGTTTCAATAATCTCTTTTATGTTAATCTCCAAGAGGCATCTGAACGATTCAAGACCTGTCAATCACACGAACAATAAAAAAACAAACAAAAAATATGATACACGATATATCCAAGTTCACTCCAGAATAAAACTACGTCTTACAAAGAGTTTTACTACAATCAGTCTCATAAATCTCTTATATATTTGTTTGTTCAGTATATAGAGAATATTTATAAACCCGTGGTCATCAGGAGGTTTCTAGTTCTGGACCCATAAAATATGTGCCAACTCTAACACTACCATAGCCTATATAATATATAAGATTGCAAACCCCCAATAGCAATTAGCAAACCATTTTAGATCTATTTTAGATCATTGGTGCAAATGAAATCAAAACAAAATAAAATCTTAAGGATTGATAAAAGAACAGACTAGCTTCTTGTGATCCTAAAAACTCTTAATTTTCATGATGCACAAAAGGTAAAATTAATTAGTCACTTCATCTCTTTGTTAAAATTCCAACAACCACTATATAAAATATCTCTAGATGAGCACATGGATCACAAGCTTGGGCCAGGGAGATACAACCAAATACGCAACATGTTTCCTTTGCAATTGTGGTTCAGTAATGGGGCACCCTCTTGCAATTGTGGGCTTAGTTTTGAAACTTCACCAGCATATCAGAGATATTTCCCCTAATCATTCTCATATGTATGTAATTATTATTCGCTCAATAATCCAATAGGGAATATAGGGATATTGTTAAAGCATCTACTATATTATTCTTACGTACAGGCAAATACTCTTTTTTTCTATTGTGACAATGGAAATTATTGTCCGGACTCTATCTAAGATTACTTTTTTTTTTAAAGATCAAATGACATAAAAAGTGAGACGAATCTCAACCACAATTAAATAAAATTGAGTTGATAAAAAAATTATTAATCGATTTTTACATATTTATTAATAGAGTTTCCTTTCGTCCAAAACTTAGTTTTTAGAACAGGTCATAAGAGGATAACATATACTAATTGGACGCAGAGAGCCTCACATTGGATACAGCTCTACCAGGCAACAACAGTGACAGAATTGGGACCATATCAATTAATAAATGGAGTGATTTAATTTGACTAAATATTTTACAAATTTAAAAGATAAACACTGATTTAAAACAAACTTTAAACTCTCCCAAACACAGTTGATATTATGTATCTCTAACATCATTTGGGAAATTGATCATTTAAGACTAAAAAACTATGTTTAGAATTTTAATATGTTAGGCTCAGTAATTAACAGTGACAAATTATAATAAAGACATTTTTTTTTTTCAGAAATCAAATGAGAAAAGGAAAAAATGAAATGTGAATGTTGAATTTAAGAGAGAAAGTGAGACAATACAAAAAGAAGAATTGTATTGAATGGTGTGATTTACTTACAAAAGGAGTTATCCTATTTATACAAGCTAATATGAGAAACAAAGCTATACACAACCAATGTGGAACTAAGCCCATATAATACATTAACATCCCCCCTCAAACTCAAGGCGGTAAGTGGGAGGTGAACTTGAGTTTGGAAATCAGAGAGTGAAAGCATCCAGGTGGATGAGCCTTAGTGAAAATGTCAGCTGTCTGATCGGCTGAACTGACAGATTATAGACGAACCGTATTCTGGAGAATGTGATCACGGATGAAGTGGATATCATTCTTGATGTGTTTTGTACGCTCGTGGAAGACATCATTGTGAGCGATCTGAATAGCACTCCTGTTGTCACAGTGTAGGATAGTGGCAGCAGGAGAAGAAATACCCATGTCAGCGAGTAACCATCGAAGCCAGAGAAGTTCTTGAGTTGCATCAGCCATGGCACGATATTCAGCTTCAGTACTGGAGCGAGCAACCACAGTTTGTTTCTTACTACGCCAGGAAATGAGAGAATTGCCCAAAAAGAAATAGTAACCAGTGTTGAACGTCTGTCGGTGGGGTCTCCGGCCCAATCGGCTTCATAATAGGCTTGTAAAATGGGGGCAGACTGTGCTGAGAAATGAAGCCCATGAAATAAAGTACCATTGACATACCTAAGAATGCGAAGAACAGCCGAGTAATGGGTGGTCCGAGGAGCGGACAAGAACCGACTGACCTGATGAACGGCATAGGCAATGTCAGGGCGAGTGACAGTAAGATATACAAGACTTCTAACCAGTTGACGATATAGAGTGGCATCCTGAAGAGGTGAACCATCGAGTGGGTTAAGTCTGACGTTCGACTCGAGAGGAGTAGTGGCAGTGGTTGAGTCAGTGATCCCAGCCTTGGAAAGGAGATCCGAGGCATATTTGGCCTGAGAGAGAAAAAATCCATTAGAATTAGATGAGACTTCGAGGCCAAGAAAATAGGTGAACACGCCAAGATCTTTCATCTCGAATTGGCCACTGAGAAACTTTTTGAGTTCAGAAATACCATGTAGATCATCTCCAGTAATAACCATATCATCCACATATAGTAAAAGAATGATAATACCGTTGGCAGTATGGCGGATAAACAGAGCTGAATCGTGAGTACTCGGTGTGAACCCAAACTGATGAATGGTAGTGCTGAATTTGGCAAACCAAGCACGTGGAGCTTGTTTCAAACCATATAGGGCACGGCGAAGGCGACAAACTTTGTTTCGAGGGGCATCCAAGCCGAGAGGTGTATGCATATAGACTTCCTCAAGAAGATCCCCATTGAGAAATGCATTTTTGACATCCATTTGAAATAGAGTCCATCTTTGAATGGCGGCAACAGCAAGGAGTGTACGGACATATGTGAGCATTGCCACTGGAGTAAATGTCTCTTCATAGTCAATGCCATATTCCTGAGCAAATCCCTTGGCAACAAGTCGGGCTTTATATCGTTCAATAGAGCCATCAGAAAGTGTCTTGATCTTAAACACCCATTTGCACCCAATAGGAGTTTTTCCAGGGGGCAGATCAACAATATCCCAGGTATAAGTTTTAGCTAGGGCTTGAAGTTCTTCATCCATTGCTTTCTGCCAAAGTGGATTAGTACTAGCCTCCTTATAGGATTGAGGCTCATGCAGATGAAGTATAGTGGAAAAACAATGATAATCACAATGGTAATCAGCAAGATGAGAAGGGGGATGAGTTACCCTGGTAGATCTGCGGGGGTGATCTGGAGGATGGCTCTCAGAGGGAGTTGGTGCAGACTCATCAGACATAAGAATATCCTCGAGCACGGCCGATTGAGTCAGAGAGGTGAGGTCAGTTGAGGGTTCTGGAGCTGGAGCTGGGTCCAGAACGGAAAGGGTTATATCAGCTGATGATTCGGAGGTGGACTCAACAGTACCTAAAACTGGATTCTCAGGAAATAACTCAATAGATGGATTAGTAAAGAATCTGGAGTTAGTGATGGTTGACATGTCAAATGATCATAAGGAAGAGAACATTTGATGTTCCCAAAAAATGACATGACGAGAGATACGAAGAGTTTTAGAAATAGGATCCCAGCACCGATACCCCTTATGTTCAATACAATATCCAATGAAACAACAAAGATGAGCCATTGGTTGTAATTTGTTGTGTTCATGTGGTTTGAGAAAAACAAAACAAACGCAACCAAAGACTCTGAGGTTAGAGTAATCAGGAGGTTTACCGAAAAGGCGCTCGAATAGAGACTGATTTTGGATTGTAACGGAAGGGACACGATTGATTGTGTACATTGCGGTTAAGGCAGCATCACCTCAAAAACGTTCAGGACATGATGACGAAATGAGTAGAGCACGAACGGTGTCAAGAATATGTCTATGTTTGCGTTCGGCTCGTCTATTTTGTTGGGAGGTTCCAGGGCACGAGCGGTGGGGAAGCGTGCCATTTTTGTGAAGTAGGTTTAGAAAAGCATGGTCTTTATATTCCATTGCATTATCTGAACGAAACTTTTTGATATTCCGAGAGAATTGAGTTTGAACCATAGAAGAAAAATCAGAATATATTTGAAAGAGTTCAGATCTGCTTTTCATAAGAAACAACCAAGTATAACAAGAATAGTCATCCACAAATATAACAAAATATGAGCACCACCCATTGATGCATGAGGAGAAGGCCCCCAAACGTCAGAATGTACTAAATCAAAAGGTGAAAGGGAAACAGACTGACTCTCATTAAAAGGTAAAGCTGATTGTTTTGCAAGTTGACAATGAATACAATGAAAAGACTCATGCTGAAGTGATCCTAACTGACCACTAGAAATAAGAGAACGTAGAGGGCTGGATGAAGTGTGACCTAACCGAGAGTGCCACAATTCCACGGGAGAGAGTGCTGGGATGGATGCGGCTGATTGGTTTGGTGATGGTGAGGATGGGACTTGGAGGTGAGTAAGCTCAAAGAGGCGTCCAACTTTACTGCCGGTTCCAAGGAGTTTTCCTGTCTGAGGGTCCTGTACACGACAACTAGTAGAAGAAAAATGCAAATCAAGTCCAAGATCACATAGTTGTCCAACAGATATAAGGTTAAGCGTAAGATTAGGAATCAAATATGTGTCAGGGAGAGACAAATGAAAACTATCAACATGTCCAGTGTGGCTGACCAACATATTTGATCCATTGGCAGTGTGAATAGTAGGTGCATGCTCATCACGGGTTTTAAAGGAAAATATGGAGGCATCAGAAGTCATATGATTGCAACAAGCAGAATCAAAATACCATTGAGATGTACCTGGTGTAGCTGACATAGCTATATTGTTACCAGTTTTTGTTAGAGCCTCAGTAAGAACAGTGCATAAACCACTCCAATCAGGTGAAGAGCTGGATGAAGTTGGTGTAGCATCAGTGGCTACAGCAACAATATTCTTTGGCTTAGAATAGAACCAATTATATGAGCCTCGTGAGCGATATTGGTTCCCATTTGATTGATTTCTAAAAGGAAGTTTAGGGTAGTCTGCAAGATAGTGACCTGGTTCTCTGCAAACTTTACATAGGCGAGAAGGACATTTGAGCAATTCATGCCCTTGTGAATGACAATATTTGCAATATAAGGGCTTTTGGTATGAGTTTGTCTTGGCAGCTGGTGTGGCAAGAGCAACGGGTGCTGCAAAGGCAATATCTATATGAGATCCTTATAATGTGACGAGATGTGTTTCCTCACTAAATAGATCAGAAAGGACGTCGTTTAGGGGAGGTATCGTGCCCCGGTGTAGGATTGAAGCTCGTACAGGTTCAAATTCCTCTTTCAAGCCCATCAGGAATTGCATAATACGTGTCTCAGTTCGATACTTTCCATGAACATCGGCATCTTTTGTGCATTCCCAAGTTGGCTCAGTGAGAGCTAACTGGTTCCACATGGCAGTCATCTGAGATAGAAAGCTGTTGATAGTTTGTCCAGGTTCTTGGCGCATACTATGAAGGATGGAAAGAAGACGATATCGATTTGAGATGTCTGCCCTGGTGTAGCGATGTTGGAGAAGATCCCAAGCTTCTTTAGCTGTATGGAGTGTACCAAATTGAAGTTTGATTTCTGTGATAATAGTGGCAAGAAACCATGTGAGAATCTGGTGATTTTTATTATCCCAGTCCTCTAGACAGTCAGTATATTTGTCAGCATCTTTGTCGTCCTTCTTCTTGGGTTCAGTGATATCTCCAGTCACGTAATGCCACAATTTTTGTCCACGGAGGAAACCAGACATTTTTTGAGCCCACACAACATAATTAGATTCATCCAGAACAGTAGTAATAACCCGAGCTAAGTACGATTCAGCCATAGGCACAAAGAGGAAGGTGAACTTCCAAAAAACCGGTGACGTGGCGGTCAACTGATGATGTGGTGGTCAACGGGTGACGTGGCACTGACGTGTCAGTGAGGTGGCATTGATGTGGCTTTTAGGGCTGACGTGACAGTAGTGTTTCTGAAATAGGAGCGGCAGCGGATATGATGTCAACAGGTGACGTGGCACTGACGTCGCTGTGAGGTGGCGCCGATGTGGCCTTTAGGGCTGACGTGGCAGCAGCGTTTCTGAAACAAGAGCAGCAGCGGAGATGATGTCGATGGAGAATGAGACTCCGACTATAGTGATGACCCGGCAGGTATGAAAAGGGTATACTATAAGTTTTTCTGATGTGAAGGATCCACTAATAGTGGCAATCACAGAGCATACTCAACTCTTAAAATACTGAGAACCATTATAGCTCTGATACCATGTTGAATTTAAGAGAGAAAGTGAGACAATACAAAAAGAAGAATTGTATTGAATGGTGTGATTTACTTACAAAGGGAGCTATCCTATTTATACAAGCTAATATGAGAAACAAAGCTATACACAACCAATATGGGACTAAGCCCATATAATACATTAACAGTGAAGGTGAAATTGATTTTTCCTAACAAAAATTCTTAGATTCAGCGGTTCACACTATACCCAAACACTAGAGAAAGATTGTTTACACCAAAACTGACAAGATCATTTTATCAGGTAATAGAGATGCTATAAACATTCAATTAGTTATGTATCAACGTTCCAACAAAAATGCTTGTATGCATCAAAAACCTTGTATTCAACAGGGTAAATGCATTAAAAAATGGACAAATTTTAGTGGATAGTGTTGGTACAGTTGGTGGCAAACTCACTTTGGAGAAAAACATATTAGTAGCTTATATGCCATGGGAAGACTACAATTTTGAAGATGCGGTATTCATTAGCAAGCGTCTAGCATATGGAAATATTTATACTTATTTTCACATGTGCAAATATGAAATTCAGACTCATGTGATAAGCCAAGGGTCCTAAAGGATCACTAACGAAATACCGCATCTAGAAGGTCATTTACTCTGCAATTTAGACAAAAGTGAAATTGTAATGTTGGGATCTTGGGTCGAGATGCGCGATATTTTAGTAGGTAAATTAACACCTCAGGTGGCGAAAGAATTATCATATACTTCGGAAGATAGATTATTACGGGCCATATACTTCGGAAGATAGATTATTACGGGCCATACTTGGCATTTAGGTATCTACTTCAAAGGAAACTTGTCTAAATTCCTTAAGTTATTCTTTTTAAATTTAAAATAATTGAATTATCTATTATCCCAAAAGTTTAAGTTGATGAAAAAATGTATAATCATTTCTTTAAACTTTAGCATGCCCATCATGTGCAAACTAACATATGGAAAATAGCCCAATTATTGATTAAAGTTTCATATAAAACTGACTACGCATCAATTCTAAGAAAGCACTCAATTTATAAAATATTGTGAAATAATGTTTATAGGTAACTCTCTTTAAGCACGTTTCAGTGTATGATGATTATCATTTTTCAATATAAAATTAATTTTTTTAAAAAAGATCAATTTTATGATAAAATAAAAGGAAAAAAAAATAAAGTGTATATACCTGAGTAAAAGTCTTGACCCCATGTCTCTCAAGCTTAACATCAAGATTAGGATCATCAGCAAGTTGCAAAAGCACATCAACCATATCCTTAGCCACATAATCCTTAACCCCTTTTCTCTTATCATTATGTTGATCCAAAACATGCTCCAAAAACTTATCAAACTTATAGCTCAAAGCCTTCATTCTCTTGATATTGTTAGAGTTGGCGCATACTTCATGAGACCAGATCTGTAGAACCCCAGACGAACACAAGGGTTAAGGGGCAACGCTCCCGAAACTTTTTGGCCTGGTTTTTTACTTGGTGGTTTGAGCTTGGGCCCATGAAGAGCCATAGTTCTGCAGCAGAACGGAAACCTAATTAGACCATAATTATGATGTCTTAAGTTGCATATAAATACTCTTTATATACTAAGCATATATTGTAACAGAGAGATTTGTGAGGTTGATAATAATAAACTTCTGGCAGGACATAGCCCTATTCTTGGGTGAATCTGGGTAAATCTTGTATTCTTTTCTTTTTGTTTATAATTCATGTGATTGACAGGTCTCAAATCATTCAATTGGTATCAGAGCTTTGTGTTTGAGGATTAACGATCATAGATGTCAATTGGATCACGGATTAAAATCGAGAAGTTCAGAGGGAAGAGCTTTAAGTTATGAAAACTGAAGATGAAGGATCTACTCATGGATAAGGATCTGTGGACGATGATAGTCGATGAGATACCGAAGAGCACGACGTTCACGGCAGAGGCATCACCGGTGGTGGTTTCGACATCATCTTCAGTGAGTATCACGGAGTGGGAGAAGCTCGATCGGAAGGCACGGAGTCTGATTTGGCTGTGCTTGGCCAATTCTGTTCTAATAAACGTTTCTGGAGAAAATACTTTGAAATTTCTTTGGAAGAAGCTGGAAAGCCTTTATCAGAGTAAATCTCTGGTAAATAAACTGTTTCTGCAAAAGAAGTTGTATAACCTTCGAATGGCTGGGGGCGATTTTTTCTCTGTTCATCTACATGAGTTCAACGCTTTGATAGGTCAGTTATTATCTATTAGTATTGATGTGATGGATGAGAATAAGGCTATTATGCTGCTCTGTTCACTGCCTGATTCGTGGGATAACTTGATAGTTGCGATTGGTAGTGGTATGACTGATCTGTCTTTTGAGAATGTCATAGCAGCCCTATTGTCTGAGGAGATGAGGCAACGGGGGTACCAAAAACTTGTTAAATGAGGCCTTGTTTATGAGAGAGTGAACCCATGATAAAGCCTACAAGTGGTTTGGTGATAAACCCAAGTTCAGGGGAAGATAAAAAAATAGGGATAAATTTGGGTTGAAGTGTTGGAAGTGTAGGAAGCCTGAGCATCTAAAGAATGAGTGCAGAAGTAAGCGTATAAACCACGAAAAGTGAACAGGCGATATATCAGCTTCAGGTAATAGGAACCAGTATGATGATGATGCTGGTGACTTAAATATGGCATTCTGTTTGGCTCAATCAGATCAGAGTGTTTGGATAATTGACACAGGAGCATCCTTTCACATAACACCTCATAGGGATTGGTTTCGTGAGTATGAAACATTTTATGGGGGGAAACATTTTATTGGGAGATAACTCTTTGATGAAAATTATTGGTCATGGGAAAGTAAAGTTGAGTATGAATGATGGGACAATCAAAATATTTCCAGGCGTGATGCATATTTCAGGTCTCAACAGGAACTTAATATCAGTTAGCAAGATGGTAAATGGGAGATCAAATTTTAGTTGTGACAAAAATTTGTGGAAGATGACTCATGGATCATTAATAATTGCATGAGGTGATCGGTATGGTACGTTGTACAAGCTACTGGGAAATATAGTACAAAGTCAGTGCAATGGAGGTTTTATCTCTAAGAAGACGATTGATGATGAAGCGAAGTCCTATATGTTGTGGCATCAAAGGCTTGGGCATATCGGTGAAAATGGACTATCTAATTTATCGTCAAAGCAGATGGTGAAGGGAGTCCCAGATTTCTCCATAGGATTCGGTTTCTATGAGCATTGTCTACATAGCAAGCATAACCGTGTGAGTTTTAAGTCTGCTGGCACGAGGGCAAAGGGCATTCTAGATTTAATATATAGTGATGTGTTTGGGCCAGTTCCAGTCCAATCTCTTGGAAAATCAAGGTATTATGTCTCTCTCATTGATGATTTTTCAAGGTATGCATGGATTTATTTCAATAAGAGTAAAGATGAAGCATTTGATAAGTTCTGTGAGTTTAAAGAATTAATAGAAAATCAGATGGAAAGAAAGATAAAGGTACTGAGAACAAATAATGAAAGGGAATTTTGCTCAGACAAGTTTGAACAATTCTGTGTGGTAAACGGTATTGCAAGACAAAAAACAACTCCATATACACCTCAATAGAATGGGGTGACCGAGAGACTCAATCGGTCACTCATGGAGAAATCGATGAGTATGTTGAGTTGTGCAGGCTTGGAGCCAGAGTTCTGGGCAGAGGCTATAGCTACGACATGTTATCTGAAGAACAAGTCACCTACTTCAGCTTTGCAGGATCAGACATCGTTTAAGGAATTATTCGGGAAGAAACCGAGTTTGGCTCATGTTAGGATGTTTAGGTGTGCTGCTTATATGCATGTGCCAAAAGAAAAAAGGAACAAACTTGACAGCAAATCAGTGAAGTGCATCTTCATTGGTTATAAGGATGGGGTTAAGGGGTACAAGTTATGGAATTCAGAAAACAATAGTACAGTTTACAGTAGAGATGTTGTGTTCAAAGAAACACAAAGGGATGTGGTGACTGTTCAAGATGTACCAGAACAGCCAAAATAGGTTTAAATTGATCTTAACCCGAGAGATAAAGAGTGTGAGACTACCCCACAGACTGCACCAGATACTTCAGATACTGAGTCAGTTGAGTCTGAGCAAGATATTCATATTTTTGATGTATAGGATGAGGATTCATATGCTAGCTCGGATGTAGAGACCACGCCTATCATAAAAAGATCTACATGGGCTAGGAGACCACCTATCAGGTATTCCCCTAGTGCTTGCAGTTCATTATTTACTTTAAATATTACTGGTGATGATCCTAGCGTAGTGAAAGAGGCAAGGACCTCAAATGAGGAAAATCTATGGGATGATGCTATGAAAGATGAAATGCAGGCACTGGACAAGAATGAAACATGAAACCTTGTGAAATTTCCTAAAGATAGAAAGACAATTGGATGCAAATGGATTTTTAAAAAGAAAACAAATGCAGATGGAATGGTAGAAAAGTACAATGCACGTCTGGTTACAAAGGGGTACTCGCAAATAGAGGGAATTGACTATGGTGAGATATTTTCCCCGGTAGCAAAGTTGACATTTATCAGATGTGTCTTATCTATGGCAGCTACTTATGATCTAGAGGTTGAGCAACTGGATGTGAAGACAACTTTCCTTCATGGGGATTTAGAGGAGGAAATTTACATGAAATAGCCCGAAGGTTTTATGAGCAAAGGCAAGGAAGAGCTGGTTAGTAATTGAAGAAGTCTCTGTATGGACTAAAGCAGTCACCACGAATGTGGTACCAGAGGTTTGATACATATGCCATTCAGCTTGGGTTCACTCGCAGCTATGCTGATCACTACGTCTTTGTGAAAAGGTTAGGGGTTGATTTTGTCATTTTAACCTTATACGTGGATGATATGTTGTTGATTGAAAATAACAGGAAGATGATTAGCACTATGAAGACATTGTTGCCAAGGCAGTTTGACATGAAAGACCTAAGCCCAAAATTTTTTATCTTGAGCATGCAGATAAAGAGGGATCGTGAAAATAAAAAAACTATAACTAAGTAAGAAGAAGTATATTGAAGAAGTGTTAAAGAAACTCAACATGTCTGACAGAAAGCAGGTAGGGACTCCCATGCCTTTGGGAACCAAGTTATCTACGGAACAATGTCTGAAGACGGAGGAAAAAGCTGAAGATGTGGGGCACGTACCTTATGCTAGTGCGGTTAGAAGCTTGATGTATGCCGTGGTGTGTACAAGATCAGATATTGCCCAAGCAGTGGGAGTATTGAGTAGATATATGTCTAATCCTGGGAATAACCATTGGACTGCAATCAAGAAAGTTCTTAGATATCTTTATAGCACGTCAGAGTTTGTATTATGTTATGGAGGTATGGGAGATATTGTAGGATCAGTTGATGCTGACTGGGAGGAGACATTGATAGCAGAAGGTCTACAAGCGGGTATATGTTCAATCTGTTTGGTGGGGTAGTAAGTTGGATGAGCAAAAGGCAAAGCGTTGTTGCCCTTTCATCACAGACGTAGAGTATATGGTAATAACTCATGCTGGAAAGGAAGCAATTTGGCTTCAAAGGTTATGTACTGAGCTTGGGTTTAAACAAAAAGCAGTTAAGGTGAAATGTGACAATCAATGTACTATCTTCTTAGCAAAGAATTATGCATTTCATTCATGGACGAAACACATTAATATCCGATATCACTTCATCCAGGAAAAGACTGAAAAAAATGTGATAATCTTGGAGAAAGTCGATATAGAAATGAACACCGCAGATTTCTTGACTAAAGCAGTTAGTCTAACAAAGTTTGAGTGGTGTGCTACTGAGATGAGCTTGAAGAAACAGAGTCCTGGAAAGTTTTCCATGTGTGTGAAGTACTTACCAAATGGGAGATTGTTAGAGCTGGTGCATAATTCATGGGACCAGATCTGTAGAACCCCGGACGAACACAGGGGTTAGAGGGCAGTGCCCCCGAAACTTTTGGGCCATGTACATGAGTTGGGCCTGGTTTTTTGCTTGGTGGTTTGGGCTTGGGCCCATGAAGAGCCATAGTTCTGCAGCAGAACGGAAACCTAATTAGACCCTAATTAGAATGTCTTAAGTGGCATATAAATACTCTTTATGTACTGAGTATACATTGTAACAAAGAAATTTGTGAGGTTGATAACAAGAAACTTCTGGCAAGACGTAGCCCTATTCTTGGGTGAACCTGGGTAAATCTTGTCTTCTTTTCTTTTTGTTTATAATTCGAATGATTGACAGGTCTCGAACTGTTCAGATATACCCTTGCAAATCCAGGAAACTCAGCTACGGAATCGAATCCCCAATATCCAAAACCTCATTAAGCAAGAACAACTCATCAAGCATCTCCTTGAACTTCGTTGGTGTCACAATCTCATTTTCTTCATTAGACTCATCGATGTATTTTTTCCTTAACACCATATGACTAATCATGTTTAAACTAACATCCGACTGATAATTTTTCAACAAAATACGAGTGCCTAATGAATTAAACAAGCCTTTGAGAAGTAAATTCATTTCCTCTTTTCTAATGTACTCGTATGGTTCTAAGTGTTTAGCACTAAAAAGCTCCATCAAGCACATTTTACGTGCTTGTTGCCAGTACGAACCGTATGGTGACCATGTCATATCTTAGTAATTGTATGTTGTGTACTTACCTGCAACCATTTTGGGCCTACCAACAAAAGTTACATCATAGGTTTTGAGGAAGGCTTCGGTCATTTCGACGGAAGAGCCCACCACAACGGGGAATGACTAGAATTGGAGTTGCATGATGGGCCCATAATTTTGGGAGAGGGAATGGATGGACCGGTGAGGAAGTGAGCCGATGAGGTTGAGGTTTCCGATTATTGGCCAGGGTTGTGGGCCCGACAATAGGTTGAGTTTCCGGTGACAGAAGTGTCGGGAGAGGAGGATTAAGGCTAAGGACAAGAGCCACACGGCTTCGTAAAATGCCCAAGAAAGAGTCTCCATTGATGGTATGAGTTATGGTGGCAGTGAAGTGAAAGGACGTGTGTATTGTATTTATAGGTGAAAAAGGCATAAGGCAGAAAGTCTTGCAATTGTGGGCTTAGTTTTGAAACTTCAAAACTTAAGACGTATATATATAGACACACACGTCATGTAACTCGTGCAATGCACGGGTGTTGATAAAAAATGTGAGAAATAGTCTTGTTAGTGTAAAAAGAAAATTATGATTTAAATAAGTACATGATTCTTATACTTGGATAAGAAATACACAATAATAAAAAGAAAAAAAATAGGTAAAATATATATCTCAAGTATATACCTAAATAATTTAAAATTTACATGTGATTGTTAATATTTTAATACATGCTAAAACAATTAAATTTGTGACTGAAACTCATTTTTTTTCTTCTTTAGTATGATTAGAATACAATATATATCAGTAATTCAATTTATTGAAAATCTAATTTGACTTATATTATTGATTAAACTTAAGAAAAAAAAATTTATTTTGATTTTTACAATGTCTATAAGTTAGATTTTATAATAAAAATAAATATACTAAATCTCAATCATCCAAGGAGATAGAAAATAAAGTTTGTGACAGAAACACACTTGTTTTTTTTTTACTTATATCACATTTAGAATATGATATCTTAAGTCAAATTGTTCATCTTGTCATGTAGTGCACTTGTCATTTAATATGAATCACCCAGGTTTCGTGAAGAGTAATTAATAAAAGCATCTCAACACCCATTGATTATTTACGCAACAATAGGGAACGCATATTTACTTGTGAATTTTCCATCATGCTTGTCTCCACCATAGTATTCATCTTTATATTGACAAGCTTTGTATATCTAAAATAAATTACCGTTTTTCTTTTCAAAGATATCATAGACACCATCTTATTAGCCAATCTTTCTCTTTCTCTTTTACATAATAAAAGAAGAACAATACAACATATGGAGTTAAACAACAGACTATTATTTTTTTTCACTGGTAGTAAGGGAAGAAACCGAAAAGCAAACCACAATCATATATTGTAAAGATTACTTGGAAGCCGAGGATCAACCACAGCAACAAGAGGGAATTTCCTAGGAGTTGAAAGTCCAAAAATTTCTTCCATATTCAATTCCTCACTCTTCATACCATCAGGCAATTTTCATGTAAATCCATGCAAGAGATTAGCCAAACTTGCCTGAATCACCTTAAGCCCTAGACTGTACCCAAGGCACATCCTCCTCCCCGCACCAAATGGCAGTAACTCAAAATGATGACCTTTAACATCAATGGCCTTACCAATAAACCTCTCCGGACAAAATTCATTAGGGTTTTCTCATATGGTAGGATCTCTCCCTATAGTCCATACATTAACGAGGACTCGAGTTCCCTTAGGAATTTCAATGTTGTGATAGGTAACTCTCTTTAAGCATGTTTCAATGTGGGATGATTTTCATTTTTCAATATAAAATTAATTTTTTTTATAAAAAGATCAATTTTATGATAAAATAAAAGGAAAAAAAATAAAGCATATATACTTGAGTAATAGCCTTGACCCCGTGTCTCTCAAGCTTGACATCAAGATTAGGATCACCAGCAAGTTGCAAAAGTACATTAACCATATCCTTAGCCACATAATCCTTAACCCCTTTTCTCCTATCATTATGTTGATCCAAAACATGCTCCAAAAACTTATCAAACTTGTAGCTTAAAGCCTTCATTCTCTTGATATTGTTAGAGTTGGTGCATACTTCATGGGACCGGATCTGTAGAACCCTGGACGAACACAAAGGTTAGGGGACAACACTCCTGAAAATTTTGGGCCATGTACATGAGTTGAGCTTGGTTTTTTGCTTGGCGGTTTGGGTTTGGGCCGATGAAGAACCGTAGTTCTGCAGCAGAACGGAAACCTAATTAGACCCTAATTAGGACGTCTTAAGTTGCATATAAATACTCTTTATGTACTAAGCATATTAACAGAGAGATTTGTAAGGTTGATAATAAGAAACTTCTAGCAGGACATAGCCCTATTCTTGGGTGAACTTGAGTAAATCTTGTCTTCTTTTCTTTCTGTTTATAATTCATGTGATTGGCATGTCTCGAATCGTTCAATTGGTATCAGAGCCTTGTGTTCGAGGATTAATGATCAGAGATGTCGATTGGATTACGGATTGAAATCGAGAAGTTCGGAGGGAAGAGCTTCGAGTTATGGAAACTGAAGATGAAGGATCTACTCGTGGATAGCGATCTGTAGATGGTGATAGTCGATGAGATACCGAAGAGTACGATGTCCACGGCAGAGGCGTCGCCGGTGGTGGTTTCGATATCATCTTCAATGAGTAGGAGAAGCTCGATCGGAAGGCACGAAATCTGATTCGGCTGTACCTGGTCAATTCTGTCCTAATAAACGTTTTTTGAGAAAAGACTGCAAATGTTCTTTGGAAGAAGCTGGAAAGCTTTTATCAGAGTAAATCTCTGATAAATAAACTGTTTTTGCGGAAGAAGTTGTTCAACCTTCGGTAAGCATTTCAATACCTCTGTTGTTCATCAAATACAGTTCCTAATAAGTAGGAGCTGCATTTCAGATTGAGGAAGCTAAGAATAATAACAAAAAGATGTTTGATTCTACAGGCTGAAGTCATCTTTCTTGGGCAATTAAAACATCCCCATCTCGTGAATTTGATCGAATATTGCTGTGAGGATGAACACAGGCTTCTGGTGTACGAATACATGGAAAGAGGAAACTTAATCAATTGTTCAAAAGTACAGATGCCCTTCTGTTACTCATATGCAACCTTAAAAAAAGATATGAATCGGGGAATTCAGAGAAAAAAAAATCATGCTGTAAATACAGTTTTCTATTATCCAATTCGATACAAATATATGTTTCTAATATGTTTTGCTGAATGCAGGATATTCAGGAACCTTGCCTTGGTTAACAAGAATAAAGATTGCAGTTGGAGCTGCAAAAGGCCTTGCTTTCCTCCATGAAGAAGTAAAACCAGTCATATATCTAGATTTTAAAACCTCTAACATCTTATTAGATTTGGTACATAAAATATAATCACTTTTCTACCTACTGTCATGAACTTAATCACTAGAAAATTGACAGAGTAATGGTGTATTTTCTAAACAAGACTACACTCCTAAGCTCTCTGATTTCGGGTTTGCAACAGATGGTCCAGAGGGAGAAGAGCCGCACATTACGACATGCATCATGGGCACAGAAGGCTATGCAGCTCCTGAACACATGAACAATGGTAACATTACCAGTCTTTAAAGCTAAAATTTCTATTGACTAATAATATCACTTGACAATGTATAATTTCATTAACATTAATGACATTTTTTCAGGTTATTTGACAACTATGAGCGATGTGTTCAGCTTTGGAGTAGTGCTCTTAGAACTACTAATAGGAAGGCGATCTGTTGATAGGCACCGCTCCTGTAGGGAGAGGGACCTGGTAGAATGGGCAAGACCTCTATTGAAGGATCCTCATAAGCTTGATAGGATAATGGATCCAAGACTTGATGGTCAGTATTCAACCAAAGAGGCTAAGAAGGCAGCCGCATTGGCTTATCATTGCCTGAGTAACAACTACAAATCAAGACCTGCTATGAGTATTGTGGCTAAGACCTTAGAGTCTCTCCTGGACTTGACTGACATTCCAATTGGACCCTTTGTGCACATTGTTCCAAATGAAGGGAAAGACTGCGAAAATCGGTGCAATAAGGTAAAAGTTAGAAACAAAAGTGAAGAAAAGAAGGAAAAGAAAGGGAAAAACTGCGAAAATCGGTGCAATGAGGTAAAAGATGGAAACAAAAATGAAGAAAATGAGAAAAAGAAAGGGAAACACCTACGGCGACAAAAGAGTCATAGGCATTGTTGAATTTAAGAGAGGAAGTAAGACAATACAAAGAGAATAATTGTATTGAATGGTGTGATTTACTTACAAAGGGAGCTATCCTATTTATATAAGCTAATAGGAGAAGTAAAGCTATACACAACCAATGTGGGATTATCTTATTTATACAAGCTAATAGGAGAAGCAAGGCTATACACAACCAATGTGGGACTAAGCCCATATAATACATTAACATCCTCCCTCAAACTCAAGGCGGTAAGTGGGAGGTGAACTTGAGTTTGGAAACCAGAGAGTGAAAGCGTCCGGGTGGATGAGCCTTAGTGAAAATGTCAGCTGTCTGATCGGCTGAACTAACGGATTGTAGACGAACCGTATTCTGGAGAATGTGATCACGGATGAAGTGGATATCATTCTCGATGTGTTTTGTACGCTCGTGGAAGACATCATTGTGAGCGATCTGAATAGCACTCCTGTTGTCACAGTGTAGGATAGTGGCAGCAGGAGAAGAGATACCCATGTCAGCGAGTAGCCATCGAAGCCAGAGAAGTTCTTGAGTTGCATCAGCCATGGCACGATATTCAGCTTCGGTACTGGAGCGAGCAACCACAGTTTGTTTCTTACTACGCCAGGAAATGAGAGAATTGCCCAAAAAGAAACAGTAACCAGTGGTTAAACGTCTGTTGGAGGGGTCTCCGGCCCAATCGGCATCAGAATAGGCTTGTAAAACGGGGGCAGACTGTGCTGAGAAATGAAGCCCATGAAATAAAGTACCCTTGACGTACCTAAGAATGCGAAGAACAGTCGAGTAATGGGTGGTCCGAGGAGCGGACAAGAACCGACTGATCTGATGAACGGCATAGGCAATGTCAGGGCGAGTGACAGTAAGATATACAAGACTTCCAACCAGTTGACGATATAGAGTGGCATCCTGAAGAGGTGAACCATCGAGTGGGGTAAGTCTAACATTCGGCTCGAGAAGAGTAGTGGCAGTGGTTGAGTCAGTGATCCCAGCCTTGGAAAGGAGGTCAGAGGCATATTTGGCCTGAGAGAGAAAAAATCCATCAGAATTAGATGAGACTTCGAGGCCAAGAAAATAGGTGAGCACGCCAAGATCTTTCATCTCGAATTGGCCACTGAGAAACTTTTTGAGTTCAGAAATACCATGTGGATCATCTCCAGTAATAACCATATCATCCACGTACAGTAAAAGAAGGATAATACCGTTGGCAGTATGGCGGATAAACAGAGCCGAATCATGAGCACTCGGTGTGAACCCAAACTGATGAATGGTAGTGCTGAATTTGGCAAACCAGGCACGTGGAGCTTGTTTTAAACCATATAAGGCACGACGAAGGCGACAAACTTTGTTTCGAGTGGCATCCAAGCCGGGAGGTGTATGCATATAGACTTCCTCAAGAAGTTCCCCATTCAGAAACGCATTTTTGACATCCATTTGAAATAGAGTCCATCTTCGAATGGCGGCGACAGCAATGAGTGTACGGACAGATGTGAGCCTCGCCACTGGAGCAAATGTCTCTTCATAGTCAATGCCATATTCCTGAGCAAATCCCTTGGCAACAAGTCGGGCTTTATATCGTTCAATAGAGCCATCAGAAAGTGTCTTGATCTTAAACACCCATTTGCACCCAATAGGAGTTTTTCCAGCGGGTAGATCAACAATATCCCATGTATGAGTTTTAGCTAGGGCCTGAAGTTCTTCATCCATTGCTTTCTGCCAAAGAGGATTAGTACTAGCCTCCTTATAGGATTGAGGCTCATGCAGATGAAGTATAGTGGAAAAACAATGATAATCACAATGGTAATCAACAAGATGAGAAGGGGGGTGAGTTACCCTGGTAGATCTGCCGGGGTGATCTGGAGGATGGCTCTCAGAGGAAGTCGGTGCAGACTCATCAGACATAGGAATATCCTCGGGCACGACCGATTGAGTCAGAGAGGTGAGGTCAGCTGATGGTTCTGGAGCTGGAACTGGGTCTGGGTCTGGGTCTGGAGAGGTAGGATCAACTGATGGTTCTGGAACGGAAGGGGTGATATCAGCTGGTGATTCGGAGGTGGACTCAACAGTACCTGAAACTGGATTCTCAGGAAATAACTTAATAGATGGATCAGTAAAGAATCTGGAGTTAGTGATGGTTGATATGTCAAATGACCGTAAGGAAGAGAACATTTGATGTTCCCAAAAAATGACATGACGAGAGATACGAAGAGTTTTAGAAATAGGATCCCAGCATCGATACCCCTTATGTTCAATACCATATCCAATGAAACAACACAGATGAGCCCTTGGTTGTAATTTGTTGTGTTCATGTGGTTTGAGAAGAACAAAACAAGCGCAACCAAAGACTCTGAGGTTAGAGTAATCAGGAGGTTTACCGAAAAGGCGCTCGAATGGAGATTGATTTTGGATTGTAGTGGAAGGGACACGATTGATTGTGTATACTGCGGTGAATGCAGCATCACCCCAGAAACGTTCAGGACATGATGACGAAATGAGTAGAGCACGAACGGTGTCAAGAATATGTCGATGTTTGCGTTCAGCTCGTCCATTTTGTTGGGAGGTTCCAGGGCACGAGCGGTGGGGGAGCGTGCCATTTTTGTGAATTAGGTTTAGAAAAGCACGGTCTTTATATTCCATTGCATTATCTGAACGAAAAATTTTGATATTCCGAGAGAATTGAGTTTGAACCATAGAAGAAAAATCAGAATATATTTGAAAGAGTTCAGATATGCTTTTCATAAGAAACAACCAAGTATAACGAGAATAGTCATCCACAAATATAACAAAATAACGAGCACCACCCATTGATGCATGAGGAGAAGGCCCCCAAACGTCAGAATGTACTAAATCAAAAGGTGCAAGGGAAACGGACTGACTCTCATTAAAAGGTAAAGCTGACTGTTTTGCAAGTTGACAATGAATACAATGAAAAGACTCATGCTGAAGTGAACCTAACTGACCACTAGAAATAAGAGAACGTAGAGGGCTAGATGAAGTATGACCTAACCGAGAGTGCCACAATTCCACAGGTGAGAGTGCTGGGATGGATGCGGCTGATTGATTTGGTGATGGTGAGGATGGGACTTGGAGATGAGTAAGCTCAAAGAGGCGTCCAACTTTACGGCCGGTTCCAAGGAGTTTTCCTGTCTGAGGGTCCTGCACACGACAACCAGTAGAAGAAAAATGCACATCAAGTCCAAGATCACATAGTTGTCCAACAGATATAAGGTTAAGCGTATGATTAGGAACTAAATATGTGTCAGGGAGAGACAAATGAGAACTATCAACATGTCCAGTATGGCTGACCAGCATATTTGATCCATTGGCAGTGTGAATAGTATGCGCATGCTCATCACGGGTTTTAGAGGAAAAAATAGAGGCATCAGAAGTCATGTGATTGCAACAAGCAGAATCGAAATACCATCGGGATGTACCTGGTGTAGTTGACATGGCTATATTGTTACCGATTTTATTTAGAGCCTCGGTAAGAACGGTGCAGAAACCACTCCAATCAGGTGGTGAATTGGATGAAGTTGGTGTAGCATCAGTGGTTACGGCAGCAGTATTCTTTGGCTTGGAATATGACCGATTGTATGAGCCTCGAGAGTGATATTGGTTCCCATTTGACTGATTTCCAGATGGAAGTTTAGGGCAGTCTGCAAGATAGTGACCCGGTTCTCTGCAGACTTTACATAGGCGAGAAGGACATTTGAGCAATTCATGCCCTTGTGAATGACAATACTTGCAATATAAGGGCTTCTGGTGTGTGCTCTGTCGGTGGGGTAAGTCCGATTCAGCCATAGGAGCAAAGAGGAAGGTGAACCTCCAAGAAACCAGCGATGTGACGGTCAACTGATGATGTGGCAGTCAACCGGTGATGTGGCGGTCAACTGATGACGTGGCAGTCAACTGATGATGTGACGGTCAACGAGTAACGTGGTGCTGACGTGTTGTTGATGTGGTGCTACTGTGGCAGCAGCGTGTCTGAAACAGGAGCGGCAGCGGAGATGATGTCAACGGGTGACGTGGCACTGATGTGGCAGCGGAGATGATGTCAATGGGTGATGTGGCACTGAGGTGGCAGTGAGGTGGCGCTGATGTGGCTTTTAGGGCTGACGTGGCAGCAGCGTTTCTGAAACAGAAGCGACAGCGGAGATGATGTCGATGGAGAATGAGACTCCAACTATAGTGATGACCCGACAGGTATGAAAAGGATATACTAGAAGTTTTTCTGATGTGAAGGATCCACTAATAGTGGCAATCACAGAGCATACTCAACTCTTAATATACCGAGAATTTCTGATGTGAAGGATCCACTAATAGTGGCAATCACAGAGCATACTCAACTCTTAAAATACCGAGAACCATTAAGGCTCTGATACCATGTTGAATTTAAGAGAGGAAGTGAGACAATACAAAGAGAAGAATTGTATTGAATGATGTGATTTACTTACAAAGGGAGCTATCCTATTTATATAAGCTAATAGGAGAAGTAAAGCTATACACAACCAATGTGGAATTATCTTATTTATACAAGCTAATAGGAGAAGCAAGGCTATACACAACCAATGTGGGACTAAGCCCATATAATACATTAACAGGCATAGACATCAGATTAAGTCATTAAGATCGCGCGCTGTTTATTCTGATACTGTTTTGTATAAAAATCTTGGAAGTAGAAGCATTTAGCATTGCTGATATTCATACTGCACAATTTTTTTTTCTTTTGTGAAGATATCGAATCCGAGATATGTTTCTGTAATCACACGGTACATTAGATATTTTTTTTTTAAATTTATTTTGTCCTTTTCCGAGGAGGGGTGGTGAGGAAGGAAGAAGTTTCCTTTGTTTGCAGTGGGGTCTCTGGATTTAATATGTGTAATTCTTTCTACATTTTCGTGAGAACGGACAATTCGTTCAACTCTACGAAGTTTATTGGTATTTAATTTAAAAAGGGATAACTTTCTCTTCAATACAGACCATTATTGTTTCTTTCCTCCCAAAATACCAGAATATATACAGTTTTAGCTTAAATTGTGGGCTACGAAGAAATTTGATAGTCAATTTATCCAATGGTAACAAATTTCAAAATATTTCTACCTGGAATATTAAATTTCTGTATAGTTTTTATCGTTTGAAAACTTTTTTCAAGCAATGACAATATTTACAAAGTTGTGGACAAAATTTCTGACCTTTTCCTTAAAAAAAATTTCAAGGTTATTGACTGCAAGTCTACAATTCATGTTGGGACCTAAATCCTTTGTACAATTCTACCTACAATCATCTGGAGGATATGCTAAAACTTCATTGGATTATTCAGCGCAATATTTCATAATCCAGCTAAACTGGCTTGCCTATTCAAAGTTCAAAGTTGAAACAAACTCAAGATCAGGGTGACTCAAGATCCAATTGTTGAATCAATTGATATCTGCAATAATTTTTAGAAGAAAGTTAAGTAAACTATTGTTTCTTTCATTTATGCATTGAATTTCACCCCCAAAAAAATGACTCGTTTAATAAATTATTGCTTTTACTAAAAAAATCTTATGACTTTTCCTAATGTAATGACTAGAGCTACTGACAATAATGATCCAATAATTCATGGGTCCCCTGCAGAGCTCAAAAGCTGTGCAACAAATTCCATGGTGCAAGACTACATCTTTAGGGCAGGACACACATTTAACATTTCCACTCTCCTACCAACTCCCACTCAAAACTCTAGTCAAATTCAGATAAAAAATCACTATTGGCTGCCCTTATCCATTTTTGAACCTAGGACATCTTTTTTGACATGAATAATATGCGCAACGTAAGATATTTGGTAAAATAAAACTAACAATACGTTCGAATGATGGAAGAGAGTGTAGAGAAAAGGGTACAGATGTGAAGTAGAATAGAGGAGAGGAGAGAATTTGAATAATTATTCTTCCATGTTTTATATAAAGGAGATTAGAATACGCTCTCCGATCTCCATCCTTATTCCTTCAATTTAGGAGAACTGATAAAATAAAGTCTTGAAGAGAAGGGAATTGAACGGTTAAGTTTACCCCTCCAAATCCTCTCCCCTCATTTAAAAAAAATCCAAACAAGAGATGGTACACACCCCACATTTTATCCTCTACTCTCCTCTATTCTTCCCCCATCCAAACACCTTGTAACTAATTTTGTGCAGAGAATAATGGAGCCTAATACAAATCGAATTGGTAAGCTTCACCAGTTGATCATAATGACTACATAAGCCTCTTGTTTTCATCTTCTTATATGGTACTTAAGATGCTATTACCACCTAAAACATAGCCAAAACAAGAAACTCAGAAAAAAACTTGTTAACCCCACTATTTTCTTTCTTTAGGTACAGTAGTCATTACACTATATGATTAGAATTTAGAAACAAACCAATCCAGCCTATGAAAACAATGCACTCACTTGCAGGCAAGAAAAGTGAACAAATAGGGAGATGGAAGTTCAACATGAACTTGTGGATGCATAAGAAAAAAATCACATCTAAAGAAAGCAAGAAATAAACGGAACATACACTTTCCTGCTATGCCATTGAAAAACAACTGCAATCATCAAAATTCAAGAAAAAAAAAAAGCAACAAGACCACAAGCAGGATTTTAGTGTCAACAAGAAGGCACAAACTTATAGATAAAAACACCACTTTGTAATATGTAGGTGCTAGGACTGTTAGAATATATAAAATGTTCTAATATTACTGATGGGTTTCCATTAGTTTATACGGATTTGTATTTATAAAACGGACTGAATTGGTTCCTGAGATGGATTTTGTGGGTCTGACATCCACTTGATCTCGTGAGTGGGCCAGATATACCTAATGGTTTTAGATGTGGTTGGACAGTGGTGTGGGCTTAACAAACCTAATAGGCTGTGATGGGCGGCCTATTGAGTTTATTATAAATATGAGCTAGGTCCCCTCTCCTTTCTTAACCTAGGTAAGTTTTCCTCATTATAAAGCTACTGTAAAAAGAGAGTAAGGAGAGGAAGAACCTTAGCTAGACGGTCTTGCACGCATTGGTGTGTTGAGATCCATGTGGTATTACTGGAATAACAATATGTCGCAAACATTCGGTATGTGATATTAAATAGATGAAAATTAGTATTATAATACATGTAATAGATTCTTAGAATTATTAACATGTGGTATCAGAGCTAGTCTTTACATATGTTTAAATCTATTGTTCACATAACCTAATTAAGGAATATTGTATTTAATTTCAAGATAACCTATATTATTTTATGTGAATAAAATTGTATAAGCCTGTCTTAAATCCAAAAAAATTTGAATTGGAGGCTTTATTGTTGTTGACTTGGTAGAGCCAGTAGTAATTGTACATTTCTAACCAAGTGACCGAATGGGCAAGTGCACCTTCTCCTAAACACCAACTTTATCCATAACGACCCGACCTTCCACTTGGCATATTATTGTCCGTTTTGGCTCACTAAGTCTCATGGCTTTAAAACATGTTATGCAAGTGAAGGTGGCAAATCACTTATAAATAGCCTAGTTATATCCTCTCTAGCCAATGTGGGATACCAAGACTTGACCCTCATCTCGGGGCATCACAATCTCCCCTTCTTTAGGCACATCGTCCTCGCTGTGTGGTCCCACACTCGGCAACCCACTGGTTGAAATCGCTGGCCGAGTTTTCGAGAGTCAGCTTTGATACCACTATAACGACCCGACCTCCCACTTGGCATAATATTGTCTGCTTTGGCATACTAGGCCTCATGGCTTTAAAACGTGTTATGCAAGTGCAGGTGGCAAATTACTTATAAATAGCCCAGTTACATCCTCTTTAGCAGATATGGGATACCAAGACTTGACCCCATCTCGGGGCATCACAATCTGCCCTCCTTTGGGGTATCACAATCTTCCCTCCTTTAGGCACAACATCCTCGCTATATGGTCCCACACTCGGCAACCCACCGGTTAAAATTGTCGACCTAGCTTTGTAACGCTTGCTTGTAACCCTGTGGGGGCATTAATGTGGGTGGAGGTTAGCTTTGTAAACATCAATTCATCATTTCCAATAAAAATGAGATCATTAACTTAAGACTTACAATTAATACTTTGCCTTCTTTTCTTGTCTTGATGAACAAAGTATGCTCTTAGTCACACTTCTCAAAACCTTCCTTCATGAAATAGGCTTCTATACGGCTGTACCAAGCACGTGGGGCTTGCTTAAGCCCATAAAGTGCCTTCTTTAACTTGTAAACCTTCTGTTCATTTCCTTTTTGCACATAACCACAAGGCTGCTCCACAAAGACCTCTTCATTCAACTCACCATGTAAAAACGCAGACTTCACGTCTAGTTGGTAGATGGTTGTAACGACCCATCTCGGGTTGGCCACCCTTGAGACGGTATCATCACATTTTGAAAATCTCAGCACGACATATATATGCAACAATAAAAATAACACCAATGGAAATTCTTACATCAATCCTCAACCCTCAACAGGGGAGATACATCATTTTGATCTTGACTTAAACATTATATACAACGTAAAATGCATGAATATTTACAAATAGATTTTTATTTTATTTTCTCATTAGTCTGAGGATGTGGACACGTACGTGGCTTACAAATAATGATTTTATCTAAACCTCAACTCACCAAACTATTTGTCTTGCCTACTACCTGAAATCACTGTACAATAAGAGGTGAGCTTCACAAACTCAGTGAATTAAATTTACTAGAAGTTCTCAATTTGTATTTGTCTTTCAATATTTAATCATTTATATCTCATACAACTTGATACTAGCATTCCACTATTATTACACATATCATAAGTCTCATTTTCTATCAATCTCTTCTTCATATTTATTGGTTCACCTTAAAACTATCAATTATCTCATAATTACCTCGTAATGAGGTTCACAACATAAAGTCTACCGTTTAGATGGTTCTTATCATATCATACTTCTATGTTTCTTTCTCACCATAATTGTCTCTCTGTGTGACTCATTCATCTATAAATAAATTCACAATAACAAACAACACTTCAGCATTTCAGTAATGCAATCAATATTTAAAACGGATGCAATGCATGAATTATTATTAGGGAATGTTTTCCCACATGTCAATATGTTTTTATCTTAGACCGACCCCCTTTCGGTTCTTTATTTCTAGCATATACCGACTGTCACGGTATTTATTTCCAGCATATACCGGCTGTCACTATTTTCGTTTATTTCCAGTATATACCGGCTGTCACGGTTTTTCAATTAGACTGGCCCCCTCCTGGTTCTTTTATTTAATGCATATGTATATGAATAATGATATGAAATATGTATATGAACAATAGCATAAGAACAAACATGAATTCAAATTTTTAAATTGGCTATCCTGATTATTCTCAAATTATTATTGAAATAAATTTCACTAAATTTCTCTCCTCATAAATCACATCAAATCATCCATCATAGCTTGTCAATATCCACTAAATTTGATCTCCTCATAATTCGTATCAAAACATCAACCATAGCTCATCAAGAATTTCATTTATCGCATTTATTATTAAATTAACTTATTATTCCAAAAATATTATTTCTCACATAATAATTTTCTACATGTCTGAAATTCCTACCTTACCTATCAATCAAGTTTTCATCTACCACCAAAACCTAAGCTAATAATTTATTTTAATATTATTACTAGATATTTCATTTTTATCTAGATTACTTAAAGTAAATCTAACTCACCACGTAGCACTTAAAGCTACCCGTGGATCACCTCATTGCCCTTCTTACTCCTCTCAGTAATTTCTCCCGGTTGCTGATCAACAACACTTGACATAATAATTATATTAAATTTCTAATTTATTCCTCAATTCTCCATAATTTATACCCTTTGAAAATTCCCACATTGAATTCCAGGAAATTTCGTGTATCCTAAAAATTCAAAAATAAACATTACATTATTGCCTTATGTTTTTCTTATAACTTGTCGTGACCCTCTATAAAATTCTTCCATAAACCCCTTCAAAATTTTGCTCTTTCAACCTTTTTTTCGGTCTCCAAGTGTTTAAAGAAATAGAGTAATTAAAGGAAAACCAAACGGGATTTGGTAAATAATAATATAAATACGTTATATGTGTGTGTGTGTGTCTATATATATATAAAATTTTGTTAAATATTTCGGCAGCCCAACAATTGCACAATCAGCTGCCTTACATGCAGTAAAGCTAGCCCTCTTGGCGACAGGTGGCAACACCTGTTGCCAGCCCTTTTTTTAAAAATTTAAATTTTGCTTTTCGCATTTAAAAAAATATATATTATTTTAACTCTATGTTATATTTATTAAATTACTTCTTTACCTTTACTTTACGAATACAGGTATTACCATCTTCTTTGAGCTGCAAGTGCTACCACCAAACGAATTTTCTCCATGCGTGCCACAGGTGCAAATACTTCAATATAGTCTACCCCATGCTGCTGAGTATACCTTGGTATATGGAGAATCCTACTGAGCTTCATTTACACGCAGCAAAAAGGGTACTGAGATATTTGAAGGGAACAACTGGGTTTTGAATTTTCTATAGAAAGGGAGGAGATGATGAACTTGTTGCTTACACTGACAGTGATTATGCTGGAGATTTGGATGACAGAAAGAGTACTTCAGGTTACGTGTTTTTATTAAGTTCGGGAGCAGTATCTTGGTCATCAAGAAAGCAACCAGTAGTAAGTCTATCTACCACAAAGGTAGAATTTATCGCTACAGCTTCGTGTGCATGCCAGACAGTATGGTTGAAAAGGGTGTTAGGAAAGCTGGGTTAGAATCAAGGCAAGTCAACTATTATTCGCTGTGATAATAGCTCTACAATTAAACTTTCGAAGAACTCAATAATGCATGGTCGTAGTAAGCACATAGATGTGCGTTTCTATTTCCTTCGAGAGCTCACAAAGGCTGGTACTGTGGAGTTGGTGCATTGTGGCACACGGGAACAATTGGTTGATGTGATGACTAAACCACTCAAGCTGGATGTTTTCTTGAAGCTACAAGGGCTATTGGGAGTTTGTTCTGAAATGGATATAAACTGAGTGCTTATAGCATTCAGTTTAAGGGAGAAATTGTTAAGTTTTGTTATTTTAGATGTTATATTGTTTTTAGTGTTTTGTTATCACTCAGTCAATAAGTCCCTATTGTTAAGGGATGGTTGTTTGATTAATTTAGTCATACCACGTTATCAGAATTTGTTATAGGCGTGTTGTTATTTTTTGTTTCAGTTTGTTCTGTAAAGCTATATGATAGCCAAGTTTGTTCCACAATATAACAAGAGATTTCTCCCAATTTCCTTATCGTTTCATAAGTTTTTCTGGTTTTTAACACGAATCAGGCAAAACCCATTCACATTAGACAGGTGCAACCAAAAGTTTACATGTTACAACCTTAAATAAAAGGAAATTATAAAAAGAAAAGAAAAAAGTTGAGTTAAAAAAACTAATAAAAGGGTCTTAATTTAAAGAAGGTTAAATTTAATTTTCTTAGTCAAATTTTCTGGGACTTTGCAGCTAAGTGCATAGTAGTACTTAGTGGAAACAGAATATATTGATCTCTTTGCTTCCTCTTCACCGCATAAATCGCGTTAAACAATAAAAAAAAAAAATGACTATATTGGCATAGTAATTTATTGTCAAATTAATCAAAATTTTCATTGTTTAAATTTGAACTTTTAATTAAATGAATTTGAACTGAAACTCGAACTTGTCTCGTGATTCAAAAACATTGAACCGAATTGAACCTAAACAAATCAAGCCACGAGCTGATTGGTTACTCGTGGCCACTGCTCAACCCTTTGATAGGCTTGAAGTAATTAAAGGCCTTTTTATTGGGACTTAGGTTGGCTTTTTCGCCAAGGTTGAGCCCAATAACAGCGCAGCTAATCCTTTCAATGCAATTTTAAACGACACCACTTGCCAGTGTTAGTGAAATAGTAAGTTGCAGCAAACTGTCCAAGCTTAACCCAAACTAAAGCCCATCTTGAGCAGAATCTAATAATTAACATAAGCCCATTGTAAGCCCATCAAATTTTGGGTTGCAGGCTCTACATAACTAATAAGAATGAGTTAGGCCCTGGCATGTGTTTTTCAATTGGGCCATAATTCTGAACTATACTTTATTTTCAAGATACAATTTTTTATTTAAAAAAAAAAAAAGAAAATCAAACGACGCAAAGGAGACAAAAGCTTAGATCTTAAAAGAGAAGACGCTACCATTAGACCAAAACTTTAATGGTTCAAATTTAATGTCATGTAAATTTTATGAACCTGATTCGATAAATTTTTTTTAAGATCTTAAGTTAGGACGCTTATAGCTTTGCAAAAATCTGTTTATTGATGTTTACCCAAAATCCAAAGTATGTAGTCATATGTTGATAAGAGAATATAACATTGATTCTTTAAATTAGAGTGATTGATGGTTGAAAACTAAATAAAAACTTAATTCAATCCTCGAGAACCAAATTTATAATTTAACCTAATTTTTTACATGCCTCGAAGAGTTAAAACTTTATTTTATGTTTTCTTCGTTATATTATTTTAACAATGAAAAAACCTAAAAAAACAACTCATAATCACATATTGTATAGACTATAGATTGATCGAAAGTCGAGGTTCAAGATCAAGATTTGAGACTTAACCACACCTTTCAAATTATTTAATATTGTATAGTTGGATTGGAAGTTGAGGCTCAATCAAGACAAAGATCAAGGTGGAGATTTAATCATATCTTCCAAATTATTTAAAGATATTATCTTCCAATCAAATAAAACTCAACTTATGTATCAATTGAAAGGAGAAACAATGTGTAATTGAGTGAGAAAATATAACAAATTAATTTTCAAATTCAATTATAATAAGATAATAAAATAAGCTTGATAGTTGTCAAAGGCTTTTTTCATTTTATTTCTTTCATAGATTAAATGCAAAATTTTCATCAGATCACGAGAAATTCTTGTTTGCATCGGATGCAAAACTCATTTTTGCATCGAAGTGAAAACTTGACTGGTTCAGTTCAAGGCTACGAACACCACCAGCTCCAGCTTGGAAATAGGAATTTTTCATCTTAACTAGTTGGAAGAAAGCAGTTAATTGTAGATATTAATTAGTCAGAGTAGTATTGTAATTAGATGTCTCAATTAGTAATAAAATCAGTCTTGAGATTGTAATTGAGATTATAAATAGCTATTCTGTAAATTTGTTGAAGATCTAATGTAAATTAATTTACTAATTAACTTGATTAGTTTATTTACATTGTACTTTTAATTAATTAAATGTTATTAATTTGGATTTTTATAAGGTTTAATTATAGATTAAGCTTAATTTATAAGTAAAAAATAGTTATACATATAACCAAAACAAAATATACTTTGCTTCCCATCAAGCCTTGGCCTGGTAGCAAGGGTAAGGTGGATTTTTTTAAGGGTGGTTTAATTATAGATTGAGCTTAATTTATATAGTAAAAAAATAGTTTATTTTCTTGTAAACTTAGCAATAATTATTTCAGTTTCGACTCTGCTATTGATATTATGAATAATCGTTTACACAACCGAATAAGAGATCATTTCACGAATGTTTTTTTAACATTTATATTGAGAAACTACATTTGATAACACTAATAATAAAATGATTCCAAAATGTAAAAACTTTTTAAGAACAGTTATTAGAAATTATTGATAAAAGCTACGATTAATTTGCAGAACTAACATGAAATATCAATTAATTCTCTTACAATTTTGCTCATGCTTCATATATAAATTTTTAAAAATAATATTACGCATATATTTTTTTTTGAAATATTTTATTTATTTATTATTCTTATTAAAAAGTCTTGATTTCATCACTGAATCAGATATTATAAAACCACTTCAATCACAATATATCATTTTATCTCTTATTTTACATTTTTAATAAGGTGACATTTTTTTATAGAAATTAAAAGTTTTAAACTTTATTAATTAACATAAATTTTAACACTTTTCACGATATAAAAGATGAAAGAGACATGAGGTGACATTATTATCAGAAAAACCTTAAAGAGATTTTATAAAGTTTAGCCTATACAAAAAATTCAAAACATACACGAATTTCTTCGCTTCTACGTATGTCGCACATTGATACGTTTAATCTACGTGATAGGTTTAAAAGAGAAAAAAAAGTTATCGTCAACATCGTGTTCGTGCCTTTTGTGGAAACAAACGCATTTTTCTCTAAATTAACTACTTCAAAGCACATGGCTTTATATTATATATATATATTTGCTCAGTTGTTTTATCATTACTAAATACAATATTTTTTTTAAATGTCAAGTAAGTCTAGACACCAAACCACACGACACTCATTTGATTAAAATATTCAATATATTTTAATGAATGACAGTCTTATGATCGAAAGAAAAGGACAAAATAAGAAATTAAAAAATAAAATAGGACAGTACTCCTACAAGTTAAAAGCAAAAATCTGTTTGTTAGGATTCGATTTAAGAGGAACGATGTTTCCTTGTTCCCTGGTTTGTACGTAATAGCTAATATAATTATCCATGAAGCACCTTTTCAAAGAAGATGAAAAAGAAGTCAAAAAATTAGTATAAGCTTGGACGCTTGGTCCAGTTTGTCACGATGGATCATGTAAGCTATTAACATTTTTTTAAGGAACCATTTGGCCTAACTTTTGCTTTGATAACAGCGACGCAAAAATAATCTTAAAATAATTGTTGATAATAGTGTTGTAAAGTTTTTTTTCTTCTTTTTTTTATTGAACTAAACGATTTTATAAACTTTACATTGATTGATTTGATCATTAGTTCACAATCAGTCCATCAATTGAATAAACAAGTCAGCGTAAAACTTAAAACTTTATGGTTTCAAAGTTTTAACTTTAACATTTTTATTATTGAATCAAAGTTTAATTGGCAAAGTGTGATAGGACCGAAAGATGCTTGACACTTGATAAAATTATATTAAAAGTATTGTCAAACTAAAAATTTAAAAATTGGTTTTTAATATTGATTCACAACCCGAAAGGCATGGTTGGTGTTTTTTCTTTTAGATTTTCAAAAAAATTATGGGTTTGAGAAAGAAGAAGATTGTTGGAGAAAAAAGAAATTGAAGAAGAAGATGATGATTTTCAATTTTCTTTTCGAGGGTTTTAATAATTTATTTTTGATACAACCGCAATATCCTCGGAGCAGCACCAGACATTGTCACAAGCAGCATAGATCTGGAGGTCGCACGAGCAGGAAGAGGAGAATAAGAAAGATTTTTCAATTTGTTGTCCTTTTTTTTGGTTTCCCATAATCGGATTTTCAATAATTTTTTTCTTCTATTGGTTTTCCATAATAGGTTTTCTTTTTCATTATTTTGGTTTTCCTTGAATCAATGAGATAAAAAAGAAAGAGGAGGATGATAGAGAGTTGTGAGAGTTTGTCATGGAATTTGAGCAGAAGAAAAAGGATAATGGTGATGTTTGGATCACAAGAAAATAGGGAGAAACCGGTATTTGTTTTTTAAAAATATTTTATGGTATTTTATGTTTTCAAAATCCAAAGCAGTTATCAGCATTGCGTTGAATCAGCTTTTTCCATTCAAATTAATAGAAAGTTTAATAGTAATAACATAATTGTTAACGTTTTCAAACTCCAACAACCAAATATTAAAACATGCAAATGTCACCAATAAAAATGGCTATTTAGCCTTAATTAAACATGCTTAGTGACTTGTACGTGTTTGATTATAGTAAAAGTGTACATCAAATACTTTTGTTTTGGAGCAAAATTTCATAATGCTTTTATCAGATTGGCCAAGAATAGTCGAATATTATTTGGCTGGTCGTCTTCCTTTTTTGACTTGTAAGAAGGGAGTGACACTTGCAACTTGTGAAGCAGCTGTGTTTGACTGAAATATTTTAAAAAAGAACGCAACTTGTGAAGCAGCTTTGTTTGACGGAAATATTAACTTAATTAAATCTTCGAATTCCTTCATTATAATTTTATCAAGGATAGACCTCAATAATGGATCTTAAACCAAACAAGGGTATTAGTTACTGAAACAAGCCTCCAAATATTAATTACAATTAGCCTTTTCAATTCCTTCTCCGTTCTCTCCCTTCAAAGCAAAACCATCATCATGATGTCACAGAAGAGCTTTGTTACGTTCATCTTTCTTCTCATTTATCACAAAATCTTTTACTCCGAAATAGTGTTTTTAATGACGTTTTCTGGACGAGCTTAATATTTTAATTGTTTTTTCGTTGGATGTTCACTTTCTTATTTCGGAGTTTACGTTGCTTTGACGTTTTATAAAAATCTCAAAAAAAATTTTAATTTAAGATTCAAACGCATATCAAAATGAGTAGAAATAAAAATTTTAATATTGAGTTAATCGTTATTGTAATATTATTATGCTTTATAAATATTTATTATATGTTATTTAATTTAATAATAATTATAAACTATTTAATCAATTATTTACAAATTATAATAATATAAAATATATATATATATATATAAATATATATTAATATTTATAAAATTGTGATTATAATATATATGCTCTAGAGTTAATAAAATTATTATAATTTATTGAAAATTAATATATTTAAATTTAAATTATTATTTTTTTTTATATTATTATTATTTTAATTAGTTACTTATTATTATTTTATTTGACTTTCAAAATGCCCCAACATATGTTCCAAAAAAGGAAAGGAGGAGGGAAGAACCCATATCGGGAATGGAAAGGAGGAGGAGAGAACCAGGCCACACGATCTGGTGAGGTGCGTATGAGGAGGATAGGAATGAGAACAGAAAAGGAAAGGATGAGGAGGAAGAAGAAGAATTTTTGTCTACCATGGAAGTGAAGAAGATGAAGACAGAAAGAGAAAAGTCGTGCGTGGGAAGGGGTAAAATGGGATTGAGCAAAAAATATTAATCCCAAAGCAAAGGGATTAATTCTGTCCCAAGAGGTGTAAGATAAATTTATAGGATTGAGACTAGTTTAGTCTCAACTTAATCCTAAATAAACAGTTAATCCATTCAATTAAACATTAGGCTAACTGTTTATGTGAGATTAAATTAATCAATTTCACATTAGTCCCATGAAACAAACATGCCCTTATATCTTCTGCTGTGAGCTTATGATACTTGATTATTTTTTTTTAAATACTTCCGAATTTTTTACTGTTAAGAAAAAAAAACAAGTGAAATAATAGCATTATATATATAATAAATCTGCAATTTTTTTTGGGTGCACCTTTTACACCCGATGCATGGCAAGTTTTGTCATCTAACAACTTAAAAGACTTAATTGCCCATGGCCATGTCTCTCTCTTTCCTCCCACCAAAGCAAACTAGTCTCTCATTATTTCTTAGAAAAATTCACTCTCCTTTTTCTCTGTCTCACCCCATCTCTCTATCTCTCCCACTCTCTACAATTCCTTCCTCATTCCTCATCTTCTTTATCTTCTCTCCTCTTAACAAAAACTACTGAAAAATACACATATCTATAACCATATCCCATGTGTTCATCATATCTATAGTCTTGGAGCTAGTGGCGGCTATGATAGAGGGCTCAGCTTGACGGAGCAGCCACTCGATTGTCTCCCCATAGGACCGGTGGCCGAGCTCTTGGGTCAATTGGAAGATCTGGGACGTGCACATGAGAGCATCTGGATTTGGCAGTTCCCTCTTGTTTACCTTTGAGTGGCGGTCATTTGACGAGGAAACAGTGGAATTTTGACACTCAAAACAACTAAGCAATCACAATAGCAAAAATAAAAAGAAAAAATAACACAAGAATTTTTAACGTGGTTCGACACTTCTTACTTATATCTATGAGTCAATCGTTATTCCACTTTTTTTTGCAACTTTTGGATGGAGGAAAGTTGTTAAAACTCATTACACCACAATATATAATTTTTCTAGAAAAAAAACTGTGCGAAAATTATCTCAAATCTCACAATCCAAAACCCCAATACACCCAATGTTCACTCAACTCTTGAATCCCTATATTGGTGTTTAGTTGCTACACTCCCATGTTACCAACTATTCCTGGTTAAGGAATAGGGGTGAGGGACTAACTCTTTTATATTCATATTTATAATAACTAATATCCACGTTCTATTCTTTTGGTATATAGACAATGTGGGACTAGAACCCATCTGACCAACTATTCCTAGTTAAGGAATAGGGGCGAAGGACTAACTCTTTTATGTTTATATTTATAATAACTAACATCTACGTTCTATTCTTTTGGTATATAGATGATGTGGGACTAAAACAACTTATACTAATACTTCTCTCCGATGTGGGATTTGAGGAGTATCCCAACACAGTTTTGGGTTATGACTCAGTGAGTTGAGGTTAGATTTTGCTGGTGGTTATTTGTGGAGGAAAATTTGTGAAGTACCATTTCTGAGCCCATTTTAGGACCAGTAGTAGGGTTTAGAGAGAGAAAAAATGGATTCTTTAGGAGAGAGAGATCGTAGATTTGGATAAATTCATGATGCGGAAAGAAGTTGAACAAATTATAGATGCATCTTATAGAGAATATGAAGAAAATGAGGGAGGAAGGAGAGACTGCAGAGAGGGAGAGTGAGACAGAGAGAAGGGAGAATGAGTTTTTTTAAGAAATAAAGAGACTGGTTTGTTTTGGTGTTGATATGGCCTAAAATACTCCAGCCCGAATGAACTCCAGGCCCAACAGAACAGTTCAAGTCCAAATAAGTTCAGGCCCGGCTAACTCTCCTACTCGATTTATGCTCCGGTCCAAGAAGAATGGCTATAATACTCTGGCCCAAACAGGCTCCGAGCCCAGCAAAATACTCTGGCCCAAATGAGCTCCAGGCCCAACTGAACAGTCCAAGTCCAAATAAGTTCAGGCCAGGCTAACTCTCCGACCCAATGGATGCTCCGGTCTAAGAAGCAGCCCAGTAAATCTCCCGGCCCAGCAAAACCTTTAGGCCCATGAAGAATGGTCTAGACCTGGGCCCTTTCCACGCACAGCCCTACAGCCATCTACGGCCACCCTATGGCCGCCGTTCCACGCCACCCTAACCGCCTACGCCTACAGCCGCTCCGCGTCGCTTACGGCCACCTATGTCTGCAGTTCTATGGCCGCTCTATGACCTGCAGCAGCCTTACAGTGCCGCCTACCTGGGCTTGTAATCATACCCTCTCCGCCGACGGGAGACTATAAATGGGCCAATGTATGAACTTCATCGATATATACACACATCTGCACATACACTCCAACTGTTTAAAGCCCTCGGCTTCCCCTTTAAACTCAAGCTAACTTAAGCTTCGGAGTACCCTCAGAGGTCTACCCCTCCCCACCTTCCGAGGGTCTTCAAGTTCACCCCTGTTACCTGTGCAGGACCAGGCCGCTTCCTCACCAAAGCCACGCCAACACCCAGGTCACGTCAGCACCAACAGTTAACGGCATCAACAGATTAACGCCATCCGGGGGAAACCACAATCTTTAGCTACAGTGAGATCGAAGAAGTAAAAAGAACTCATCTGTGATGATTCCACCAAGAAACAATGTCAGAAGAACCAACAAGGAAGCCTCAGCGGCATGCTCGGCTCCTACCCAAGGTGATGCTCGCAGTCACTAAGCCAGACCTAGGTTCCCAACAATCCCCGAGCACGCCACCCCTGCCAGAAAGCAACGCCCTCACCTTTTCAAAAATGACTCTCCTAATTACGAGGAAGAGGCTGCCCACCTCTAGGCTCCGGTGACTCAACCTCAGTTCCAGGATGATAGCCAACTTAGCGGCCCAAGTATGGAGAGGAGGTCAGCAACCTCTCTTCCCTCCTTACCAAGCTCCAGAGCAAGCTGGGTTATCCGGTAAGGATAACCCAACCTATAACTAGCCCCACATCGAGCCCTCGTCGCGTAATAGTCGATCCAATGAGAGTTTCTCCTCAAAAGGAAACCCCAGCCTAGGCAGGTGGTTTGAGAAAATGGAAGAAAAAATATACTCGGCTCTGAGATGCAAAAATCCCAGCCTCATAGATGAGCTCTACATCCAAGACCCTCCATTCACAAAGGACATCCTCGAGACTCTGTTTCTGCCTAACTTCAAGATGCCTCAAGTCAGGATGTATGATGGCTCCACGGATCCCATAGACCACCTACAGCACTACAAAACGACTATGATAATGCACCGCCATTCAAACCCGGTCATGTGCTGTGCCTTCCCTCTGACTCTCGAGATGGCAGTGTGTACTTGGTACTCAAGGCTGAAGCCAGGAAGCATCAGCAATTTCAAAGAACTCAGCTACGCCTTCGTCTCCCATTTCCTCAGTATCAAGGGGCCTAAGAAGACTTCAGAGAGCCTCTTCAACATCATCCAGCTGCGAAGGGAAAGGCTTTGAGCCTACATCTCACGGTTCAATACAGTGGCATGAGAGATCCCTGACCTAGACCCAAACATCCAGGTGATGGCATTCAAAAATGGATTGAGGTCTGACATCTTCAACTCCAAACTGACTCGGTGCTCGCCCAGAGACATGAACGAAATCTTGGCCCGGGCTGAAAAATACATGTTAGGAGAGGATGACCAAGCCTTTAGAAGAGATAGAGAAGGGGAAGCTGAGAAAAAGAGAAAGGATCCTGACCCCTAGAAGGGGACAGTCAAGAAGCCTCACCAAGAGAACAGGTACAGACCCCACCCTCGAGCTGACAGCTTCACTCCACTCAATGCCACTATGATAAACATCCTCATGCATCTCCAAGATAAGTCCGTCCTCTAGTAGCCCCCTAGGAAGTTACATCTCGGAGGTGACCAGAGGCGGTGGTGCCGCTTCCACTAGAACTATGGTCATGACACTGAGGAATGTCATGACCTGAAGGAGCAGATTGAAGCTCTTATCAACCGGGGGTACTTAAAGGAATTTATCGAGCCCCGAAGAAGGGACGAGCTCGCACAACCGAGAAGAGATGCTGGACATCTCCATCACCAACAAGAAAGAAGAAACTCGCAAAGGAACCTTAGGGCCGAGTAAGAAGGACCCAGTCAGAAGAAGCAGGAGATGGCCACGACCACCCGCACCGTCAAGACAATTTACGGGGGCTCGATCGCGGGAGGCAGTTCAGGGCAGAGCAGTAGAGTGTACACTAGAGCCGTAGCCTCCATCAGTGACCCCCACAAGAAAAGAATAACAGAACCAGTGTTCTCCTTCACGGAGGATGATTTAGAGGATGTGTAGACTCCTCACGATGATGCAGTAGTAATATCTCTTTTGGTTGCCAACTACGAAGTGTGACGGGTCCTGATTAATAATGGAAGCTCAGTGGACATATTGTTCTATGATGCTTACCACTGCACGGAGCTGAAGGATGGACATTTAGAGCAGGCCATGTCCCTTCTCTATGGTTTCGACGGTTCTCCAGTGTTCGCTGAGGGGAGTATAGTCCTCTCGGTGACCGCAAGAATATCGCCAAGGACCTTCATAGTGCAGACCACCTTCCTGATAGTCAAGCAGCCCTCCTCCTATAATATGATCATCGGTCGACTTACCCTCAACAAACTGAAGGCCATTGTTTCCACCTATCACCTGAAGATCAAATTTCCCACTAGTGAAGGTGTAGGAGTGATCAGAGAGGATCAAAAAATCTCTCGGACCTGCTACCTGAATACTGTCAGAGAAGGGAAGAAGACAAAGACCCTGCCCTTTGAGGTAGAAGATCTCAGGGATGAGATGAGGACACCTAGGGGGCGACCTGCCGAAGAGTTAACCTCGGTACTATTCGGAGAAGACCCCATCCAGACCGTCCAAATAGGCGCGAACCTCTCTGAAGAGCACAAAAATGAACTCCTCTCCTTGCTCCGGAATAACAGAGACTTGTTCGCCTGGTCGGCCTCGGACATGCCGGGGATTAGCCTTGGGACTATCGAATATCTCCTGAATATAGATCCCAGTTACAAGCTGGTCATTCAGAAGAAGATGACCTTTGCCCCTGAGCACCAGACGGCTATCAACACCGAGGTGGATAAACTGCTGGAAGCCAATTTTATCAGAGAGGCTAAGTACCCGGAATGGGTATCTAATGTGGTAATGGTCAAGAAAGCCAGCGGTAAATGGTGTATTTGTATTGACTTTACAAATTTAAACAAGGCTTACCCAAAGAACATCTTCCCTCTCCCTCAGATTGATCAGATGGTAGACGCCACCTCCAGGCATGAACTCCTCTCTTTCATGGATGTGTACTTTAACTATAATCAGATCTTCATGCACAAGCCGGACCAAGATAAGACTGCCTTTGTCACTGACCGAGGGCTGTATTATTACAAAATCATGCCCTTCAGACTCAAGAACACTGGGGCAACCTATCAGAGGTTGGTAAACAAGATCTTCAAGGGGCAGATTGGGCAAAACAGGGAGGTTTACGTGGATGATATGCTGGTTAAGAGCGCAGAAGCACACAACCATTACTCTGACCTGGAAGAGGCGTTTTGAGTACTGTACCAGCATAACATGAGGCTGAATCCATCCAAATGTGCATTCAGAGTAACTGAAGGCAAGTTCTTAGGGTTCATGGTCACCTAGAGAGGAATAGAAGTCAATATGAAGAAGATAAAGGACATCCTTGATATGACCCCTCTCAAGTATGTGAAAGAAGTCCAACGGCTCACCGACTGAGTCGCGGCTTTGAACCATTTCATGTCTAAATCTGCGGAAAGGTGCATTCCTTTCTTTAAAGCCATCAAGAAGGCGAAATATTTCTCCTGGTTCAAAAGCTACCAGGGAGCTTTTGAAGATTTGAAGAAGTATCTAAGTTCGCCACTGCTCCTAACCAAGCCACTCCCGGGCGATAAGTTTCTCCTTTATTTATCAGTCGGAGAAAGCAATGTGGCCTCTGTCCTGGTGCGGGAAGAAGCGGGCATCCAGAAGCCCATTTACTATATCAACAGAATTCTCCACGAGGTCGAGACAAGATACCCTCCTATTGAAAAGATAGCTTACACCATGGTAGTGGCAGCGCGGAAGCTCCGACCTTATTTTTAGGTGTACACCATCATCCTCCTAACAGATCAACCCTTAAGGCAAGTCTTGCACGATCCCAGTGTTTCCGAGAGAATGGTGAAGTGGGCAGTGGAACTGGGAGAGTTTGATATCTGCTATCGACTCCGATAAGCAATCAAGGGCCAGGCTCCGGTTGACTTCATTGTGGAGACAACTCTGTCCATGGACTCGAACGAATCCACAGTGTCTATGCCCAATGAAGCCTCTCCATGATGGACCCTCTATGTAAATGGATCCTCAAATTCACCTGGGAGTGGGGTAGGGCTCATCCTCTATAGTCCAAAAGGCTTCATGATCGAGTATGCCTTGAGGTTCAGATTCAAAATCTCCAATAACGAAGCGGAGTACAAAGCTCTCCTAGCCGGTGTGAGGTTGGCCAAAGCGTTGGCCGTCGAGGTTCTGGATGCGTTCAGTGACTTTCGGTTGGTAGTGAGTCAGGTAATAGGAGAGTTTGAGGCCAGGGGGGAAAAGCTCGCCCAATATCTCCAAAAGATGAAGGAATTAGCTGTCGAGTTCAAGACGTTTCGAATAACTCAGATCCCTCGAGCCAAAAACTCTAAAGCAGATGCCCTGGCCAACTTGGCCTCCTCCCAGCACTTGAAGACCAATAGAGCTGTCTATCAGGAAACTCTCTCCGCACCAAGTATAGATGAGGCTCCAGTCCTGCCAGTAGAGGAAGGACCCACACGGATGGATCTAATGCTCTAATATCTAAAAAACGGCACAGTACCCAAGCGGAAGGATCAAGCCAGGAGGCTAATCTCCCATGCCTCTCGATACACCTTCATGGAAGGACAGTTGTACAAAAGGGCTCTGACCATGCCTTACTTGCGATGCCTCAAGCCAAGGGAGGCTGATTATGCTCTACGAGAGGTCCACGAAGGGATATGCAGGAATCACCTGGGAGCTCGGGCCTTAGCTTTCAAGGTTCTCCTCCAAGGGTACTACTGGCCTGCAATGAATGACGATGCAGCAGACTTGGTAAAAAAATGTGAAAACTACCAGCGGTGGTCTCTGATATCGCACTACCCTGCCAACCCTCTTGTCTCCATCACCAGTCCCCTCCCCTTTGCCATGTAGGGGATGGACATCTTTAACCCGTTCTCAATGGCTATGAGGCGGAAGAAGCACCTTATCGTAGCCATTGATTACTTTACCAAGTAGGTCAAGGCCGAGCCACTGGCCATCATCACGGATTACCAAACCCAAAATTTCGTCTGGAAATCAATAGTATGTCGATCCAGAATCCCTCGGGTATTGATCACCGACAACAGAAAGTAGTTTAATAGTTCCTAGTTCAAGACATTCTGTGATAACCTCCACATCGAGCACAGGTTCTCGTCCGTGGGGTATCCACAGGCCAATGGCCAAGCTGAAGTGACCAACAGGACTCTTCTCCAAATAATCAAAAGAAGACTTGATGAGGCGGATAAACAGTGGGCTGACTAGCTCTCTAATATACTTTGGGCCTATCGGACCATAGTACGAATGCCAACAAGAGAAGCTCCCTTCTTCATGGCATACGGATCAGAGGCCGTCATCCCTCTTGAAATCAGGGTCCCATCAATGCGAGTACAATGCTTCGAACCAAGCAACAACGAGGAAGGGTTAAGGATGAACGCGGATCTGGTTAAAAGAGCTCGAGATAAAGCCCAAATTCGCCTAGCTACTTACCAGCAGAGGGTTGTTCGATACTATAACTCTCGAGTTTAGCCTAAAGACTTCAAGCTGCATGACCTCATCCTCTGGAAGAGTAAAGTGTCCCATCCCTGCCATACTGGGAAGCTCATCTCAAACTGGGAAGGCCCTTATCGGATCCGAAGGGTTTGTAGAGTTGGTACCTATGAGCTCGAAGATATGGATGGCAAACCCATCCCCCGCACTTGGAACGCGGAGAACCTTTATGGTTTTATCAATAAAATATAAAACATAAAAGAAAAAGTTCAATAAAGTTGAAAGTTGAACTCCATAAATTTTCTTAAGTTAAAGAGGGAGTATAAAGGAAGGGCGTTATCGACCCCGGATACAAAAACAGGCCTATTCTAAGGAGCCTAATGGGCGTCACCATTATTCCCCGCTCTGTCCTTGCCATCTCCCACATCCTTGGCTTCGCCTTCTAGGGCTGGCTGGGTCTCACAACCTGGACCCTCTTGGGCACCGGCCCTAGCAGTCTCTTCTACGCCCCCTCCTAAAGAAGTGGTATCGGATCTCTCTGAATCAGCTGTTAAGTCAAGACCTGAGAAATCCACCCCCGAGAAAAGGAGCACAGCCCTTCTTTTGGCTTCATTGAAACCTTCGAAGCACTGAATTACCCCCTCCTTTGTCAAGGATGCTTCCTTCTTAGCGGACCGACGGCGAACTTCTTCTAATTCCTCCCTCAGGACCTCCTTAGTTTGACGCCAATGATCCCTCTCAAAGAGTGCCTCTACCCTTCCGCTGTATCGAGAGAAAGAGACAAGTCATGGGCTAAATTCTGAGATTAGTCCAATTTGAGCTGGATCTTGATTAGATGATCTGCCATATCTAGGGTACGCCGAGAAAGCACCCCAGCAAAAACCCCAGCCTGAAAAGAGCAGCCTCGTCAGAAACGATCGAAATATATGGGCCAACCAGAAGGTGAAACAAACGTTACCTGAGAAAAAGCGACATTCATAGCCGAGCACAGCGACTCGATGGGCTTCGACGAAGCATCCACCATATCATGAGGAAGGATCCCCAACACCAAGTGCTCATAAGCAACTCTTGGGTGGGTGAACACAGAGTCGTCCATCCTCAAAGCCCACCGTGGAGTAAAAAATGGGGCTATCCTAGACTCTTCCTGGGGAAAAAATGCCCTTGTTGGAGGAGCGGGCGCAACTGGATCCACCCATTCTTCAGGAGCCGGAGGCCTCGGGGAACTGTCCGCTGGAATTGGAGCCACAGATGGGACTTTGGCTTTTTTCTTTTTTCCCAGAACCGCTAGCTTCCGCGACCCTCTTCTTTTCGATAGCCAAACACCTAGCCATCGCCGCCATCTCCATGTCTGCATGAGTAGAGAAGCATTAAAGACTTGGAGTAAAAAGATAAAGTTTTTATGAACTAGTAAACCAATGATTACCATGCTCAAGGCTCAGGGGAAGGCTGGGAGGACACAGGCCGTGCCTGTGGAGTTTTTCGTTATCTCCGAGCACCTCGATATCCAGGGGCGCGACCAGCATTGCCCTCAATATCTCTTGCTCATGAGGCAAGAGGTGTGGCATTTTGCATTTACTGACACGCTCCAAACTCCAATTAAGAGGGATGTCAAAGCTCTCAGCACTTCGAACAAAGAAAAAGCCTTCCTTCCACCTCTTTATGGAGGAAGGCTTCTCCTTCAGTACACTCTTCCCCCACCTCGAGCTGACAATAACCTATCCCAAATGAACAAGCCAGGCTAGCTGAAAATGGGCCTTGAACACATTAATATTCATCACCCCTCTAACCTCCTAGCACACGGCAATGAATGCCAAGATCAGCCAGATCGAATTAGGCACCAGCTGGCTTAGTGCGATGCCAAAGTATCTAAGTATCAGGCAGAGGAACGGGTGGAGAAGAAGCCTGAGCCCAGCCTTAAGCTGATGCTCATAAGGCACCCGACTCGATAGGGCATCGCAGGCCTTCTCCCCACCCTCGGGGGCTCCCATATGAAAATCCAGGGAAATCCTATATTTAATCCTCGTCCTCACGAGGCTAGTCTCCTCCACTACGCTCGGAATGGAATTCACTTCGAATGTCTATTCCTCCTTCTCAGTGTCCAGGGCGTCATCTCTAATAACCATAAACGCTCAGATGTCCCCCTCTCCAGATGTTTTTGCCTCCTCGCTCTCTCCTCCGTCTCCCTCATACGACACGAGGGTCCGACCTTCTTCGTTAGTGACCACCTTATGACAGAAGACTCCATCACTAGAAGAAACACCCATCGCTTCCTCTAACTCCCTGGACAGAGCTCCGATAGTATCACTACCACCAGACATCTCACTCATCTAGGAAGAAAAATCTTTTGTGGAAGACTCCTAATAATGTCGAGCACTCTCAGAGTCTCTAGCTAAAACTGATACTCTTAAGACCTCTCAAAAATGCAAAGTGAAGACTGAAGAAAGGGAGAACCCACTTATAGGAAGGCTATGGCACCAGAAACGAGAAATGTCAATCCGCGCATTAGATGAAAGAACGTACCCCATGCAATTCCCCAGGCGTCATTTCTAGTCACTAAGGTGCCAGCTATCACTAAAACATGCCTTCTGCTAAAACCTAACGCGGCACTATTTCTTGTCAGCCGCCATCGTTTGTCCCGCCTACAGTAGGGTAAACCTAATAGGCCCAGAGTTGATAGAAAAGCCCACATACGCAGGAAGGAGGAAGCTGCACAAACATAAATTCTCCAAGTCTTGATCACTCGGCCGAGGATTCTCCAAAGTCCGAGCCTTGCCAACGCTCGATCGTATTCTCCAAAGTTCGAGCGTATGAGTTGCGTTGCATACACTCGGCCATGTTTTCTCCAAGAATTCTCTAAAAGTCCGAGCCTTGCCAATGCTCGGTCGTATTCTCCAAAAGTCCGAGCGTATGAGCTGCGTTGTACACGCTCGGCCATGTTTTCTCCAAGGATTCTCCAAAAGTCTGAGCCTTGCCAACGCTCAGTCGTATTTGCCAAAAAGTCCGAGTGTATGAGCCGTGTTGCATACACTCGACCAAGTTTTCTCCAAGGATTCTCCAAAGTCTGAGCCTTGCCAAAATGCTCAGCTGTATTCTCCAAAGTTCGAGCATATGAGCTGCGTTGCATACACTCGGCCAAGTTTTCCCCAAGGATTCTCCAAAGTCCGAGCCTTGCCAAAATGCTCGGCCGTATTCTCCAAAGTCCGAGCGTATGAGCTGTGTTGCATACACTCGGCCAAGTTTTCTCTAAGGATCTCCAAAGTCCGAGCCTTGCCAATGCTCGGTCGTATTCTCCAAAGTCTGAGCGTATGAGCTGCGTTGCACATGCTCAGCCATATTTTCTCTAAGGATTCTCCAAAAGTCTGAGCCTTGCCAATGCTAGGCCATATTAGCCAAAAAGTCCGAGCGTATGAGCTGTGTTGCATACACTTGGCCAAGTTTTCTCCAAGGATTCTCCAAAGTCCGAGCCTTTCCAAAACGCTCGGCCGTATTCTCCAAAGTCTGAGCGTATGAGCTACGTTGCATACACTCGGCCAAGTTTTCTCTAAGGATTCTCCAAAGTCGAAGCCTTGCCAATGCTCGGCTGTATTCTCCAAAGTCCGAGTGTATGAGCTGCGTTGCATACGCTCGACCAAGTTTTCTCTAAGGATTCTCCAAAGTCCGAGCCTTGCCAACACTCGATCGTATTCTCCAAAGTCCGAGCATATGAGCTGCGTTGCATAAGCTCGGGCATGTTTTCTCCAAGGATTATCCAAAGTCCGAGCCTTGCCAACGCTCGGCCGTATTATCCAAAGTCCGAGCGTATGAGCTGCGTTGCATACACTAGGCCATGTTTTCTCCAAGGATTCTCCAAAAGTTCGAGCCTTACCAACGCTCGGCCGTATTTTCCAAAAGTCTGAGCGTATGAGCTGCGTTGTATACACTCGGCCATGTTTTCTCCAAGGATTCTCCAAAAATCTGAGCCTTGCCAAACACTCGGCCGTATTCTCCAAAGTCCAAGTGTATGAGCTGCGTTGCATATACTCGGCCATATTTTCTCCAATGATTCTCCAAAGTCCGAGCTTTGCTAAACGCTCAGCCGTATTCTCCAATGTCCGAGCATATGAGCTGCGTTACATATGCTCGGCCAAGATTTCTCCAAGGATTCTCCAAAAGTCTAAGCCTTGCCAACGCTCGGCCGTATTCGCCAAAAATTCCGAGCGTATGAGGTGCATTGCATACACTCGGCCATGTTTTCTCCAAGGATTCTCCAAAAATCAGAGCCTTGCCAACACTCGGCCGTATTCTCCAAAAGTCCGAGCGTATGAGCTGCGTTGCATATGCTCAGCCATGTTTTCTCCAAGGATTCTCCAAAAGTCCGAGCCTTGCCAACGCTCGGTCGTATTCACCAAAAAGTCAGAGCGTATGAGCTGTATTACATACACTCGGCAATGTTTTCTCCAAGGATTCTCTAAATTCTGAGCCTTGCCAACGCTCGGCTGTATTCGCCAAAAATTCCGAGCGTATGAGCTGCGTTGCACACACTCGGCCATGTTTTCTCCAAAGTCCGAGCCTTGCCTAACGCTCGGCCAAGTTCTCCAAAATCCTGGGCATATGAGCTACGCTACATAAACGACTAAGTTCTCCAAAGTCCAGGTGTTTGAGCTGCACTGCAAACGCCCAGCCTCATTCTCCAAGGTTCAGAAGTTTTGCATACACTATACCAAGGCTACTCCTAGTACGAGTGTTCGAAACTTCTCTTAGATTTCGGCAAAATCAACATCAATTCATTCATACAAGTATAAAAGGTAAGGATAATATCTTACGAAGACAAAGATTGAAAGAAAATATATTTTATTAATCCAAAGGATTACAACTAATGACCTCGAAGTACAAAGTAAATAGGGCCCTAACGGCCTCGAAGTACAAAGGAAATATCAAAACACCAGATTTTTCAGGCAGCACCGGTTGCAAGCTTCCATACCCCCTTCAGGCTGAAGAGCTCCTGGCAGAAACCTGAAAAGCTCCTGGCACGAGCCTGAGACTAAAAGCACTCACCTGTTAGGTGCAGCCCCAGGCCTGGGTGACCTCCTCAGCTCCTCTTCTTCTTCATTTTCAATAAACTCGAGTGACCGAGGACCCCACCATCCAGAGACACGACCCCACTGGTTTTAAATAAACAAGTGTTACTCTTTCGAGCCCAACCGTGCCCCTATTCTTCTTCGGTTCCAAGGAACCAAGAAACTCTTGGCACAAGGAACCCTCCTAGCTCCTACTCAGAATCTAGAAGAGGTCCTTACCTTCACTCAGAATCTGAAAGAGATTATTGCCTCCACTCGAAATCTGAAAGAGGTCCTGACCCCCATTTAAAATGAGGGAGAAGATCATGTTCGTTGAACCGTGATCCTCCTCCAGAGTGATCTCTTCTTCCTCTTTGGCTTCCATAAATCCCTCAAGGAACTGATGACTCCCCTCTCTCTCCAAGATCATTACCCTCAGAATCTTCTAAGCCAGTGACCCCTCTGTTAGAAGGTAAGGTCGTATCCCTCCCTCAATCTCTTCAGAAACTGAACTTGTTTCTGCTTAAAACAAAATGTGTCAGAGACCCCTTTTTATAAGGAGTGAAAACACCTTCAACAAGGGGAATTAATGTAGATAACGGACAAAGAGGAAACTTTATGGTTTTCGAAACGAATTTTCGTTTCCCCAAGTAACCTTTCACCTCCCGAGAGTAACGGTCTGACTTCCAAGGATAGCCATTCAAGCACGAGTTTGACTTTATGGTTTTTGAGAAGACCTTTTGCTTCTCCAGACGACCTTTCGCCTCCCGAGTGTCACGGTTCAGCCCTCACGACCGAGTGTTACTCCTCAGCTCCATTTAAAGCCTGACCCACAAAATACTTCCTTAAGCACATAAATGTACTCAAGGAAGTGAGGGGCTTGTGATATGGCCCAAAATACTCCTGCTCGAATGAGCTCCAGGCCCAACAGAACAGTCCAAGTCCAAATAAGTTAAGACCAGGCTAACTCTCTGACCTGATTTATGCTCCGGTCCAAGAAGCATGGCCATAATACTTCGGCCCAAATAGGCTCCGGGCCCAGCAAAATACTCAGGCCCAACAGAACAGTCCAAGTCCAAATAAGTTCAGGCTTAGCTAACTCTCCGACTAGATGGATGCTCCAGTCCAAGAAGCAGCCCAGTAAATCTCCCGACCCAGCAAAACTTTTGGGCCCACGAAGAATGGTTCAGACCTGGGTCCCCTCGACACATAGCCCTGCAGCCATCTACGGCCACCCTATAGCCACCCTATGGCCGTCGTTCCACGCCATCCTAACTTCTTACGCCTACAACCGCTCCGTGTTGCCTACGGCCGCCTACATCTGCAGTCCTACAGCCACCCTACGACCTGCAGCAGCCCTACAGCGCCCCCTACCTGGGCTTGTAATTATACCCTGTCTGCTGGCGGGCGACTATAAATGGGCTAAGGTATGAACTTCATCGATATATACACACATCTGCACATACACTCCAACTGTTTAAAGCCCTCGGTTTCCCCTTTAAACTCGAGCTAACTTAAGCTTCGGAGTGCCCTCGGAGGTCTCCCCCTCCCCTCCTTCTGAGGGTCTTCAAGTTCATTCCTGTTACCTGTGTAGGACCAGGACACGTCCTCACCAAAGCCACGCCAACACCCAGGTCACGTCCTCACCCAGGCCACGTCAACACCAACAGTTAGTGGCATCAACAAGTGTGAAAAAACAGAGAGAGATAGGGGTAATTAAATCTTTTAAAATGCTACACAACAAAATTTGTTGTGTATCGGGCGAAAAGGGCTGTGTATTTAGTGGCACCCTTTTTATTATCTTGTTGCTTGAGGGTAGATTCTATATTTGTCCTAGAATTATTGTTATCAATGATTAGAGGAGCTAATACTTGACACAAAATGATAGGAAAAAGAAGTTACAGATCTCGAGGAAAGGAGTTGATTGTAAAATAACTAACATACCCTTCTATCACAGTTTTATCAAATTAAATGTACATAGACATCTTTGTCTGCTATATATAGGTAGGACAAAATACTAATTTATAAAGTTAAATATGACTAGTAACTCACATGCATGCATAAGGCACAATTTAAGCGCTCAATAAATTAAACATAATTAAAATTGTGTTCATTTATTATAGAAGGAATTACAACGGCCAGATTTTGACTTAACAAAACTGTGTTTTTCCTGCGATATCACTAATAAGATAGTGTGCATTCTACACAAATGTATTTATTCATTATGTTATTCTGACAAAGAGGAATCAAAAAGCAACTTGTAATCACATATTGTATAGATTAACCGGAAGCCGAGGTTCAGGCACAACAAGAAGTGGGATTTTCCTAGGAGTTGAAAGCCCAAAAATTTCTTCCATATTCAAGTCCTCACGCTTCATGTCACCAGGCAATTTCCATGTAAATCCATGCAAAAGATTAGCCAAACTAGAATGAATCACCTTAAGCCCCAAGTTGTACCCAGGGCACATCCTCCTGCCTGCACCAAATGGCAAAAGCTCAAAATCATGACCCTTAACATCAATGGTCTTCCCAATAAACCTTTCCGGAGAAAATTCAATAGGGTTTTCCCATATGGTAGGATCTCTCCCTATAGTCCATACATTAACGAGGACACGAGTTCCCTTAGGAATGTCATAACCAACAATTTGACAATCCTCACGAGAAAGTCTAGGTACTAACATTGGTGCCACAGGGTGCAAACGCATTGTCTCTTTAACAATAGCATCAATATATGGTAGATTTATAATGTCCTGCTCTTGCACCCACCTATCTTTTCCAATTACCCTATCAAGTTCTTCAGTCGCTTTCTTTAAAATCTCTGGGTTTTTTAAGAGCTCTGAAATTGCCCATTCTAAAGTTACAGCTGAGCTCTCAGTTCCACCACCTATTAAATCCTGAAATTTTTAAAAACAATCAAAATATATAACAAAAATAAATGTAGCTACAAGCTTTATAAAGAAGAACAATCAATAAAAATCTCGACACTTTGCTTGATGCTACTCTTCTCACATGAACATAAAACTCTATTATACTTTTTGGGTGATTACTCCGATGTGTTGAAAAAAAGAGTTAATTTACATTATGTTGTAAAATATAACATTTGAAGGTAAAATTTATAATTTTTTATAATAAAATAAATGCTTTTATAATAATTTGGTCCATGTCCATCAAACATATATAGTAAATGTGATAATTACTCACCTTAAGTAGGGGAGAAATTCATAGGTGCACCGAATCCAAACACTACGCGATTATACTGTGTACGTATTACCGTCTCCACAAATATGACTCAAATGATAAACAATTGTGGTGTTCCTAAGAATTTCTTTAGTAATGACATTTGAAGATTTTCTTGATATGTTAACGAGCATGAGTTGGTTAGATCAATCGGATTGACTTAAAAATTAAATCAACTTCAATCATATTGGGTTAAAAAAATCCCAGTCTAACATATTAATCCATGAATGCATTCAATCTCAACTCATTCAAATCGGTTTGAGTTGTCAGTTTAATTATTTTTTCACTTAAAAGTTCATTCAAACATGTACACAAGAAAAAAAAACATTTTATGACAATAATTCATAATCCATTAGATGTAAAACCAAATTCATACAAAAATTAATTAAATCCTACAAATCCATCAAATACCTTAAATAACATAACATAAATTTCAAACAACTTTAATTTATTGTAAACCATATAAAAGTAAATAAATAGGTTTTGATAGTGTTTGATCAATCAAATTCTTTAAAACTTCAATCCCAAATAGAATATAAAAAAATACAACATATAAATATTATATAATATAATTATATAATGACCATGAATCGATTTGGATCAGATTAAAAATTTTGAACATATGATCCATCCTAACCCACCTAATTCAATAATTTTTTAATCCCAATCAAACTCAACTTTTAAAAAACTTAATTCAATCTAACCTATTACACTGATATTTATTCTCACCTCTATTCATTACACAATAATCAATAACGGAAGTAAATAAATTAAGGTTACGTTAATATAATGGTATGTACCTGCGTAAAACCCTTGACGCCATTTCTCTCAAGCTTGACTTCAAGATTAGGATTATCGGCAAGCTGCAATAGCACATCAACCATATCCTTAGCCACATAATCTTCAATCCCTTTTCTCCTAGCATTATGTTCATCGATAATATGCTCCAAAAACTTATTAAGTTTTTTTCCAACAGCCTTCATTCTCTTAATATACCCTTGCAAATCCAAGAACCCCAGCCAAGGGATCATGTCCCCAATATCCAACACCCCGTTAAGCACAAACAACTCCTCGATCATATCCTTAAACTCCTTTGCAGACACAATCTCATTGTTTTCATTTGACTCATCGGTGTATTTTTTCCCTAAAACCATCCGACTAATCACATTTAGACTAACATCTAAGAGATGGTATTTCAATGTAATAGGAGTACCCGATGAAGTAAACAAGCCTTTGAGGAACAAATTCAATTCCTCTTTTCTAATGTACTCATATGATTCTAAGCGTTTAGCACTAAAAAGCTCCGTTAAACACATTTTACGTGCTTGACGCCAATATGGACCGTACGGTACCCATGTCATATTTGAGTAATTATATGTTGTGTATTTGCCTGAGGCAAATTTAGGCCGGTCGAGAAAATTAATATCGTGGGTTTTGAGGAAGGCCTTGGCCATTTCAACCGAAGAGCCGACGACAACGGGGGATGACCCGAATTGGAGCTGCATGATTGGCCCATATTTTTTGGACAGGAAGTGGATAGATTGGTGGGGAAGTGAACTGATGAGGTTGAGGTTTCCGATTATGGGCCAAGGTTTGGGGCCAGGAGGAAGATTGAGTTTCCGGCGATACAAGTACTGGGGGATAAGGAATATGGTTACTAGGGTTACAAGCCAGGCGGCTATATATGAAGGCCAAGAAAGATTCTCCATTAATGATAAATATGGGTGATAGCTAGAGATGATGATGGCAGTGAAGTAATGGGGACGGGGGAGTGTGTATTTATAAGTGAAAAAGGGGATGGCAGAAAGTCTTTGGTCTCCAATATTTTCAATAATGGACACTGTAGTTGGTGAAAAAAATTTGTTCTTTTCTTTTTCTACCCAGTAAAAAAGCAAAGTAGTACTGCAAGAATCAATTTATATATATATATATATATATATATATATATTTCTTTTCAAAAGTCAAAAATTTAAATGTCGACACTTCTTTAATTACTATACTTGCTTTGTTTCTTCTAATTTATTGATCAATCAATGAACATTTCTTTAGCCAGAAATATTATTCTGTTCCCCATACCAATAAGTCTGTTGAATGAGGTAGGCTATCTTCGAATTGTGCGAAAATTAAAATGTTATATGAGATCTGATCCACTTGAAGTTTTCTTGGTATGTAAAGTGAGTTGGTCTGAAATTAATTAATTAATTAAGACGGCTAGGTAGATATCCCATGTACAGTTTTTGAGTAAGATTAAAAAAAATTGAGTGATTTGAGTTTAGACGTTTAAAGGGCTGCTCATGTACTTAATAAATTAGGCAATTAAGGAACCAAATTGTTTTAAGAATTTCTTGTTTCAGTTGGAGGAACTCCTACGCTTCCTTCTTGTTTTTCTTTCCCTTGTTGCAACCTTAGATATAGTTTTAGTCTTTTTTAATTAATTTTATTCCCTACATTGTTGAACATAAAAAAAAAAAAAAAATTTCATTGCTTACTCTCAAAGGAAAATTGCACTATGTAACTGATTGAGTAGACTATTAACTGTTTGAGAGAGAAATGTTTTTGTCTGATACAGTATCATAAGAGATACATGGCATAAAGATCTATCTTACCGTTAAATGGTATGAAAAAAGAAAAAAAAAAGATATTTTATTTCATTTAAAGGTAAAATAGACTCTTGTACCATATATCTCTCATGACACTGTACTAAACAAAAATATCGTTTGAATGAGCGAAACTAGCTCAATCCTATTGTCTTCGTTGAAAAAACAAATTTTCAGAAAATTATAATAAATGCGTTTACACTATGTTTGATTGTTCTGAGTTTCAATTTCAGACAACCAAACGTAGTGTTAAAGTTTTTTATTATAACATACAATTTCATTGTTAGCCTTAAATTAAGTAATTCATTTTATCTTAGTTGTTGTGTAAATTTAATATGAATGATAATAATATCATTGAACAAATTTAAAATGTATCATTTATTAATTATAGAAATGGACCAATATTAATTTTGGGAAATCTCAAAAAAGAAAAAAAAAAGGATTTTTTCGTAAAATTTAAGTATTTTCATTTTGTGCTAGAAGTGTCATTTTTAGTCTTGTTAGCAAGACCACCGTTTTGAGCAACTAAATTGGACCACAACAATCAGTTCTCCATCGTCATGTCATTTATATCTCCTTACAATATTTTTTTAAAGTTACAATCGTAAAATTATTAGCTTAATTTCTTGAAGGTATCTTTATATTAAAATAATGATTTCGCGAACCAAGTTTCATGGTATTAACCACAAAATTAAGATATGTCACGTCGTAGATATACATTATATTAAAAATTATCTAATAAAAATTAAAAAAAAAATATTAATATCAAAATTATTATTTTATTTTTTTGTAATTACTAATAAAACTATCATGAAATCGATTCAGTGAAATTATCACTCATTGTATTACTAATCCACTAACAGGTAATTTATTCTTGTGGTATCATTAACGTTTTGGCTTAATTGCTAAAAAAAATTAATTTAAGGTTAAGTAATGGTTTATCCATGGGTTTTCAAAATGGAAAATTTAACACCTGAATTTGTCAGTTTGAAACAAATTAATTTATTGGTATAATTTCGATCAAATTCTGATTAAAAGATTATCAAAAAATTTAATATATTTATTAACTTGTCATGTTTAATATCAAATATATTAAATTTTTTGATAATCTTAATTATCCGACTTGGTAAGTTAACGAATATATTAATTTTTTAGGTAATTTTTTTTACCGAAATTTGATCGATATTAAAGCAATAAATTGAATTACTTTAAATTAACAAAATTAAATATTAAATTATCAATATTAAAAACTTAAAAAACAAACAACTACATAACTTTCAACATAATGTCTTTTTTATTGCAGTCAGGCCTAACGTTATCAATATATAAATGCAACGTCCATTTGTCGATGTGAAAACTTGTGCTACGAGGGGTGGTCGAAACTCGAAAGCCGCTTTCAAAGCAACGTTCGTCAGCAACCGCTTGTTTCGTGGAATAATCAAAAGCAAATATAATTTTTTAAATTGACTGTTCAATGAATGTGGGTAGTCAACGATGACTAGTCTTGCATACTCTGTTATATTTAATATTATTATCATATTAAATATAATAATTTTTGATAATAATAATAATCAATATTATTATAATAATTACAATAATTATAATATTTTAATAATAATAGTAATAGTAATAATTATAATTATCATTATTATAATAATTAAAAATTAATAATAATAATAATAATATCGTTATTTGAATTATTTTAATGATAATAATAATTTTTTAATAATAATTATTATTATTATTATTATTATATAAACTATTATTATAATAACAATAATAATTAGAATTGTAACTATAATATTAAAAATAATAATTAATTATTATAATAAATATAATAATTATAATAAAAATAAAAATAATCATTATAATTATATTAATGATATTAACAATAATTATAAATTTATTAATAATAATAATCGATAATAGTAATATCATAATAATTCTCATAATAATTATAAATTATAAATCATAATAATAATAATTATAATTATAATAATAAATAATTTTAATTTTAATTTTAATATTAATAATAATTATTATTATTATAATCATAATAATTTTTATAATAATGATAATAATAATAATAATTATTGTTATTATTATATTCTATTATTAAAATTAAAATTATATTATTATAATAATTCTATATAAGCCGACAGGAGGATTTGAAAAAAGGTGTAGAAAAAGAAATCAAGTAGGCGGCCAGCCTATTGGGTTTGTATTTTATTATTTTAGATTACGTCGGCCAAAATGCTATTGCAATATTTTTTCTACTGAGAATAAAAAATTGGGTGCGTGAATTAATCACTGTTTTTAAGGTTTTATTAGTCTCTACTTGAATAAATAAGTTTATTATAGATACGTACGAATAGTTCTCTATGATACAACTAAGTCTCTAGGTTGAAATCTGCAAACAATAAAATTTGAAAAACTTCATATTTTATTCTGTTTTGAAATGAGAGAAAAAGAGAGAAGAATAATGAAATTGTGATCTGAATGTGAAGGGAGGTATGGTATTTATAGGTGTAAAGACAACTTTTCAATCAATTCTATACAAATATATCTTCCAAATTTGGAAAGACATGATTTTTTCATATTTAATATGAGACTCTAGATCATGTCTCTTAATTTTAGAGAGTCCAGATCTTGGGCTTTTGTCTAAAATCTGGTACCTGAAACTCAACATGGGTTGGGCTAAGGCGAGGGCTCCTAAGCAAACTTGTGAACCTTCACTTTTATCTATTTTTTTTAACCGAAGTAGATAAAAATCCTAAATAAATTCTTATAAAGCATTTTTTATCAGTTTGGGACAAAACCAATTTGAGTTTTCAAACAACCATTTATTCTCATTTAAGGCTCATACAATAAGATTCATTTTGAATCAAAATAAATACTAATTAAATCTCCAAATTTAATTTAATTTAATGCACCTAAATTAAAAAAAAATTAATAACCATTAATTAACTCAAATTAAGACATTAAAATGATATATAATCAGCTCTTAAAGCTGATTTTCCAACAAAAAGCTCCATCTTGGATTCTTGGTGATATAAATTTGGTTAAGGTAAGACGTACTGTAGACAAATGTTGAAATTATCTTATAGACATCGGATTATAAGCAATTGGCAAATCAACAAGAAAGCATATTTTTATTTTAGGGTTGTTTTTTATAACAATTTTATGGTTGTTAGTTTGTCCGTATAAATTAATATTTTACTCTTAAGACCAAAATACCCCAAGTGTTTTAACTTTATGTAAAATAATTAGAGGGGTTATATAATTCAACAAACCTATTTATTTAATTTTTTAATTTCTCGAGATTTTTTGTGATTTTCGATAAAAAAACTGCACTATTAAAATTAACGTTTAGCGATTTACAATCCAACATAAGTTACACAACGCTTCGTCAGTATGACCACCTTTACGCGCGCATCTCTATGATCGAAGAGGGTTTAACTTAGATATGCATTTTTTTAAAGTATTATCAAAAACAATCATAACCACCAAGTCAAAAATCATTAGATCTACAATACAAGAAACATGACTTTAAATGACAATCAAAATTTGTCATTGAAAGTCTCGTTTTTGCTTATAAAATAGATCGCAAATAGACTCATTGTTCAATGTGACCTTACAACGACACAATCAATTTTGTTGTAATCACCCACACACGCGTAGTCGATCGCACATGAAAGTCAATTTCCAATCACCATTTTCTTAGAGGAAGAAAATTTGAAATGCTTGAAAATTTTCTAGTTCGAAGTTGTGATAGCGGGTAATTTGATTAAAAAAAGGTTTAGTGCACAATATTAACTAATACGGGGCAAGTTATATCTTTCTTTATTTTTTTGTTATAAAAGTTAAAACACATATTATTATGATGAACTATTAAAAATCCAGAGTCCACATCCAAGATTAGACAACACCAAAACCCAGTCAAATACCTCCAAGAAATTCATAGCAATGGAGAGGGAAAAAAAATATGTGAACGTAAACAATGAAGATGTTTAGATTCAGTCTAAAATTAATTTTAAACAAAATTTTATTTTAAAATTTATTAAAAAATTAAATTAAATGGATCATAGTGCTAATATTGTATATTCTAGTAATATATATTATTACTACAAAATTTTAATATTTATACTATTACAATAATATAATTAAAAAAATAATTACTATGTGTTTAATTCTATATTTTAATTATCTAAACAATCACTATAAAAAATATCATTTACCGACGGATAAAATATGTCTGTAAAAATCCAAAAAGGGTCTATATCAAAGGTTCTAAAAACCATCAATATGGACCATAGTGCTTTACTTACAACCGATAAACCATCGGTATAGGTCTCACACCGACAAAAATTTTAACTGCCGGTATAGGCTCTACTTACGGTTTCAATCCATTAGTACAGCTCCTCCACCTATACTGACACTTTCGTAATCGTTACTATAGATAAGCTCTACTTACGGTTTCAATTCATCTGTATAGCTCCTCCACCTATGCTGACACTTTTGTAATCGTTACTATAGATAAGCTTTACTTACGGTTTCAATTCGTCTGTATAGCTCCTCCACCTATACTAACACTTTTGTAATCGTCACTATAAATAGGCTTCACTTACGGTTTAAATTTGTCTATATAGCTCTTCCACTTATATTGACGGTTTCATTATTGTCAATATAGATAGGATGTACTGATGTATTATATATTGCTATATCCGATATATAGAAGCTTCAATCACTTACTTTAGCAATAGTTTTAAAGAGTTATAGCGACGGCTTTTCTGTCATTATAGACTTTTTGATTTTTTTTCCTCATATTTCTCATTTGTCTGCTTAATGGATAATAAATAATAATATCTAATAAAATATCAAAATAGACAATTGAGTTCATAAACACTACATAAAGAAATAAATTCATTCTTCTAAAGACAAGTGTGTACATCAATTCAAAAGATGAAATCTTACATAAGTTTAACATATATAAAGGAGAACATCTTTCGACCTGAGCAAATAAATTCTATTATATCTGAAATGTTTGAGATCCTAAATTCATGGAAGCTAATATATCATTGTTCCTCTACCAATTCAAGGAGCACTCAGTTTTATATCTTCTCATCATGTTGAGAAGAGAAAGGTAGGTACGACACTAGTAAGTAGATATGATCCAACTCTATGAAATGATGTAATAATAATAATAATAATAATCATAATAAAGACATAGAAAAAGCAAAAGGAGGAATCAACTAGTAAACAGATATGATAACAACTCTATCAAAACAAAGCCACTGTCTTGTAATCTCAAAACTACTTTATGTTAATTTTTCAATAATTTCCTTTATGTTAATCTCCAAGAGGCATCTGAACGATTTAAAACTTGTCAATCACACGAACAATAAAAAAAACAAACAAAAAATATGATACACGATATATCCAAATTCACTCTAGAATAGAACTACGTCTTACAAAAAGTTTTACTACAATCAGTCTCCTAAATCTCTTATATATTTGTGTGTTCAGCACATAAAGAATATTTATAAACCCGTGATCATCAGGAGGTCTCTAGTTCTGGACCCATAAAATATGTGTCAACTCTAACACTACCATAGCCTATATAATATAAAAGATTGCAAACCCCCAATAGCAATTAGCAAACCATTCTAGATCTATTTTAGATCATTGGTGCAAATGAAATCAAAACAAAATAAAATCTTAAGGATTGATAAAATAACAGACTAGCTTCTTGTGATCCTAAAAACTCTCAATTTTCATGATGCACAAAAGGTAAAATTAATTAGTCACTTCATCTCTTTGTTAAAATTCCAACAACCACTATATAAAATATCTCTAGATGAGCACATGGATCACAAGCTTGGGCCAGGGAGATACGACCAAATACGCAACATGTTTCCTTTGCAATTGTGGTTCAGTAATGGGGCACCCTCTTGCAATTATGGGCTTACTTTTGAAACTTCACCAGCGTATCAGAGATATTTCCCCTAATCATTCTCATATGTATGTAATTATTATTCGCTCAATAATCCAATAGGGAATATAGGGATATTGTTTAAAAATCCCAACCTTATGGTAAAGCATCTACAATTATATTCCATATAGTAATATCTTCAAAAATAAAACTAGTGCAAGAAAGGATTGCCCATAAGAAATACTTCATCTTCCCCATGGCTCAAAACTATCCTCAACTGTTTTAGGATGATTTCTTTTTGGGTTTTATAATAGATATAATAATATATATTGAAGAATAATTATTAGAGACAAATATAGAGGTAATATATAAAGGATTTAATGTTCTTAACATGTGGCGTAATCACAATGTAAATGATATATATATATAGACACGCACACGTCATGTAACTCGTACAATGCACGGGTGTTGATAAAAAATGTGAGAAATAGTTTTGTTAGTGTAAAAAGAAAATTATGATTTAAATAAGTACATGATTCTTATACTTGGATAAGAAATACACAATAATAAAAAGAAAAAAATAGGTAAAATATATATCTCAAGTATATACCTAAATAATTTAAAATTTACATGTGACTGTTAATATTTTAATACATGCTAAAACAATTAAATTTGTGACTGAAACTCATTTTTTTTTTCTTTAGTATGATTAGAACACAATATATCTCAGTAATTCAATTTATTGAAAATCTAATTTGATTTATATTATTGATTAAATTGAAGAAAAAAATATTTTATTTTAATTTTTACAATGTCTATAAGTTAGATTTTATAATAAAAATAAATATACTAAATCTCAATCATTAAAGAAGATAGAAAATAAAGTTTGTGACAGAAACACACTTGGTTTTTTTACTTATATCACATTTAGAATATGATATCTTAAGTCAAATTTTTCATCTTGTCATGTAGTGCACTTGTCATTTAATCACCCAGGTTTCGTGAAGAGTAATTAATAAAAGCATCTCAACACCCATTGATTATTTACGCAACAATAGGGAACGCATATTTACTTGTGAATTTTCCATCATGCTTGTCTCCACCATATTATTCATCTTTATATTGACAAGCTTTGTATATCTAAAATAAATTACCGTTTTTCTTTTCAAAGATATCATAGACACCATCTTATTAGCCAATCTTTCTCTTTCTCTTTTACATAATAAAAGAAGAACAATACAACAAATGGAGTTAAACAACAGACTATTATTTTTTTTCACTGGTAGTAAGGGAAGAAACTGAAAAGCAAACCACAATCATATATTGTAAAGATTACTTGGAAGCCGAGGATCAACCACAGCAACAAGAGGGAATTTCCTAGGAGTTGAAAGTCCAAAAATTTCTTCCATATTCAATTCCTCACTCTTCATACCATCAGGCAATTTCCATGTAAATCCATGCAAGAGATTAGCCAAACTGGACTGAATCACCTTAAGCCCTAGACTGTACCCAGGGCACATCCTCCTCCCTGCACCAAATGGCAGTAACTCAAAATGATGACCTTTAACATCAATGGCCTTACCAATAAACCTCTCCGGACAAAATTCATTAGGGTTTTTCCATATGGTAGGATCTCTCCCTATAGTCCATACATTAACGAGGACTCGAGTTCCCTTAGGAATTTCATAACCAGCAATTTGACGGTCCTCACGAGAAAGTCTAGGTACTAACATTGGTGCCACAGGGTGCAAACGCATTGTCTCTTTAACAATGGCATCAATATATGGTAGATTAACAATATCTTTCTCTTCTACCCATCTCTCTCTTCCAATTACCCTATCAAGTTCTTCGATCGCTTTCTTGAAAATCTCTGGCTTTTTTAAGAGCTCGGAAATTGTCCATTCTACGGTCACAGCTGAACTCTCAGTTCCACCAGCTATTAAATCCTGAAAATTTTGAAAATTTAACTATTGTTAGGAGCAAAAAGATAAAATAACAAAAAGAAATATGCTAGATAGCTAGCTACATGCTTTTATTTGATTTTTTCATTGTCATAATAAATATTAAAAATTAAAAAGAGGGAGACTCAATTGCTTTCTAAATCATTTATATTTTTATAGCATGATAATCCAAAAGATGATGTCAAGTGAGGCTGATTAATGGAACTTTGCTAAATATATTATTCTTACGTACAGGCAAATACTCTCTTTTTTTCTATTGTGACAATGGAAATTATTGTCCGGACTCTATCCAAGACTACTTTTTTTAGATCAAATGACATAAAAAGTGATACGTTTCTCAACCACAATTAAATAAAATTGAGTTGATAAAAAAATTATTAATCAATTTTTACATATTTATTAATAGAGTTTCCTTTAGTACAAAACTTAGTTTTTAGATCAGGTCATAAGAGGATAACATATACTAATTGGACGCAGAGAGCCTCACATTGGATATAGCTCTACCAACAGGCAACAACAGTGACTGAATTGGGTCCATATCAATTAATACATGGAGAGAATTAGTTTGATTAAATATTTTATAAATTTAAAAAAATAAACATCGATTTAAAATCTATTATCCCAAAAAATTTAAGTTTGGTGAAAAAATACATAATCATTTATTTAAACTTTAGCATGCCTCTCACGTGCACACTAACATATCGAAAATAGCCCAAATACTGAATAAAGTTTTATATAAAACTGACTACGCATCAATTCTAAGAGAGCACTCCAATTAGAAAATGTTGTGAAATAATGTTTATAGGTAACCTTTTTAAGCACGTTTCAATGTGGGATGATTATCATTTTTCAATATAAAATTAAATTAAAAAAAATCAATTTTATGATAAAATAAAAGGAAAAAAAATAAAGCATATATACCTGAGTAAAAGCCTTGACCCCATGTCTCTCAAGCTTGACATCAAGATTAGGATCATCAGCAAGTTGCAAAAGCACATCAACCATATCCTTAGCCTCATAATCCTTAACCCCTTCTCTCCTATCATTATGTTGATCCAAAACATGCTCCAAAAACTTATCAAACTTGTAGCTCAAAGCCTTCATTCTCTTAATATACCCTTGCAAATCCAAGAAACTCAGCCACGGAATCGAATCCCCAATATCCAAAACCCCATTAAGCAAGAACAACTCATCAAGCATCTCCTTAAATTCCGTTGGTATCACAATCTCATTTTCTTCATTAGACTCATCGGTGTATTTTTTCCCTAACACCATACGACTAATCACGTTTAGACTAACATCCGACAGATAATTTTTCAACAAAATACGAGTGCCTGATGAATCAAACAAGCCCTTGAGAAGCAAATTCATTTCCTCTTTTCTTATGTACTCGTATGATTCCAAGCGTTTAGCACTAAAAAGCTCCATCAAGCACAATTTACGTGCTTGTCGCCAGTACGGGCCGTACGGTGACCATGTGATATCTGAGTAATTGTATGCTGTGTACTTACCGGCAGCAATTTTGGGCCTGCCAACAAAAGTTACATCATAGGTTTTCAGGAAGGCTTCAGCCATTTCGACGGAAGAGCCAACCACAACGGGGAATGACCCGAAATGGAGTTGCATGATTGGCCCATAATTTTGGGAGAGGGAATGGATGGACCGGTGAGGAAGTGAGCCGATGAGGTTCAGGTTTCCGATTATTGGCCAGGGTTTTGGGCCAGGCGGTAGGTTGAGTTTCCGGTGACGGAAGTGTCGGGAGAGGAGGATTAAGGCTAAGGACAAGAGCCACACGGCTGAGTAAAATGCCCAAGAAAGAGTCTCCATTGATGGTATGAGTTATGGTGGTAGTGAAGTGAAAGGACGCGTGTATTGTATTTATAGGTGAAAAAGGCAGAAGGCAGAAAGTCTTGGTAATGTAAACATTGTCTATGTAGGGGTCACATGTGGAGCTTCTTTATTTAGATGAATCATTACCAACGACAAATTAAGTAGTAGTTATAGTTAGTATGAATTATTGACAAAAAGCACCCTAAGCTCTTTCCATGAAATGTTTCGAGTGATGTGAACTTTATTTCTTTTGGGACCGAAGTTTCTTGGCAGCACTTCCAACTTTCATATTGCTCGTTTGAAAAAGAAAGAAAGCGAAACTTCATTTAGGATCAATCAATTATTATTTTAAATCGATAAAAAATAACTCAATTATTATTTTATACTCTAAAATATATTTTCACACATGGAAGTAAGATGAATAATTTATAGGTTATGTATATGAACCCAAATGTAAAATAGTAATGCAAACTAAAGAAATTACTATATTGGATTTGCAGTTCAAATATGGACAAAAATGGTTGCTCTCATAGAGTTAAAACTCATATATTAATAGAAGGTTTTATTTTATTAAGTTCATAAAATATGGTTCTCAAAAAAATTCATAAAATATTTATGAACATGAAAACATATGTTTTTTTTTAAATGTATATACGCATCTTTGTATATTAAAAAATTATTAGTTAGATCGTATCTAAAGCTAATATCTAGATCCATCTGAAAAACCATTAGAAATTTTGAAAAAATTCACTGCTAATGTTAGTATAGATGTGAAACCCACAAAATAATATTATTAATAAAAAAATTTAAAATTATTAATAAAATTTTGAATCGATTTAAAATACTGGTTTTAGAACAGATCTAATATAAAATTGATCCCATATATTTGGATCGTCCATCTGCAATTTCGCATGCATTTTCTTGGTCGGTAAAGAGTGTGGAAACAAATGGAAATGACTTGACCATTTACTAAACTTTTTGTAAATTTTCTAAAAGTTCCTCTCTTACTTTCTTGGAAAATCTTTGGTGGAGCGGAAAAGACAATCGGGTATTGGAATTCTTTAAATTGACTTCAGTCATCGCTGCCGGTGACACGCTGCCTGTGACATTCTATTCTCAATGACTGAAAAAAATTTGCCTTGACTCATATCTAAATCCAATAGTTTAGATCAGTTAAAATTTTATTGGTAATTTTAAAAAGTTTTATTGATAATGTCAATATAAGTATGGAACTCAAAAGTTAACATTACTAATAAAGTTCTTCAAAATTATCAGCAGAGTTTTTAACTAATCTAAATCCAATGGTTTAAACCCGGGCTAAAAAAAAATTCCTCTAATAAGTGAGAATATCTTTCACTATTAAAATATGTAGTGTGATTCATGAAATGAAATATCAATAAAAAATTCATGTTTGAAACTAAATATTCAATGAATTATTGTTGATGAAATATTGATTTAGTGGCCAAAATTAAAATTATTTATTAGTTATTTTTCTCTAACTTTAGGTAGATTGCGATAGTGTTGTGAGTTTTTGTATGAGTAATAAGATAATACAAACTTATATTATAACCAAATAAATCATTGTACTGGTTGCATATAATATTGATTCAATAAAAAAAATATTCATTCAGTTATTAAATTGACATGTAATTAGTTAAACACACATCATGAAAGCTTAAAGTCCAATCACTCCACATGCAACATCCCCTTATATATCTATATTATTAATAAAGTTAGAACTTTTTTTTGTATCCTTACTTTTGAAATGTCAAAAATATCACCGCATAAATATAGATTTATTGTGTTATTAAGTATAAAAATGTAAAACTAATTACCCCACAATCACCCCACGTTTGTCTAATCAGTAACAACTTTTTATTTCAAAAACTATTTATTTGCAGTAACCATTTAAGCAGTTACACATTATCCATCACCTATGCAACTTATCTGCAATAACCTTAGTTAGACAATACTCATCACCTACTAATTCACATCTACTTACGCATTTTCTTTCATAATCTTGTTTATTTCTCTTATAACTATTGGTAACTAATTTACTAAGCTTAATTTGCTCTCTCTCTATCTGTGATTCATTTTCGGAGAGAGATTCTTCTCATTTCTCTTTATTCACAGGTGATTTTTTTCTTTAATTAAATTATTTCTTTCTTAAGTTGTTTAATCTGATAGAATAGCAGATCAACACATACATTAGCGCGTATTGAGATGCTAGTGTGTGCATGTGTCTATATATATTATGTGAGAGCTTTATTGTTCACACGTGAAATTAAGGACAAGGTTATCAAAATTAAAATGGCATTGTGTTGGTACCCTGATTTAAACTAAGTTTAGCTTAAATTCAAGGTTAATTTACCAATTTCAAGACAAGATTCCATCAATTCCAAAGCAAAATTTAAACCAAACTTATTTAAATAATAAAAATAATAAATTTTCATCAAAAATTCATACAAATAATAAAATAACTCTGATATTATTTATTGAAATTTTATTTTTAAAATCCACTTATTTAAATTTTAAGTAAAAAACAATACAATCACAACAATTAAATAAGTAAAGCAAACATAAAGCAAAAATAACAACAATTAATATGGTTCGGCAACCACTTTACCTATATCCATCAACAAACTTACAACTTTATTAGGAAAAGCAAAGTTGTTTTTTTCTACTTAATAACCCAAAACTCCAATACACTCAAAACTCTCATCATAACTCTAGTAGTTAATCCCTATGATTTACAATATATATTGGAATTATGAGTATGTCATAAACCTTCTCTATGACCCTTTTAATATAGAAAAGATTTTTCTAATAGCACTAAGAAAATAACAACATTATTCCTACAAAAACAAACAGCTATAAATTAAGAAATCATTTTTTCAAACCAATTATAAATCCTCTCTGTAGTGATTTTGACTTAAATCCCAACAAATCTCTATATTAACTCAAATTATTTTCTTTATCATCAATTATTATTTTATAATACAAAATATATTCTCTCAAGTGAAAGTAAAATGAATGATTTATGGGTTATGAATATGGACCCAAATGTAAAATAATAGTGCAAACAAAAGAAATTACTATATTGGATTTACAGTTCGAGTATGGACAAAAATGTTTGCTCTCATAGAGTTAAACTCACAGGTTTTATTTGATTAGGTTCATAAAATATTTATGCACATGAAAGTATATGCTTTTTATGTATCTACACATTTTTATATATTAAAAAAAATTGGTTAGATAAATTCCAAAATCAATTTTTTAAATCCGTCCGAAAGCTTATTGAAAATTTTGAAAATTTTGATTAATAATGTTAATATAAATGTAGGACTCAAAAAATAATATTATTAATAAAATTTTTAAAATTATCAATAAAATTTTAAACGAATTTAAAATTAATATTTTAAATTCGATTTAATAAAGTTTTGGTCCCATATATTTGGATATTTTTATCATCTGCAGTTTCGCATGCATTTTCTTGGTAGGTATGGGGGAGTGTGGAAACAAATGGAACTGACTTGACCATTGACCAAACTTATTGTAAATTTTCTAAGAGTTCCTCTCTTACTTTCTTGGAAAATCTTTGGTGGAGCCGAAAAGATAATCGGGTACTGTTCTTTAAATCTGCTTCAGTCATTGCTACCGGTTACTTTCTAAGCTCGATGACCGAAAAATCTTGTACTATTAAAAAAGACTACTTGTTCCTGCAACACGCGTGATTCACGAAATGAAGTATTTTACTAAAAAAAAATTCGTGTGATTTGTGAAACTAAATATACTAGAAAAACGTTTTGGTTTAGTGAGTATGGATGAAGTTATTTATTTGATTTATATAAATAATAATAATATTGTTATTTATTAAAATTGAATTTAAGCTTGAGTTTGAATTCAAATGGACATTTTAAAGTTCAAACTTAAGCTCAAGCTCGAATAGGCTCATTTGTTATCGAGCTCGATTCGATTCAAACTTGAGTCATCAGAATATTGATTGAGTTCGAGCCCAATTTTTAATCTTCATTCGAACTTGAGCTCAAACCTGTTCATTTTAAGTCAACTCGAGCTTGAATACTTTAGTTTTCGAGCTCGGCTCGACTCGATTCTACCCCTCGCGGTGGGAAATAGAGTTCCTCGTTTGTCTGACGAGCGTGAGTATCAGCAAGAGAAGTCTCTCAGAGCATTATGCTCTGGGGAGAACCCTCCGATGATTAATTCAGTATGTGTGTTTTATCAGAAGTAAGAGTGTAGGGAGAGAAGGATTGAGGATTAAGTGATTCCCTTTATTCCTTCGGTATTATCTCTTCTGTATGTTCCTTTTTGCATTTTTATTTTTTGCTTGGGGCTCTTTATATAGATGCAACGGTACAAGACTTTGAAACGGAATGTAACTGGGATGTGACCCATGGGTTTTGAGTCATATGGGGAATGGCTTTGCCTGACTTGAGGAGACTTTTACACGTCGTGAAAAAACTTTTGTCTGTGAGTTCTCACATCAAGGTCAGAGTCTTCAGGGTATAGGATGATGCGTTCATTAGTGTAGGTGGGGTAGGTTACCTTCGAGAGGATAGTAGTCCATATGTTCGATTTTCTTTGGACTGGGTAATTATGGTCACATCATATGCCGCCCATTCCCTAGAGATATCCAAAGAGATTCTTAAGGGAGTAGACATATGTTTCACAACTGCAATGGAACCGAAGTTTAAGTCTTGACCAAAAATGTCGTCCCTTAGGGTTTTCGCTTTTATTTTACAGGGAGTCATGCATTTAAAGCTTTGAATCCACTCTAGGAAGGAATTGTATTGCATGAGCTTTAATTCTTGCGTGATAAAAACTATGTGCTTGAAACTTTATCTCCTCTTCTAAAGGGAAGCATGTAGAACTTTAGAAGTGCTTACCCTTATGTCGGGGGAAGTTTTATCAGCTGTAGTCGACCACTAAGAGCACTAGCGCGATTGGAGTTGTTGCTCTTTTTGACCAATAGTGAGGTTACACTGTTTTGGAAGTCTTTGTTTACGCTTGGGGAGTATTTGTATGGCTAAGGCCGTAACCCTTGGTTTATCCAAAATGAAATTTTATGGCTGCAAGAACCTTTAATCTTCTCTTCGGTGGGGATTTCGTTAGTTCGAAGTCCTACCACTTTAGGGTGAAATTTTGCGTTTCTGAAATTCATATTTCCACCTTATAAGCTTTTAAGGGACCAAGACCAAACTTCCTTTTTGACAAGGATCATATGACCGAAACCATGCTTTTGTTAGGCTTGTGCAACTAAAGTTTTTAACTCTCATAATTTTGAGTGGAATATTATGGTTTTAGAAACCGTAGTTCCATGTTGGTAGGAGTCGTGAATTGGTTTCTTATCTTTCTTCTAATTGTGTGGAACTATGAGGTGTGTGAGCTGCAATTCCTTTTCTGGATGATTGACATGCCCAAACCCTGACTCTACATTAGTTGGAGCGTAACCAAGGATGGAATTCCTTTTATGCTCGAGCGAACTATTAGGCTTAAGAGCCATGGTTTTACTTCGGCAAAAGTTGGTGGCCAAAGTAAAAAACTTTATTGTAGTAAAGATTGCAAGGTGTAAGCCTTGAATCCTTATTGGACTACATTGAGACTTGTTTTTATGTAGGAATTATAATTCTTTTCTTTTATAGGGTGTGTATCACTAGGACCCTCACCACATTTTGGGGAAGAATAACTGAAGCCAAAATTTCTCTTCTGCTCGAGTGAACTTGTGAGGCTTAATAGTCATAGTTCTACTTCGATGAGAATCGTATGGCTGAAGTCGTAACTCCATGGCTATAGAAATTGAAAGTGTGGGCTTGGACTTCCCTCAAAAATTGTTTGATGTTGGAGTCGTAATTTTTTCTTCCGAGATTTGTGAGGCTTAAGTCCTTATTCCACTTTAGTGGGAGTGTAACTAAGGTTGTAATTCCTTTTCTGCTCGAGAGAATTGTGAGGCTTAAGAATTGTATTTCTATTTCGACAGGAATCGTATGGCCAAAGTCACAATTCTACTATAATGGGAATCGTAGGACGTGACCTTCTAATCCCTTCTTGATGGGTGTATTTGTCTAGGATTTCGATTCTTGTTGTCTAGGGTGAAACTGTATGGCTTCAAAAGCTCTTAGTTTCACATTGAGAGGAATCATGGACTGTAGTCCACTCCTAATCATGTATGTTGACTAGAGTCTCGATTCCTATTAATCGAGGTGAAACTTTATGGCTTCGAAGGTGCTTAGCTCCATATCGGGAAGAATCGGGATTGTAGTCAATCCATTAAGTAGAGTTCACTTCTTAGATGGGACTGCATAGCTATGTGGGCCTTAGTTTTTCATAAGTTGGGATTTGTAATCATTTTTTTCTTTGGGACTAGGTTTGTTGGGCCCAACGGCTGTCAACTTGCTTTGTATTTTTAAGCCCGTGTGTTTAGGAGAGACGCTTGGTTATCCCAAGACACCTCAATGAGTTGTCATATTAATGATGAGTGAACACTTTAATTGCCCAAAGCACTTTCACCGTGTTAGCGTAAGGGATTCATTAATAAGCGGCATGGCAATGGTTCACTCAACCGAGGGTATTTAAAGGGCCCTTCGTTTCTCATTTTCTTCTTATCTACTTTGTTTGTTTTCTAGTTTTTAGAGCTCTATGTTTCCCAAGTTCCTTAGAGTTCTCTAAAAGTCTTCTTTTTCTTTCGGGTTTTTTCAAGCTTTTTCGGGCTTTCAAGTCTATTCATTTTCCTTTTTGGTAAGTTTTTTCCTTTTTTCTTCTTTTACTTTTGCACTATGTTTTCTTTTGAGGCTAATAGGTCTAAGAAGATGAGGACTGAGAGGAAGAAAGGTTGGTATCGAGAGTGGGTAAATAATAGTTCCTGTTGGTGGGGCTTTTCAAGCTGGGGAGGATCCCTAGTCAGATTTCAAAAAACAACTTAGAGTATATACCCACTAGGTTTTTTCTTCTTCCTAAGTGGAGAGTTAGGCGTCCTAGCCTTAACGGGAGAGCTTGTCCTCCTTTGAGAGACAAAAAGTCGTAATTTCTCTACTGCTATCTTGATCATATGAAGATGGGGTTTAGATTCCCTGTTAATCTGGGCGTTAGGGAGATCATAAATCATTATGGTACCTGCCCTACCTAACTTTATCCCAACAAGATAAAGTGTGTTGTGGGGCTTATGCTGGCTTTGAAGAAGCACATTGGGTTCATCAGGGGGACGAAAAATCTAAAGTATAGATGTTCAGGTGAATTTACACCCTGAAAAAATATGTCGATAATGGGTGGTTCAACTTCTACCCAAGGAGCAAAAGGAAGATTTTGGACACTTATTCTTCGATTAAGAGCTGGAAAGAACATTTTTCCTTTGTCGATGAACCAAAATCCATTAGGTCCTACTGGAGTTGAAACTCGGGGAGATACCTAATTAGAGGGAACCTTCCTTGAGTGATGATGAGTAGTATATGGTCAATGAGGTCTTAAGAGTCAGGCCTAAGATGTCCGATAAGGACCTTACTAACGAGTCATTACCGAGGGACTATCAGCTTAGTTTGTATGTTTCTAGCTCTTTTGATGGTAGTGGAGAGTTACCTCTAGCTGTCTTTTTTATTATTGGTACCTACTAATCTTCTAATCTGATGATCTTTCTTTTGCATAAGACACCATGTTCAACTTAACCAAAGTCGCTAGGATGACTCACGAGAGAAAGAAGGTCAAGGCGGTGAGGCCTTTCTCTTTTGACCAATTTGGGATGAAGATGGTCAGGACAGAGGGGCCTTCTACTCAACAGGTCAGGGTGAAAATCTCCAAGGTTAAGGAAATAGTTGTGCAGCTCACTGAGGTTCAACAAACCGATGTCTAGCAAATCGAGGTGCAAGAGGCTGAGGTTATTGCTACCGAGGAAAAAATGGTCGACAAGTTGGATAAAGAGGCTGAAGTTTCTTAGAGGACTAAGGTAGAGATCGATAATGAGAGAATTCTTCTCTCCAGGGTAGTCCTTGTTGTGGTGCCCCTTAATTCGGTTCCTATCAGCCTTAAGAACTCCAAGAGCTTTCTACTCAGTAGGTCAGGGCTGAAGAACTCCAAGGTTAAGAAAATTGTTGTGCAATTAGCTGAGGTCTAGTGAACCAAGGTACAGAGGGTTGAGGTTATTGCAGCTGAGGAAAAGACAGTCGAAAAGTTGGATCAAGAGGCTGAGGCTTCTCAGAGGACTAAGGTGGAGACCGACAATAAATGGGCTCTTTCTTCTAGGGTTGTCCTTATTGTCGCATCCCTTAATTCAATTTCTACCATCCTTGAGAATCCACTCTCGTTCTCGAAAGGTCTTCTTCTACCCTTGAGGGCTCCACTTATGCTGCCAATTCGAGTTCTGAGAGTTACCATCAGAACTGAAAGATAAGGTGCATAGACTCAAATTTTGACAACATAAGTACGTACGTCATATGCTGATGGATTTTTTTCTTCTTGTTAGCGCCGATTTGATGAAGTCAATAACATCAGCTAATGGTCGACATAGCATTGTTACAAGGTAAAGACCCTTTCTCTGAGACTTCTCACTTATGCATTTTTCTTCTTATTTTTTTCTAAGTGGTTTGCCTTTTGTGCAAACTAGTATGTATGCATTTTTCTTGAGCCACTTCGTCTAGTCCATGGATAATACTATTGCTAAACTTTAACGAAGTGATAAGGATCATACAAGATGACTGGAAAAGGGCAAAATTCAAAGAGATATCATCTCTATCCAAATCAACGATTTTGAGCTTAAGAATGAGAAGTTGCAGACTTCTCTAGCTGCTGTCAATGCCAACTATCTGTCTACCTAGAAAGAGGTGTCGTATTTAAAGGCCGATGTGGCAAGCTTCACGATGTCAAGAGTTAGCTTGGTTTTAAGATCACCCGACTTTATGAGGTCAAGAGCCTTCGTGAAGCTGAGGTGATTCGACCTCAAGATGTTGAAGGGGAGCTGAGATCCCAGTTGGCCTAGGCCAAGGAATCTACCGCAGAAAAGTATCATGGCTCTGAACATACGTCTAAAAAGAAAATTCAACGTTCTATGTTGAAGGCTTTGACACAGCAACAATAGAGGGTGCCAAGAGATAACCTGATCTTAACTGGGTCAACTTGGAGATTCCAGAACTTATTGTGAGGCAGACAGATGGCGAGGTAGCCGAAGTGGCATAGGTCATTGAGGGGATCGAGGAGTTTGAGGCTATAGAGAAGGCTGGGGGAAGGAGTCATGGTCTTAGGATAGGAATGCTAGCGTTTTCTCCCTTCTTTTTTTTTGTATCTTTGGCTTTGGATACCTCCAATGTAAATATACATTTTTCTTTGAATGAAATGTTTTCATTTTATACTTTTTTTCCTTTACATTTTCACTACTTCTATCGAGTAGAATTTACAAGAATTTTTACAAGTGTCAGGACTATGTATTCTAATCTTGTTTCTTCTTTTCCTGACTAGATTAGTGATCGAATGAAGACTTGTCTCGATGGGGTCTTTGGACCTTTTTTTATACTAAGTCTCCTTTAGAGTTAACACACCTTTGAAGTGTATGTCCTCTAGATAGACCGAGTTTGGCTTGGTTGCTTTTATTTTGAGTATTTGGTGATGAGCAAGTTGTGTCTAGGTGTTTTCTAATCTTCTTTCTTATAAGGTTCAATTTGTTTCGGCTATTAAGGTCTCATTTTCCTGAACGAAGAATGCTTTCAAGGAACTTACAAGGCAAATGGTGACTGAAGACTGAAGCTTGGAGATCATCCAAAGCTATCTTATAGTCGAGCTTCTTCTCGTGGTTGGTGAGATGTTCTTAGGGTAGTCCATCTACTTTTGGGTGACACTGAGTGTACCTCAAGTTTGCTCCTCTCACTCTCCCGTCATCAAAGGGGAGGCATGGACTACGTATCATTTGTCTTGATGGGGTTTTGATTGGTCCTGAGGAGGAATATAAGGCTAGATATGTACATTTTCCTTCAGAGTGCGAAATAATGGTGGTACAAATCTTCCTATGAATGTCCATGAATGAGAGTTAGAGAGTTCTTGGTCTCCATAGTTCAATGGAGTTCTCCTATTATGGGGCTCGATCTTTGGACATGTCGAAGTTGTAGGACCTGTTATATTCGAGTTGTCTCAGGAGAGTGCTTGGGAGAAGTTTTGGGAGAGTTAGTCCCTCGAAGATCTGATTTTGTTCGAGATGTTGAGGCTGTTATGCTTCAGAGTGAAGATGGTACGTACGTCTTCGATCTTAGTTTATGAGAGACTTTAAACATCTCACAATTTTCTGGGCTCTGTTAGGGCCAAAAAGATTTCAAAATTGGATGAGAACTGAGCTTGAGAGTTTGAGAGGTGATGAGTTTGGCTTAATTCACCTTCCTCGCTAAGTAGGCTTGCGTTAATACTCGTTTTGAACTGAAATGACTATTTCTTCTCAATTTTCTCATCGAGGTGACTATTTCTTCTCGGTCTTTAGGGATTGCTGGTGTACTGACTCTTCAATGGTGAACTTGGGTAGGTACAACTCGAGTCAGATCTGATGCCATATGTGTGATTGAGGAGTTGGATATGACCTGTTCACTGTAGCCTTCAAGGTTTTGTTAGTTTCTCAAGATTAAGTGAGGGTTGTGTTCGTCCATGCACCGCTTCAAGGGTGTCGCCCTGTCTATCTTGGCTTTAGCGGAGCTGAACAAAGCACCTCAAGGCTACCGCATTAGGAACCGTAGCATGAGACGGATTGAATGATTCCCCTGTCTATTGATGCTATAAGGCGAGGACATTATAGGGCTTTTGAGTGGCATCATGAATAAATTTGTCATTTTCCACGGACGGCACCAATCTGTCGATGCTAGAAAATGTGACGAATGATACCCAGTCTTTCTTGGCCTTCAACGGGGTATAGTGCAAGGATCTTGCTAAATGAATGAGCAATGAGGAATGGAGTTCCTCATTTGTCTTACAAACTTTAGTATTTGCAAAAGAAATCTCTCAGAGCGTTGTGCTCCAGAGAAAACCGTCTAATGGTTAAGTCAATATTTGTGTTTTATCATAAGTAAGGAAGGGATTCAGAAAGGTACCAAAGTCAAAGAGTGTAGGGAAGGTAGGATGGAGGATTGAATAATTCCCCTTATTTCTTTTGTGTTTTCTCTTTTGTTTGTTCCTCTTTCCTTTGCTTCTTTTATGCTAAGGGCTCTTTATACAAACGCAAGGTCTTAGCGTACAGGACTATGAAATTGGGTGTAACTAGAATGTGACCCTTAAGTTTTGAGTCATATGGGGAATGGCTTTTGCTTGACGTGAGGGGATTTTTGCCTGTAGTGAGAAGACTTATGTTTGTGAGTTCTCACGTTAAGGTCAGTCTTCAGAGTATGGGATGATGGGTCCATCATATGTTACCTTTGTCCCCTTGTCCAGATCTCTTTGGACCGAGTAAATATGATCACATCAGATCACATAGCATACCCTAATGAAAGCACACAGTAGAGTAGGTATTTATAATAGTGGTCATACTGACAGCACCTTGGTCCACATCAAAAAGTAGTTGCTTCTTGATCATAGTTATATTATATATGGTAGTATTAGTTACTCCTTATTGTAAAACATTGTGCACAACTGCGATCAAGGCTTTGGCTTGGTGATTATTTTTCTCTATTAATTAAGTGGAAATACCTAAGACCAAGTTTAAAGTTTAGAGGTTTATTCCCTTTACATTGTTTAAACTTTTTCTTAAAAAAAAAAAAACATAATTCATAGCAGGGGTCTGTGTTCTTCACGTGTACAAAACTACAAATTATATAGAGCAATAATTCTAACTTTTATCAAAAACATAGGCAGACAAAATCAATAATTTCTTGTACTACTTCTAAAAGCTAGTCTTTTGTGGCTTTTTAAGAGAGAAACTCAATATTGTAGTAGTACCTTTTTTGTCACAAGAATATACTATACTTTTATTGCTTAAGAATTTAAGATAAATAACTTTACATAAAGAGAGGTCCAGAGTACAATTTTTTATTTCTACAAACTAAATGTTTATTTACTTAAAACAAACACTTTTTCTGTAACTTTCCTAAACAGAAAGAGAGGTCCTATTTGTATCTTTCTAAAAAGAAGTAAAATTATTGATGTGCCTTCAAAACAATTTTGGAGCCAATACACTTTATGAAATTGCCATTAATATTTTATATTCTTGAGATTTTAAAATCAAACTTTTAAGTCAACAATTCTCTTACTTTTTTTAAAGAAAAATACATTTTTTAGAATAAAAAATTCGATGGTTGAATAAAAAAGATAATGATAAATTAAATTCATTGTTGTACTTCAAAAAATAAAAGTTACCCATTGTGACGACTAATGAGTCCTAAGCTCGTGATTCAGAAAAGTTGGAATGGAAACAAGATTCACTAAGACTAAAAGGTAGAGAAATTATTTGCAAATTTTATATATGTTGATAGAATTTGCCTAAAAGCTTAATTCCATTTGAATTCATTTGTTGCATATTCACAAATGAATTCCCTAACTTACTGAAATTAAAACCAAACACAAGATCTTATAAACTTGCAAATAATTTTGATAAAGATTAAGGATTTCCTTCATATTAAATGGGCAATTAGAATGGTCTTCACTTCATTGGCTAATGCAAGGCTCCAACTATAAGATCGAGCATGGGGCTACAGATCTCACAAATATATGATTTGATGTGCAAAAAATGTTTAGAACGTTGTTTTTATTTTTGGTTCAGAGAATAAATAATGAAATACTAATTTTAATAAAAAAGGAACAAATAATGAGATACCTATTTGAGGGAAGAGTGGATAAAATTACAGTATGGAGTATTTCACAACATAAGATTGTGAACCTTGCACGCCATCATTTGTCAAGCTTCTCTTAACCAATCCTATATTCTTGAAACTCAGTATCCAGAAATATCAATTAAATCCAAAATTGCAGCGCCTGCTACATTTTTAATGGTGAACCTGCGAGGAAGCTCTATACTTCAATCGAACATGCTAGGAAGAGGTCTGACCGCCATAAATGCATCCACCATCTAAAACACAATGAAGATAACTAATATCAATATCAATGATTTCTCTGTGGTTATTAATCATCAAATACCAATAATTCCACATCAGCATTCCATACCTCATCAGTAACTGCAGCCCGAACCTCGCGATGCCTTTCTACCAATTCAGTTAAAACTTTAATAAGGAGCTTCTTCACCTCACCTGTTAGCATCCGTCCAGCTCCATACTCCTACAGACACAAGCATGCATCATGTGTTGTTCACGAATATCTGGAAAATGTGAGAACGGTAGGAAAGAGTATCTTCAGCACAAGATTAATCCCCTAAGGACAACAATCTTACCTTCTTTATGTGTTCAAGTTCAGCATCATCCTCAAGAAAAAAGCTTAGGTATTTGATGGGTATATCTACCTGAATAATGTCCAAAGAATTTATCATCAAAATACATTCTTAAAGGTATCAGGCATTAATAAATAACTCCCATGTTAAAGAATGAACTATGACCACTACATTGTGAGCACACATGAATTTGTTGGTATTTCATTGATGAGTCAAAAAGGGAAGAGAAAATGACAACTTTTTCAAGAAGAAATTTTTAGTGATAATATTTTAATTGTAAAGTTAGCATGACCTTGAAGTAATTTTGACATTCTTCCTCTCGTATTGAAGCAAAAGGGATAAAGAAGAAAGCTAGTACCTCGAGATTTGCTCCTAGTTGTCTGTGTTTCTCTATAGATTCTTGGCCACCAGTAAATGCATGTTTGTTTACCTGTAGATATCAACTCGAATTACAGTTAGTAAAAGGTCGAGCACGATAAGCATGTGTGCATGTCCATCAATATCTACTCATCCAGATTATATCATGACCAACATTTCTAAGCATGCCATCTTGGTTTCAAGCTCACTCGTGCCTACTATCTAAGTGACCTTATATTAAGACTTCCTTCACATGGCTTCTCAAGTCAAAGAACACCACTGCATATAAATTTTAAAACCACATACTGACCAAACAAAACAAGCTCTGGAACAAATACATTGAAATAAAATAAATTGTAGAGAGAAGAGAATGGGTGATACTGTGGCAATGACAGGAAAGAAACACAAGAAAATAAGCTTGTACTAGCCGGTCGACACATTAACATTAAAAGCTACACAAGGATTTAGTGTAAAGCGGTAACTCAGCCACAGGGATTCTACTCATGCGTTTGACAAGAGTTGTACCCATTTAACTGCAATTATTAAAGGAACAAGGAGTTCTTCTTGATCGCCAGTAATAGATACAAACTCAGCATGTAAATGTTATGAAATATTCCTTCTAACATCAACACATCAAAATTGTATAAGAGGAAGGAAGTTATCATATCACTAAAGATTCTATTGTCAAATGATAAAAGACAGTCTCCAGTCAAATATGTAGAAGAGACGCGAAAAGCTTGTTTAAAAAAATAACAGTATGCTTGTGAGTGCTGAAAGCATGGTAAACAATTGCAGTACATTAAAATAGGTGAAGCTGAATTTGCGTAGATGGCTTGTAAAACAATTTCTGACAACAAAAAGAAGAACGTAAAAAGTATTAGGACTAAAATTACAGTTACAGTGTAGGAGGAAAAAACTTAATTTAGAGATAATAGAAAGGTAAAAGGTCCAAATGTCCATCATCTTATTTTTATTTATTTAAATTTTTTTCCCTTTTTTTTTTGGGTTGGGGGGGGGGGGGGGGGGAGGGGGGGGGTTTGGATATATAACAAATATATCAAAAGACACCTAACGGTGCCACAACCCATGAACACAGTAGATGTATAAAGAGAGGCACCAAAGAAAACAAATAAAAGAAAAGAACCATAGTCCATTAAAAATTAATCAGACCAGTTTACATATAATACTGTTTGAAAAAACAAATGAGGAATTTCTGAGCCAAACCTTGTAACTAATGTCCTTTGAAGAATCAGTCACATATATGGCTGAGTTTGGATCACTAGCAGACATTTTTCCAGTCTCTCCCTGCAAATATCCAGATCCCAAAGGAATATGGATTAATGACTTCAGAACAACAAACGGAATATAAGCGGTATGAATCAGCTTGAGGCAAAGAACTTTGTTTCTTTCACCAATTAAAAAGAGGTGCACCCTAGTAGACAGTATACAGCGGATCACTAAAAACAGAAAGATGGAGAAAAACAACTACAGTCAGCAAAATTTAGAAACCATATCTAGAATGAGAATTAAGACACCAGTAAAATGTGAGTGCAAAAACTCGTTATCTTTTCTCATGAATTGCACACTTATGACATTTAAGTGAAATATAAAACTATATTACACTAGTAACATTTTCAGATAATACAACCGAGAAATATACCACTTCCTAAGCTTTTATGACCTCTCATTAAATCAGAATTTTGGCTGATCAAGTTCATCACGTCACAATGCAAAAAGCAACACGTGGGAATAGTTACCAACATCTCAAGTCAACCCATGATCAAGCATGCTTCCTTAAGCAACTAAGCTAGTAAACGTACACCAACACATGTATTTTGACAGGTGTTTGGGATCAAATGGTTAAGATTCTAGATCTAATTTTACAAGCAGACCAATTTTCAGTCCCATCATTATGTCTTGGTATTTTTACTATAACTTCAAATAAAAATGACACCTGGGAATTCTACCTGATTGCTTTACCAATTATTCTTATAGAGAATCCATAGCTATAACAATCCCCAAAATTGACAGCTGTAGCAAAACTCTGAAAACGCCCGAAATAACATGTATTTCTGTGTGTGTGTATGTGCACGTGCACATTTCAAGGTAGCTTTTACAAGCTCTTAACTTTTAGATGCATTTTCATAGTGTTACATGTTTTTTTAAGAGTTTTCCACCATTATATGATTTTTAAATGCGAATTTGTTTAAGGGAGTATATGTGTTCTTTTCTTTTGATAAAGATTTTTTTTTTTTTGAAAAAAACATTAAGGCAACTCAAGTTCCCAAGAAGAATACAAGAGAACCTCTAAAGGCAAAAAAAAAGGAAGGAAAAACGAGAGAAAAAAACTAAAACATCAAAAAAGACAAGAAATCAATAACTCGAGCAAAGAAAAGGGGTTATGGGATGAAAACTACTCCGTAGAAGAATAGAGGTTTCACAGAAGAAGATCCTCAAGCACTGACATCATTTACTTGCTATTATCCCCTTTAACTACACTCACCATAGTAGACACAGAGGAACTGCATCCCAACAGGATTTACTGTTATGTTTTAACATTCCTTATATTTATTTCTATTTATAGAGAATGATAATATATGTGATTTGCATCTTTACATCGGGACCTCACTCCAGAAGCGGTGGCCAAAAATAAAATCAAACCTCTTGAAACGTGTTTGATGGTTTTCACTTCAAAAGGCTTGTTTAATTTCTAGGAGAAAGAAAGAAGTCAGGAAAAAATCAAAAGAAAAAAAAACAGCATTAACATCATTAAAGCAAAGTTCAGCGGGCGGACATATACACCCAGAGGACACTCTCCCTGTTTATCATTTAGAAAACTGTTACCTGTAGGGCAGGGAAGAATAATGACTCAATCAATGCAGGCTTGTGATAACCTAAACGAGGAGCAACATCGCGTGCCATTCTGAAATAGGGATCCTGAACAAATCAACAGCAAAGATAATAATGTAAGAATTGACAGCAAACACACGTAACCACCCACCCAAACACACAACACAAACAGAATTTTGTAAACCAAACACAGAAAAATCACCCTAACAATCTCACAATAATATGTAAAGGTTAAAAAGTAGTAGCAAGATTTTTAGGGGGGAAAAAAGAAGATTGGCGAACACGAACATGTAATAAAATGTTTCAAGAATGAAAAGCAGTATCAGGTTTTACCAACTCCAGCCTTAAAAAAATCATTAAAACGTTGACTTTTTTAAAATATAAGAAAATAATTCACTAGTTGAGTATAACCATGCACAAGATACACAAAATATAACTAAGCATATATTTTCCTTCTTCCATGTATAGAATGACATCAGCTAAATAAAATCATTGATATATGTTGAGAAGAACTGAAAAGAATTTTATATTATTGATCGATTTTTTATTTGAATACAATTCAACAATCCTATGTATAGACTTATAAATAAAAACCTAATAAAACTACAACACATAAACTAAGACCTACTAGGACACAATAGGAAACTTAATAGGACCTTAGGACTCTCAACATAAACCTAATACATATGTAATTAGGAAGCTTCCTAATATCTCTCAACACTCCCCCTCAAGTTAGAGCATACACATGCACCAACTTGTTACAAAGAAACTCATACCAATAACAAATCTAGTCCAATCTGAAACAAATAAACTCAAACTCATAAATTACAATAATCCATGAGAACAAATTATCACCTAACGAGACAAGATCCAAGAACACCGGATCAACAAGACTTTAACCTTTTTTTTGTCTTTTTTTTTTTTACTAACGTTGACTTTGATGGGCTGCAATCAATGAGTCAGAAGAATACAAGATCAACACAAGTTGAATCAAGTTAACAACATCAGCATGCGTGAGTCAACAACATCAACATGCATGGGTCAACAACATCAACATCGATGTGAGTAACTCTTCTTTAGGAACAGTCAAGAACTAAACATAAGAACACATAACAAATATTTTTTTTATTCTGCTTTTGTTTTGCATTTTTTTCCCCTTTTTCCAACAAAAATAGAGAAACAAAAACGCTGACAGAATCCGGTAGAATCTCACCGAAAAAACATAAAAAGTGCAAATACATTCCATGCTTTTAACCCAACTCAAGCCAAAGAAACTTATTAATGGTCACCGCTAACCGCTTTTGGTCCCAAATCTTTGGGGTTGCTTTTTCCAATAAATGTTGGTTACATTTCTTTATGTTATTTGTACCAGTAACTGGTTTATGGATGAGTGCTCTTGGAGTAGTCAGTTTGACTCTGAACCTACGTGCCTATGACTTATGCTAGAAAAGAAGACACTAGAGAAACACCGGAAAAAAATAAAACAAAAAAAAAACAGATTCTAAACTATATATATATTTAATGGTGCTTATCTCAGATTAACACTAGGATCCCAAATCATAAGCTCTGATACCATGTTGAGAAGAATTGAAAAGAATTTTGTATTACTGATTGATTTATGATTAGAATACAATTCTACAATCCTATATATAGACTAATGAATATCAAACCTACTAGGACACATAATGGGAAACTTAATAAGATTCTAGGACTCTCAGCATAAACCTAATACATATCTAATTAGGAAACTTCCTAATTTCTCTCAACAATATAGATGAGCCCTATGGTCCTTATCAGTGATGGAGCTAGTAAGAATTTTTAATTTCTCTTTCACCTTATAGATATGATACCTAATAAAAATGATACCTAATAAAGGAGTAGTTTCTTAAAGTTTTACGAAATGATCACTCCAGAAAATTTTCTTAGATACATTTCATTTATGAAGAAATCCCACCCACAAAAAATAAAACTTCAAGATAACAGTATATAGTTCATAACAACAAATTTTATTACATGGCATTATTTGATTGGTTCTTATTTTAAGTTTTATTAACAAAAATGAAATTTTAAATATTTTGCACAAGTAATGGTCCTTTTCCCGATACATTTAGAACGTACAACAACTACTTTTTTTTTTATAAGTACACAAACTACTTTATAATAGCAAGAAAATAACTCCTATACCATTTAATAATTTTTCATAAATATATCAATAATAAATATGCTTTTTACTTCTTTCAACTACGCCTTTATTCATTTAGAATATATATGCAACAAACTTTCAAAGGAAAAAGTCTCCTTAATACATTCACTTTGGCCCGCCTTGGTGAAAGCTTCTGGCTCCGTCACTGGTCCTTATGTTTCAGATGCACTTATAAGACCAACCATCAGGTTCATTTTGAGTCTAACAGAAATTAGAGGAACTCACATCTCAGTAAGTGAAACCCTTTTGCATGGTGAAGCAACAAGAACTCAGTTTAATCCATAATCTCACAAATAAATAAATAAGGAAGACAGTAAAGAGGGAGGATTTCCAATGCAAGAAATACAAGAAAAGACACCCAAGTCTCCCATTAACACGCCTACCAACTATAACAGCAGGTGACTTACCTTAAAAAACAGATGGTGACTTAAAACTCCCCTGACATTGAACCAAGGGGTAGCTAGGAAACACATGGAACACAAATTACTAATTTTCATATGAAAATACTACAAATTTAAAAGCTTAGATACCCATCATTGCATGAAGGAACAGTGATAATTAGCAAGCTTACTTTTATAAGGACTGGGGACAGAATGCAAAACCAATGTTAAAGAATTAAAAACCCAGACATTCACTAACAGTTAAGAGATGATTGAATCAAGGTTCAAAAGTTTGATAGTTAGGCCTCTGCATCATATTGATGCCATATAAATGTTAGTTTTATTTATCTATTATAACAATTATAAAAAATTAATGAATGAAACATTAAATAAAACCGCTACAGTAAAATGTAGGTTATTGATAAGCTTAAGGATCGTTTGAATGGCACACATGTATATTACTAAATTTTTAATTCTACCCCAAATACAGTGAAAGAGAGACAGTAAATACCTGAGATATTGTATAAGTATCCTTTTTTTTATCCTCACTATATTTCTATAGCATCTAATAAAAAATAATGGTTGATATCAATTTCCAATACCACAATAAATAACACTAACAAAAGATTTCAGGAAATACCACATTCATATTAAGCATTAATATCATCCTTCATTATATTAACAAAGAGAGCACTCAACCTGGTCAATTGCACAAGGAATCAAGCAACGGAGATCATCTTTTCCAGAGAAAATATGTGGGAATGAGCTAGGAAACGATGGAACTGCCTGCAGTAACATAAAATGAAGCATAAGGGTCATTTACATAGCTCAATAGTGATGGAGAACTAGGAAGATTAGAATTAGGGATTTTAATTTAGGAATTGGGGGATATGGGGATAATTATGCAATCAAAAAATATTATAGGTATCTAGGTGTAGTTAATTTCATATGTCAGTTTCCTTTCATAGTTAATTCAATTTTCTTATCAGACTAGGATTAAGATCTCTATATAAGAGACATCCCTATGTCATTTGTAGTTAGCTTGGAATGAATAAAAAAACAGATTATTAAAATTAAACACTCAGTGATTGAGTAGTTGTTTCGCGTCATGTGATTTAATTGCGGTTCCATGTGATTTGGGAAGATCCATGTGATTTGGATCGGTTTTATCTTTTATGTTTAGTTTATCTTTATTTTTCATCTACTCTACGGCATCAAGTGCGCAAAATGATGGGGAACACGAGGAAAATTAATATTAGGGATTTTAATTTAGGAATTGAAAAATATTTGGATAATTATGTAATCAAAAAATATTATGGGTATCTAGGTGTAGTTAATTTCATATGTCAATTTCCTTTCGTAGTTCAGTTTCCTTATCGGACTAGGGTTAAGATCTCTATATAAAAGACGTCCCTATGTCATTTGTAATCAGCTTGGAATGAATAAAAAAAAAAAAAAGATTATTGAAATTAAACACTCTGTGATTGAGTAGTTGTTTTGCGCCATGCGATTTGGTTGCGGTTCCCATGTAATTTGGGAGAATCCATGTGATTTGGATCGGTTTTATCTTTTATGTTTAGTTTATATTTATTTTTTTCCTACTGTACGGCATCAAATAGTCACAAGAGAACAATCATGGTGACAAAAAGAGAGATCAGGAAAAACAATTTTTGGACAGTAACAATCATATATGTCCTTCAATGGTAATAGCAACATAAGAAATGATTGATGAGTAATTTTGATAGTGAAGAAAAAAGGGTTCACATGATGCAATACAATTTTATTACATGCAAAAGGGTTTTTTCCTTCTTTCCTCCTTTTGAAGGGGGGTGTTCACATAAGTATGATGTGTCAATAGAAAAGGAGTTAAATGGTGATTTGATGATTGTATATGATTGCATCTAGATTAGGTCATGAGGGAAGTACATGATTTTTCCAAATAACTATTTATTTATTACTTTTTCTAAAGATAAAAAAAAATTATAAATAAACCAAAAAGCGCCAAGGAGGTGCCACCCAAAGAATAAAATCATATACAAGTCAAAAAATCAATAAACTCGACCAGCTCTTCCTCATTAGCTAAGTAATGCCCTCTAAACCAAAAATTAAGGGTGTGAAGCCATCTATCCTTAATCATTTATAGGCTTCTCCACCCCATCAAAACCCCTCCTATTTCTCTTGTTCCAAACAATCCAAAAAATAGATAAAGGAATTAATCTGCAAGCTTTCCTAAACTCTTTGGATCCCTTAAACCTGTTCCATGCATAAATCTCTCCACTAACCAAGCTTGCCACCACCCAACTTATCCCAGAATTGTATAGGTCATTTCCCATAACTGCCTAGTCCAAGGGCACCAAAGTAAAAGATAGGAAACAGAATCATTCGCGTCCATGCAAAAATAACAACGATTAACCAGGCATTTCCCTAGTTTTTGGAGATTGTCAATGGTCAAAATTCTCTCCCACAACACCTCCCAAGCTAAAAAAGAAACTTTGGTGGGAGCCTGGGATTTCCAGATTTCTTTCCAAGGGAAGCAATCATTACCTGCTCCAGCAGAAACATCGAAAATCGATAAGTATAATAATCTCACGTCAAAGCACCCATCACTCTTCAAATTCCGTTTTACATCTTCTCCAATTAAAGGCACATTCACACTGTACAGCTTGTTATAGAATGCTTCAAAACTGTCCACTTCCCAATCCTAAGCACTCCTCCCAAGTAACACATCCTAGATAACACCATTCGATGTCAGAACAGCACTCGACGCCACCAAAGCCTCTTTGTCTCTAACCAAAGCAAACAGATTTGGGAACGAATCCTTAAGTCTATTCTCTCTGCACCACATGTCATGCCAAAAGAGAACACTATCCCCGCTGCCCACCTCAAACCTCACTTTAGGAAGGAAAACATCCCAACCGTCCCTAATCCACTTCCATACCTCAGTCCCATACAGCCTTCTACTCAGTTTAGATACCCACCCACAATGTCCTTCCCATGAATAGCCTCCACAACTCTCCTCCAAAAATGATTTTTCTGATTCATAAACCTCCACAACCATTTGCCAATGAGAGCCTTATTAAACTGGATAAGGGATTTAATACCTAAGCCATCTCTCTCCAAAGGTTGCTTGACAACATCCCATCTCACCAAATGGTACCTAAATTCCTCACTTGTATGACCCAAAGAAATCTTCTTTGGATATCTTCCGATCTTCTTGCCACCGAAGAAGGGATAGGGGAGAGCAACATAAAATAAATTGGGAGACTAGAAAGAGTACTCTTAATGAGAGTCAATCTCCCGCCTTTTGCAAGGTACTGCCTCAAACCAGCAAGCCTCCTCTCAAACTTTTCAATAATCGGATTCCACACCCAACCTCCTTAAAGTGTGCACCCAGCGGTAGACCCAAATATTGTTAAAGCCCCGGTTTTGCAGCCCAAAACAAAAGAAAGCAACTTGGCATCCACTCCCAACCCAAGTGGAATCAATTCACATTTACATGGATTACCCTTTAGGCCTAATACCGACACAAATAAGAGAAGAATACCTCTAAGGTTCAAGATCCACTCCTTATCAACCCCACAGAAAATCAAGGTATCGTCTGCGAATAAGAGATGAGATACCACCACCTCATATCTCTTGCCACCCACTTTAAAGCCTTCTATCAACCCCTCCTCCATTTTACTGAGGACCTCCATGACTAGAATGAATAACTAGGGACATAAAGGGTTCCCTTGTATCAAACCCCTAGAAGCTCGAAAGAAACCCGAAGGTCCACCATTTATCAGAATAGAAAAAGTCGAAGATGTGATACATTTCTTGATCCACTTACACCAACGGTCACCAAAACCCATCCTTCCCATAATGAATAGAAGAAACTTCCAACAAACGTGATCATAAGCTTTCTCTATGTCTAGTTTGCACAAGACTCCCCCTCCCATGTCTCGAAGATGAGCATTCACCACCTCATTGGTAATCAACGAGGCATCCAAAATTTGACAACCCTTGATGAACTCATTTTGAGCCGCCCCTATAACTTTCCCCACCATTCTCCTTAATCTCAAAGCCAACACTTAAGAGATCAGCTAATAGATGCAACCTACGAGGCTAATAGGCCAAAAGTCTCTTATATTCAAAGCACCACTCTTCTTGGGAATAAGCACCATAAAAGTAACTTTCAAGCTATCCACAAACTCCCCGGATCTATGGAATTCCTCAAACAGTCTCAAGATATCAACTTTGACACAATCCCAATTATCTTGAATAAAAGCCATAAAAAAATTGTCCGGTCCAGGGACTTTGTTCCCCATGCAAGAACAAAGAGTAAACACCACTTCTTCCTCGAGAAACGGACCCTCCAACCGTGATGCTGACTCCTCCCCAATAGTATCAAACATCAAGTCTTTGGGTAATGGACAGTAGTCACAAGTCTCCCTGTACAAAGATTGATAATACCCACAAATAGCCTCCTTCATCAACTTCGGCTCCTCAAAAGTTTCTCCATCTTACACAAGTAACTCCCGCATCTATGAGCATTCGCCATGCGATGAAAAAATCTAGTATTTCGGTCCCCTTCTTTAAGCCACAACATTCTTGACTTTTGTCGCCAAGAAATTTCCTCCAAGGATATGAGCTTTGCTAGGTCATGTTTGAGACTAAACCTAAACTTTCATCTCCCGAAAGGCTCTCCCCCTCCTCCTTAGCATCAAGATAATTAATCACAGCAAACAAAGAATCCTTTTGATCTCCCACATTCCCAAACTGTTCTTTGTTCCATAGAACAATTTTCTTTTTAAAGGCCTTAAGCTTCAAAGCAACCACATAATTAGCATAGCCCTCAACTTCCTCCACATCCCACCAACCAGCCACCACGGTCCGAAACCCGTCCACTTTAAGCCATATGTTCTCAAACCTAAAAGGAGTGGGACCCCCACACAAGCCATCAACCTCGAGAACAACAGGATGGTGATCCAACGTTGGTCTAGGAAGAAGCAACTGAATTGCATGAGGTCTCATCCCACTACTGGACACCAAAAAGCGATCAGTCTCGAAAAAGAGGGATTCTCACAAAAGTTTGACCAAGTGAATTAACCCCCGAGAGCGGTAAAACAATAAGCCCGAATGCACTAATGAATTCCAAAAAGTCCCACAAACCTTCATTCTCCAGAGAACCTTCGATCCTCTCATGAGGAAAGAGAATCAGGTTGAAATCACCGCCCAACACCCATGGAAAATCCCACTTTTGCCTAACCCTTGACAACTCCCCCCACAAACTTGCTCTCTCTCCACCCTCGAACCACTCCTCACTAGAATCCAACAAAGAAAAAAAGCACAACACCGAAAAAGAGCCCACCTCCGCATCCACCAAAGAAACGACTCGCATCCCACATAATAAGAATCCTACCTGAAGCTCCAACGGACGGAAGAACTCGCCATCCACAATTCCTCACTCCTCACACGCTCTTGATTACAACACTATCAATCCCCTCCATTTTAGTCTCCAGCATTGGACCCAGCCCAATTCTTTCAGAATTGGAACAAGAGTTTATAGCTCCTCTTTTGGGCCGAGGTCCTCCAGAAGGACCATATGAAAAAGGCCTATCCTTCTCTAGAAACTTAATTTCACCTAAAGCCAACAGATTTGCAGGCCCTACCATTACTGCGTCATTTAGCCACGTCAACAAAGGGGCACGTGGGTCCACGCAAGTTACCCCTAACCTCCCTCTGCTTCCTTGACGACAACCTATCACACCCAACAGCTCTGCCTCTCTCCATTTCCAAAAAAAAGAACCCTGCCACCGGCAGCCACAACCCGGGCACCGACCAGCCACCAACACTATCCCCTCGCCCCCTCTCAATACTTCCTCCAACTCCTCCTCAAAATCATCAACAGATTCCTCCACCCCCTCTCGCAGGCACTGTTGCTGACCACCACCGCCCGCGGTATATGCCACGCCTTCGCACCACCCAGATTTGCTGGCCCTGACCCGTAGAAGGATTCCAGAGCCACTAGCAACCTCCACCAACCTACCACCTCAGGACCTTCTGGAAACACCACCGTACGGACTCCTCCACTGTTAACTTCTATTAGCTCCACAAATGTCCCATGCCTATTTTCCTTCAGGGACAGAAAGAAAGAATGATCTGAAGCCCATAATTTCCTGACCCACGGGTTGTCCCCCTTTTCCCACCTAAAAAAACTCCATGAATCTCTGAACCAAACCTGCTATGCCTATTTATTACTTATTTATTAAAATCCCCCTTATTTATTAGTTATCAATAATATTATTCATTATTCATGCAAGGTATTGCTTACTACCATCCTACATTTTTATTTAATCTTCACTATTATCATTCAGTGCCTCATGGATCATGATAATGGAAGATCTCAATTACATCAAGGACAAGAATAATGCTTGAATATGCATCAAGATCCTAGGCTAATCTCTATTTAGCCACATTTTAGAGACATTGACTCCATAGGCTTGAATTGGAATGCTTAGAGATTCTCAAGCTCCACAGGACCCTTCCAAAGTGGAGATAGCATCCACCAAATACTGTAAATACCCTCCTAGATGAGTCACAATGACTCTGATGCAGGGCAGTAGCCAAGGAATTGTGAAAACAAGGAAATAAAGAAAAAACAATCCAAATCACATGGAACTTCCCAAATCACATTGGAACCGCTATCCAAATCACATGGACACGAAGAACCGCAACCAAATCACATGGACACGAAGAATTGCAACCAAATCACATGACGCGAAAACAACTCAATCACATAGGGTAAGATTTCAATAATCTCATTTTTATTCATTCAAAGTTGCTAAATAATACATGAGACTCCCACATATATATGAAAATCCTAATTTATAGATAAGGAAGAAATCATAAGAAATAAGATTAATCCTAATCTATAGATAAAGAAGAAATCATAAGAAAATATGACAAATCCTAGTCCTACTCAAATAAGGAAACTAACTACGATAATAAACTAATTAACTAAACTTAAATAAACTCTAAATACCCCTAATATTGTCAATTACATATTTGTCCCCATAATTAAAATATCCTCGGGTACTTAGATTAAATCCCCTAATTCTACTCTTCATCATGTACTCCATCAGACTCCAATTCAGGGTCTTATTCCGAGTCTCCAGCTCTTTTTTTAAAAACTAATGATTCTCATACCTTTCCTTCCATCACTTCCCTGCATTTCTACCACTTTCTCCTCTGCACCTCTCCAAGTGGGTCCTCCTACTTTCATTCCAATTCACCTTGTCAGCAACCACCATTTCCCTTGAACTCCCCTAAGGATCATCCAACCCACTTGAAGTACTCTCTCCTCCCATCCCAATTTGTCATCAAGTATCAGAAGATTTGAAAGTGAAAAGAAACTAATTTATTCATAACGAAATGTCGCTAAAGCTCACAACAAAGTAACAAGAATAGTTATATTAGTCCAGCCATGAACGATAGCATCCGAGCAACCACATGTACTCATGCACATGAAATCCACATGTGATTAGTAGAAAGTGGAGCAAAAGTCCATACCTGCACGGGAGGAAAACTAACTTTTCCAATATGATCTTCACCAGTGAAACCAAATATGCCCACAACCTAGCATGACCAGCAAAATTTTAAAGTGATCACGGGGAATAAAAAAGCATCTAGAAAAGGGGGAAACACATATGTTTCCCTTCTGCCGAAGCTTTATAAAAAAACACCTTATTGTAAGTGACACACTTGGCAACCTTCACCATGTTCTTGTAAAAGGCACTGCACAGAATTTTCATATAAATCAGTGAACCAGTGTAACAGTACAAGTAAAATAACCATGACAAAACTATTTATCCATATGAGAATATGGAAACCAAATTTGGAAAGTAAAATTTGACTGGAATCAACCTTTTATGAAGACCTGTTAAGCATAGTTACCAGGATGATTTTACCGAGGAAGAATGCATTAAGTCCATTTATTTTAAAATAATTCACTTTATCATAGATTTAGAACTGTTCTAGTACAGAATTTGGTCAATCGCAAATATTGACTCAAGTATGTCTTCCAAAAACTTAGCTGCACACAAGATCTAAAAACCATGTTCATGTTAATACATGCACTAAATAGTACAGCGAAAGCCTCTAGATCATGATAAAAAACTACATCAGGCAATCTCTACATCACAAAAATGACCAATCCACATTCTTCAGTGCACCCTTAATGAAGCTTACAACCCACTCCTAGGCATGGTTTAACAGACTAAAGCCGCTAGTTGTGTAGGTTGGTCGTTAGGTAACTGCCTGTGTGCAGCCAGATTCAAAGGCACTAAGTACTTCTAATGTAGCAAAAAGGCCATGAAAGTATCGAACAACTAAGTATACTTCCTTGACTTGAAAAACCTCTAGCAGTTTGACATAATATTAGCCTCCTGGTCATTCATTATACCATACTAAATTGTTCTAGCCCCACCCTATTTCTCACCAAGATCCTGATTGTTGAACCACTATCTTCCAAACATTGCCAAGGAACACTCTCTACCACAATCAGAAAAGTATTACTTGAGGCGCAATCTTCTATATCCGAATCGCTTTCAGTTCCTCAAAATCATACAATATTAAGAAACTCAAAAATCTTTTTTTTTTTTAAGTATTTTGTATTAAAAGAAAAGGCAAACCAAGGGGGTGCAACCCATGAACAAGGCTATCTATAGGAGAGAAACTCCACAAAATCTACTATATCTACTTCATGTACAAAAGAATTCCCTCTGACCCAAAAAATTAGGATATTGAACCACCTTTCCCTAATTACAACTAAAGGTCTCTCAATGCCATCAAAAGCTATACGATTGCTTTCCTTCCAAACTAACCAAAAAATAGGAAGGGAAATCATAAAGTTAGCTTTCTTAAGGCTCTTAGAGGTTCGAAACCCACTCCAAGCCCAAATTTCATCATTCACGGAGCCGGCACAAATCCAAGACACCCAAAACTTTATAAACCATTTCCCATAAAGCTCGAGCCAAAGAACATTCGAGCAAAAGATGAAACATGGATTCTCCGCAACTTTTGCAAACGAAACAACAGTATCACCTTCCCTCATCTTTGTAAATTATCTAAAGTAAGTACCTTCTCCCAAGCAGCTTCCCACCCGAAAAAAACAAACTTTCTTTAGGACACCGGAACACCAAATTGCTTTCCATGGGAAATTGGGAGAGTCATCTAAGGAATCCCCATCCACAAGAATCTTACAGAATGATTGCACGTCAAAACCTTTACCCTATCTATCCCTCCATCTAACCACATCCTCTTTAGACAAATCCATATTATAGCTATACAAAGTTTCTAACAAATTTTGAACTCTATCTACCTCCCAATCTTGAATATTACAAATCAAAGGAACATCCCATGAAATAACACCATTAGACATCGAGATACAAGAAGAAATAAGAGCTTTTTTATCCCTCAAAATTACGAAAATCTCCGAAAACCAGTACTAAGAAACTCATGAATCAAAGTCCAAGCTTTGAATTTAAATCTCCATGTCAGCCCTTGACTCGGTCATAATTAGAATGTTGAATCTGAACTATGCCTGAATTTGAAAGCTATCAAAATTTCATTAAAAATGAAAGGTCTATAAAGTGAAATCTTGAAATTAGCAAGGAACTTGAGTAGAAAAAAAAAAGAAAATAAAAGTATATATGTTCTTTGTATTTCACATTGAACAAACACATGATTACTCACCCACCAACATAGTCAAAATCAGAGAAGATGAATGTTTTTGTTACGTCAAAACCACAAGCAATAATATCTTTAGCATTTTCTCTCGCTAGTCTCTGGCTCTCCTCGACAGAGAGATTTTTCCACATGCATTTCTCATCATCAGTCAGTTGTATAACAAGAGGAACTTTGAAGGCTTCTTGCAAGTATCTGCAAGCAGTATCAAGCATTGATCATAAGTCAAACATGAATGATTTAGTTCTAAAATGGCACACAAAAACAAAATAGAGAAACTATAAATCTTCACATAATTATTTTACAGCTACATATGTTTGTAAGCCATGACGGCTGCCAATCACAAGTATAGCATTATCAAAGAAGCATATACTTTGTTACCAAGGCTTTGGCCTGGTGGTAATGTCTCCCACAAAATGGTGGGAGGTCCTGAGTTCAAGCCCAGGCTCTAGTGGTTTATCCCCTCTATTGTTCACCCAAAAAACGAAGCATATACTTTCCACAAAAATAAAAAATAAAAAAAGAAGCAGCATATCCTAGTAATAAATTTATCACATAAAGGAAAGAACAAATCTATGAGAAAGCTATAGCTACAATTTAATAGATAGAAAAAATATTACTCCCTATAACAAATGCAGGAATCCAAAAAGTGCCTATGTTAAACGCTATAAATATTTAAAATGCCAATTGATATCAATTAATTAATTATCAAAACAACTGCATTGTTTAAAAAGTCTCAACACCATAAGGTTTCCTAAAACATTTTTTCCTTATATTTTCAAGCAATACTATCACATACTCTTTCAGAAAGTAACTCTAATCATTCATCTCTCTTGCTCAACTTTCATCCCTTCCTGTAAACTTAACAAGAAGTGCAAATAGACTGTTCATAAGAATTAAAGAAATTACTAACAATGCCAAAAAAAGATCCTCACTATTCGTAACTAATTACTGAGATAATGTGGCATATGACTCCCAAAGAAAAGGAAAAAAGATACAGCATGCTGTAGATGAAAGATTAAAACCAGTTATATGAGTATCATACAAAACATGAAAATAAGACGTTGGATTAGTGAAACAAACAAATCAGTATCACACTAAAAGTTACTTATCAAAAAAAAGTACCACTAAAAGTTGGCTCACTTGGTGAACATGAACGGAACCAAATGCCCCAAATGCAAAGCTTCAGATGACGGCCCTCTTCCAGTATACAGATAAAATTTGTTCCCTCTCTCATATGCATCCAATATCTCGTTAAAATCCCTGCCTCACAGTTCAACCAAAAAGAATATCAAGACAATGCAATTAGACATGTACATAAGAAGGGGGAAAAAGCAATATCAAGCAACACTTTATTTCCTATTTCAAGGGGAAAGAGTGAGTAAGGACCGGTGGGCGAAGAAGACGTCGCAGCGAAGAAAAACATGGGGTGGGCGAGAAGTGAGGCGTTGGACGCGATTGATCAGGGATTGGTCAAGCCTTTGGCATCCAAACTTGTCAATTAGTTTGTCATAATCAATCTTACCTCCGTCCCTGGCCGATACTTCCCACGGATTCACGACCTGCTCTGATTCTGATACTGCTTCTCCCTCCTCTTTCTTCTCCATCTTACTCTATCCTTGTTCATTTTCCCAAGACATAAATATTAATCCAAATAAAGCTCAGAAGTGTTAATAATCTTTTAATTCGGTAATTAAGATATCTCAGATAAATATATATTATACCAATCAGCTCATCAACCAACCCACCATTAAACAATTAAACCTTGAAAATTCATTTACATCACCATTGATCTCGAAAGTGAGAAAAAATAAGCTTCTATGATGATAATATTCACAAAGGGATATTTAACTGACTCAAAATCTTACATAAAACTATAAAAGAGAAACCCAGATCAAATGCTAGACCAGAAAGACCAAAGAACAAGCATTTCCTTCTGTTGAATATCTTCAATACCTCTTCAAACTTCACATTAAGAACACAACTCGAGGAAAGACTCATCAGCATATCATCACAGAAAAAATAACCTAAAACTCATTACCAATAAACCCCACTACCCAAATCCTCATCAAAAAGAAATAGTTACCTTAACTTAAGAAAACAAACAACCCAATAAAATTTTGATAAGTAAAAATTTTGAAAAGACATGATTTCAACTATATTACTATGAACATAAATTGACTTGAGATAATACATAAGGCAGAACACACCAAAGAAATTGTTCTTGTACTTGGGGTCTTTTGCTTGATCAGCAAAGAAAGGCAAGCAAAAACAGACAAAATCCATCTGATTCAACAGAACTGATAAAAGAAAAAGAAAAAAAAAAGTAGCATCAACATGTTTGCCAAGAATTTGTACAGAAATTTAGAGGTAGTAGAACTCACTTTTGTCAAGAAAGCACGAGATTTAGGTATTTTGGGTTCTCAGTAAAATTTTGGTACATAATTAGTGAGAAAGGACTTTGGACAAAGGGAGAGAGGGCACTGATCTGTGAGAGAGAGATTACAAAGTGACAGAGAAAAGAAAATGATCACTGACAAAGAAAAATAAAAAATAGGATAAATTATCCAGACCTCCTTTGAGGTACCAAATAATTAAGACCTTGTTGGTAATGTTGCTCCGTCAGATGTATAATCTTTTTCCATCTGCCAGCTGTGCACAACTATGATGTCATGTGCTATCTTCTTCGTCTTAGTCATCTCTAACCTCCAAACAAAATATCTGAAAAACCAGAATCCTCTTCTTCTTCTCATCCTCCTCCTCCTCGTCCTCTCTCAAATCAAGCATTTGAAGTTGCAAAAATAAATAAGCACCTAATTCTCAACTATAGAAAACACTGCCAACACATTACTTGGCATCATTACCACTGATAACTCATACGTCTACAATATCCAAATTCTTTAAACCAGAAGCTTGTGGAACAAAATTAGTACGACTACAAGTTTATGGAAAAATTCATCTTCTCCTCAAATTTTCTAAACGAACATGTGATGGAAGGGAAAACACAAGTTAAAAATTTTGGAGAGCATGAGCACAGACAGAATATATACTATAATCTTCAACCAAAGCTTTCCATCTCTTAATTTTCTTAACGTCCTCGACAACTAAAGCACAAGTGGAGGACAGCGGCAAGCCGTGGGTTGAATGGTGAGGGGTTGAATGGTGGAGTCACGGCAAGGATTGGTACGGAGCTGAGTTACAGGATTCAGCTGAAATGGCCACGTACTCAAATGCAATTTGAGAATTGGAAGTTTGAAATTGGATTCATCTCGAATTCGCAATCGGAACAATTTAAGAACTTGATTTTACATTTACCAACTCGCAAATTCTGTGAATGCAGCTCTATGCCATAGCAATTGCAATTATTATTACACAAATGCCCATTAATTTACGTGTATCTATAAGGGTAAAGTTGTCTCTTGGTAAAAACTTGCGGTAGATAAGAAATCTAAGGTGTCCCCACTCTTTCTCTCTCTCTCTCTCTCGTCAATCTCTGTTATCAAGGCAAAAAAGCTTTGCAAGGGAAGAAAAGTTTTCGGGTCTCAACTCTCAAGCATCAGTAGCTATTTTTTTCTTAGATTAAAGGTAAAAATTTACGCATTTCCCTCCTTTCTTTGGCATTGAAAACTTTAGAGCACCAATTATTTTGCTTTCAATTAGTAATAAAGGAGCTGATTTTTCATTTAATTACTCATTGAAATGCAATTTATAACTATTGAAGAATTGAGGTCATGTATACTCCATTTTCAGTTCCAGTTTATATTTTATGAAGAATAAAAATTCCTTTTTTTATAAGTAAATTGTATATTATAAAAGAAAACACACCAAGAGGATACAATCCATGTACAAACCTATCAACATGATAGAAAATCTACAAAATCTAAAAGCTCAATCTCATTCCCAAAACAATTACCCTTAAACCAAAAACTAAGGGAATTGAACCACCTATCTCTAATTACATCAAAAGCTCTTATATTTCTCTCATTCCAAACAGTCCAAAAAATAAAGAGCGGAATTAAAGCTTTCTTTAACTCCTTCGAAGCACGAATGCCACTCCAAGCCCACACTTCATCTTTCACGGATCCGGTCACCACCCAAGAAACACCCATAACACAATAGGTCATTTCCCACAAACTCTTAGCCAATGGGCATTCCAACAAAAGATGACACACAGACTCAGCATAAACTTTATAAATATAGCACCTATTAACAAACGCTTTCCCCTTTCTTTGAAGATCATCAATAATAAGGATCTTTTCCCAAGAGGCTTCACACACAAGAAACTAACTTTTCTAGGTGCAAGAGGACTCCGAATAGCTTTCCAAGGAAGTTGTGAGAACCCACCAAAGGAGTCTCATCAAAAGGATCTTAAAGAAAGACTTCACCTCAAAACCCATATTCGGATTAGACCTCCATCTAACTAAGTCTTCTCGAGATACATCAATACTAGAGCTATACACAACCTCTAAGAACCTTTCCACAACCTCAATCTCCCAATCTTGGACATTGCGGACCAAAGGAACATCCTGCAAAACAACACCATTAGATGATGAAAAACAAGAACAAATAAGGGCATCCTTATCTCTCACCAAAGCAAAAACTCCCAGAAATTCGACTTTTAAAGAAGTATTCCAACACCAAGTATCATGTCAAAACCGAGTTCTTTCTCCATCCCCAACCAAAACAGAAACACAAGGAAAGAAATCATCCCATCCTCTCCGAATCCATTTCCAAACCCCAACACCATAGTGCCCCTCCCTTCCATACACATCCACCCATTAGGCTCCATCCCAAACTTAACCTCCACTACTTTCCTCTAAAGATGATCTCTCTTTATCATGAATCTCCACAACCATTTTCCAAGAAGAGCTTTGTTGAACAATTCTTAGTTAATTTGCTTTAATGCTTAGGTATAAGATGGTTGATAATGATGAAGGCATGGATGATTTTATTGACATTGAAGAAACTGAGCAAGTGCATGAAGAATTGATAGCAACTTCTCTTAAGAAATATGTGATAATGGTTGCGTAAAAAAAAGAAGTTAAATGGACATGTAACTATGGGTGCAAAGCTGAAACTTACACAATGTATTCTCACAGTAGAGCTCACTTAATTGGATTATTACCTGGGCAAAAACCACAAAGGATCACACTATGTTCTAAAGTCAAAAATGAAGCTTTAAGAGGAAGAAGCTAAAAAGGTTTTTGGTAATAGCACAAGAAAAATTCCTATTCCTAGCATTCCACTTGTCCTAGCATTGCATAATACAGCATCAATGACTATTTCTCGTATGTTTAAAAAATCTGCTATTGATGATCTGGATGCTTTTAGTTGCAATATATTTTTATGGATGTGGGTTACCTTTTTAGTTTGGACAGAGCTCCATTTTTTGTTGATATGGTGAGAGGTATAAATGAAGCTCCTAAAGGGGATATGCCACCAAATTCAAAGAAGATACGAACATCATTACTTGATAAAGAACGCACTAAATTTGATCATGCTTTGATGCCTATAAAGCAACCATGGCCTACATTTGGGGTCTCGATTGTTTCATATGGTTGGTCAAATTTAGAAATCAACATTTGATCAATGTGCTAGCAGTTTCAGGAGGTAGAGCAATGTTTCTAGGTGTTGTTGACAATTCAAGGGATGAAAAAACAAGTATGTATATTTCAGAGATCTTGTTAAAAGCTATTGAATCTGTGGGCACATATAATGTTGTTCAAGTGGTGACTGACAATGCAGCTGCTTGTAAACTTGCTGGACAAATAATTGAGGCAAGGTATCCTCATATTTTCTGGTCATGTTGCATGGCTCATACTTAGAGTCTTTTAATGAAAGACATTGTTACATCAATGCGTCTAAGTTTACAATTCATCAAAGTTGTTTCAGAAAGAGCAAAGCAGTGGTGACATACATAAAAAATCACAGCATGGTTTCATTTATATTTCGAACATTTTCTCCATTAGAGATCATTCAAGTGAAGAAAACCAGATTTGGGCATCATTACGTGGCTATGGAATGTCTTCTACAAGTGAAAAAAGCTTTGATAGTATGATTTTGAATGAGGAATGGAAGAGCATTAGAAAAGGCACATCAAAATCAAAATAAGAGCATGATGAAGTGAAGAAGGTAATTTTAGATGATGAATTCCAGAGACAATTGAAATTTATAGTAGCATTCACTAAGCCAATAAGAAAAATAGTTTGTTTTTGAGATTCCGAAAAAGCTGTCTTTGGAAAGGTTTATCAAAGAATGGGTGATATGTTGGGGTGCATTCAAGCTGAGTTACAGAATTACGAAAGGGTTGATATGTTTGAAATTCTACAATGTCTTGTTTTGGAAAGATGGGGTAAGATGAACCTTCCACTACATCTGCCTGCATATGTTCTCACCCCCTTTTGTTATTCTGACTCTTGGTTAGTTAATCTGGGTCCAATGGGAGAAAAGAGAAGGAAACCTCATGCTGATTCATGTGTTAACCAAGTTTATCTAGATAGAATCATCTATAGTGCAACAACAACTAAGTATTTTTTGTGTAATTTGGGTGCTAGTCCTCAAGCAATTGAAGACAGAAAAACTTTATCTGCAATTGCATGGTGGAATTTATAGGGTACAGGTGCCCCTTAACTTTATAGCTTAGCTATGAAAGTGTTATCTCAAAGTGTGAATAGTTCATGTGCTGAACAAGCTTGGAGCACTTATGGAGTCATCCATTGCGTTAAAAGAAATCATTTGAATGCAGATCGTGCTGAAACACTAGTATATGTTTATTATAACCATCACTTGCTAACTCGCTAAAGAGATGATTATGAGAAAGCATATAAGAAATGGGATAGCTTTGTTGATGATGATGGCTTAGATGTGGATTTGAAAGCCATTGAAGAAAAAGAATCTGCAATACTTTTTGAAGATATGTTTAATGTTCTAGGTGCTTCACAAACTTCCACTTCATCTAGTTTGCCTCCCTAGAGTTCCGACTCAACAAGCTAATGCACATGGAAAGAGGCCTCGGACAACATAACTTTCCATTCCTTTCTCATTTGCTTTTGTACTTTTTGAGGTCCTTTTGTGATGTTAATGTTGTAAAAGAACACATGACTTGATGAGAATAGGTTAGATAGTGACTGATATTTTGTAATATTTTTGTGTAGTTCATACTCCATGCAATAGAAGTGAACAAATAGTATGTGAATACAAAGTGACCGATATTTTGCACTCTACTCTTTTGTGGAATTGATGATATATAAAATGTTAATATGATAATGTTGCTTGACTAGCTCCTTGTTTTGTACTTTAGGGATATGATATTATTTTGTTTGTAAATGAATTTATATGTTAGGTGCCTGTGTACAACCAACATAATTTTTTTTTATAAGTACAACCAACATAAATTTTAGATGCTGGGTAGAAGCTTTCATTGAGCTCAAACATCAATCAGTTTAGAAAGCTGACAGGTAGCAATTCTGCAATGCTTAACATAGCTTGTTGATTGATTTGAATTATTGGCTAAACCTATTGGAAAATTGTGGACTTGAAGAAAAAGTTGAGAGCAGAAGGTCGTGTGCAGGTTGATATTACATTCTTCTCACTTGCTATCTCCTTTAATGGGGACCTGTTCTGATCTCATAGCCACTTTATATGTTTTTCCTTTTCAATGTAAAGATGAGCAATGAACATATTTTAGTTGTAAATTTATTGATTCACTTAATTTTTGGTATTAAAAAAAGCAACTACAATGTTTATATCCATTATTGTTAGCCTTTGTTATTTCTTTTATGTATGTATATTTTATATATAAGCAAGGATCAACGGACAACAGGTGTAAGAATAACGATCTCTTACACTACTCCATAATTTTTTATAATTTGTTTTTTTTTTCAAAACCGACCATTTGATTTAATCAACTATTCACATAAATCATGTATGCAAAATTTCACATCAATCAGATATGTATAAGTATTTCATCTATATAGATCATTAAATTTAACTTTTTAACTCTATTCAATTTCAGCAACATAGATGACATATTTAGAAAAATCTAGTCGATGTGAAATTTTGCGTGCATGATTTACACGAATAAAAGGTTAAATCCAAATGTCCGTTTCATAAAATATAGATTATACAACAAATTATAGATTGGTGTAAGATACGTTATTCATACACCAGGTGTCAATGGATCCTTACTCTTTATATATATACATATACATATACACACACACACACACATATATATATATATATATACACACACATACATATATATATTTATATATATATAACAAGTCCTTAAACTAGTCTTGTAGTTCTTTTAGTGATTCTCGCATGTTGTGATTTGGTTCTGGTGAGAGATTGAAATTGATCACAAAACTAAAAAAAGCTCAACTCGCTGTTTTTATTTTCTCTAGTTTTCCATAATTTTTTAATCATTGTAAGACTTTTTGTATTTCTTATTATTTCTAATAGGAATGAAGGCCAGGGTGTTGTAGTAAAAACAACTTTCCGATTTGTGAAAACAAAACATGAAGGGACGTGTCCTTAATTATGCGGTACCTCAAGGGAGGTCCGGATAATTTACCCTCAAAAATAATGTGGGTGTTTATAGTTACATGCTTCAAGAAGGTCAGAACGAGAACTCTTTAAGGCCCTATGTGGTATGGCTTATGCAATTTTACTTCTATTTGCACCATAAATAACCCTTTGCAAAATGACTTTCAAGAATAATTAACTTATAGTCAAGTCTGTTTGGCATCCGAAAGTAACTTTTGGATTAGGAGATATGCTTGGTTCGCAAAGATTACTTTTTTTATTTTAAACCATGAGTAAGTGCTATCTACATCAAATTAATAAACATATAAAATTATAATTTTAAAAATCATTCCACACATTATAGAGTTATCATTCATAAAGAAAAAGTACATAATTCAAAAATTGTCCATAAACATGAAGAAATTGAACAAATAATCAATATAATAGATTATTCAAATTATGGGGTTAGCCTGATGTGCCCGCCACATGGCAAAGTAATTGCTGAACTATCCTCATGAGCTCTATTTTAAACTGCAGCACAATTATTGTTTTGATTTATTTTAATTTTCACTGAAATCTAATCATTACCTGAGAAAAAGAAAAAGAAACAAGAGGAAATAAACTATGGGCGCATGCTTTACATATGCACAATAGGAATCCTTCCATTCCATCCCTTCTCATAGTTCTACATGAAAGCACTCACACAAAGTGGCTTTAAGGTTTTCAAATGACGATCATAAAGGCTTTGGGTTATCAGTAAGCTTATATTATATCAGACTTGCTTAAAGGCAATCAAAAGCGAAGTCATACTTTCTATGGGGCACAAAAAGATATTGTGCACTAGTCTTACATGTCAGGTTGCCAACTAAATCCCAACTAGTTATTTTTCATTGTAAATCTTAAACCTCAATAAGAGTCACATATGAAAGAAAATATTAAAACTACAACACTCGAATGTGAAATGAATGGACCATTAGCATAGTTACACCACAAAGGATCCTAAATTTTTCCTACACTTTTTAAACCTTTTAAGCCAACTAATCCAGTAGTCAACAGTACATCACTCTTAGCAATCCCATGCACACCAAGTATATACTCTTCAGGAACTTCTTGGCAGCATCATAAGGAGGCAGGAATACACCAAAACGAAACACTCACGAAGAATATTGAATTAAAGGTCCCCACTTGTTTAGCCTTATCCAACAATCAGTGAGTATCGAACCCAACACAAGGCAAAGCAGCCGTTACTCACACAAAATAACCAGGCCCAACCCTTAATTATTTCTTTGTGTAAAGCAACAGATATATACAATGACACAAAGCAGGGAACAAATTTGCGCTTGCACAAAACAGGCATAAAGCATAATGAAAGGAAATCAAATCATTTTACAATCAAGTCTCGAAATCAACAATCACATGAGCAAAGTTATTAACAATCCATTCATGCAAAATCAACAATCTATTATCTAAATCACAACCAAACGAATTAATCAAATACATGCATATATAACTCAGAATATAAATCACATAAAACATAAAGTGAGAACATTTTTAAGTACACTAATATACACGCGCGCACACACACACGACATAGAAGAAAATGATATATTGGAGTGAAATTGAGAAAGAAAGCTTCTTACCTCTTTGGGGCTTGCAGTGGAGTGAAGAGGCCGTCTCAGGAGTGTATCGGCAGCGAGAATGGCGAGAAAGGCGTCGGAGCTGTGGCAGAAGGGGGTCGCCCAAGATAAGTTCTCTTGCTCTCTTCAATTAACAATAACAAGAAGCAGCTACCTGCTTAACAAACGAGCAAAGGGGAAAATGGCAACTGTTCATTAACGGGAACAGTAATCCTTTAACCTTAAATATTGTAGAAATCCCAGTTATTCTGTGTAATTAATGTTCCAATTAGTTAGGGATTCGATTGTGTGATTAGGAGAGTTTCTCTCCATGATAATCGTTTATTTCCTTTTTGAGTTTTTCCTTTGTATTATATAACAAGCTGTAACCTCTGTAAATATACAGTGAGAAATAATAAAAGAAGAAAATTGATTCTGTCTTCATGGCATCAGAGCCGACAACCTAAACGGTAATGTCGAGTGGTACGCCCTCTTCTGAAACCACCGACAACCGATCGGAGGCTATGTCTACCTTTGGTTCGAATGGAGCCGACAATTCATCCTTTCGACTCACAATAGAAAAGTTGAATGGAAAGAATTATCTAGAATGGGCTCAATCGATCAAACTCGTAATCGATGGAAAGGGAAAGTTAGGATACCTTACCAGAGAAACAAAGAAGCCACCCTCGACCGACTATTCTCTCCAAAAATGGCAGTCAGAAAACTCGTTGGTGACAGCGTGGCTGGTAAACTCTATGAAGCCTACCATCGGGAAAACGTACTTGTTCCTGCCAACGGCGAAGGATGTGTGGGACGCTGTTCGAGAAACATACTCGGATATGGAGAACTCGCAGATTTACGAGATCAAAACTCGACTCTGGCAACTCCGACAAGGAGAGAGGGAAGTGACAGAATACTACACAAAAATGAAATCTCTGTGGCAAGAGCTCGATCTGAGCTACGATGACAAATGGAAGTGCGACGACGACCTGGTGATACACCAAAAATGGCAGGACAACGATCGAGTGCATGAATTTCTGGCCGGACTTAATCGAGACCTTGATGAGGTTCGAGGTCGTATCCTAGGTCGAAGGCAGCTACCTTCCATCCGTGAAGTGTTTGCTCAAGTGAGGCGTGAAGAGAATCGCAGAAGGGTGATGATGACGGAAACTGGGCTTAATGGGCTTAAAGAGCCTAATGGGTCCAGTGAGTCCTCAGCTTTAAATGTGAGGAGTGGACCAGGCCCAAACAACCAAAGAGAAACAAGGGACAAAGTGTGGTGTGATCATTGCCACAAACCTCGACACACTAAAGAAACATGTTGGTATTTACATGGAAAGCCACTTGGGTGGAAACCTAGACAACCTGGAAAAAGTCGAGGATACCAGACTTCAATTGAAAATCAGACTGAGAAGAAGGTGGAAACGAGTAACTGCAATCCATTCAATCAGGAGCAAATGAAGCATCTCCACAAACTTTTCTCTAATTTTCAGTCTTCAGGTCAAACCTCAAATCAACCATCTAAGCCGTTTGTTATGATCCATAGCGATGTTTGGGGACCTTCTCATATCCATAACCGAAACCACACAAAATGGTTTGTCACATTTATTGATGACCACACTCGAGTTTGTTGGGTTTATCTTTTGAAAGAAAAATCTGATGTTCGTGTTGTGTTTAAATATTTCTATTCCATGATCCAAACACAGTTCCAAACCAAAATTCAAATTTTGCGAACAAATAATGGCAAAGAATATTTTAACTCTATTCTAGGGGATTATTTACAACAAAATGGCATTATCCACCAAAGTTCATGTGTCGACACTCCACAACAAAATGGGGTTGCCGAACGAAAAAACAGGCACTTACTTGAAGTAGTCCGTGCCTTGATGTTCACCACCAAAAGGCCAAAAATGTTTTGGGGAGATTCCATTCTCACAACAACTTTCCTAATTAATAGAATGCCCAACAGAGTCTTTTCTTTCAAAACCCCCCTTCATACTTTACAAACTTTGTTCCCTACCTCCCACATATACTCTCATCTCCCTCTTAAGCTGTTCGGATGCACAACATTTGTTCATGTCCACTCACATAATCGAAGTAAATTAGATCCGAGAGTTATAAAGTGTGTTTTCATCGGATACTTCTCCACACAAAAAGGCTACAGGTGTTATGATCCTTCAACAAAAAGGGTCTTTGTTAGTCTTGATGTTACATTCTTTGAAAATACACCTTTCTTTCAAAAAACTTCACCTCAGGGGGAGAATGACGATGAAGATGATCGTTTTTTGGACTTTGATGTTTCGTTCTCTGAATCTAGCCATCCCTCTCATTTTACTATGCTATGTACAGAAGAACACTTGAACTTAGGGGGAGATATGGAAAAACAAGGTGACAGGGAGATGCTTGCCTACTCAAGGAGACCAAAGTCAAAGCATAGGGAGAATCTCACAACTCAAGCACCGAAAGAGTCTGAAACGGTAATAGTTCCAAGTATCCATGAGCCACCCACCATTGCAGGTACTTCTGATATTGATTTACCCATCGCTCTCAGAAGACAACCTCGATCATGCACATTACATCCCATTTCTAGATTTGTATCTTACAATAATCTATCCATTGCTTTCAGTACTTTTACCTCTAGTCTCAACAATATCGAAATTCCAAAGAATGTACAGGATGCTTTGGCTGTCCCTGAATGGAGAAATGCTGTAATGGAAGAGATAAGTGCACTAGAAAAGAACAACACGTGGGATGTAACAGAACTACCGAAGGGAAAGAGACCAGTAGGCTGCAAGTGGGTATTCTCAGTGAAATATAAAGCTGATGGAACTCTAGAACGGTACAAAGCCCGTCTAGTTGCCAAAGGCTTCACACAGACGTTGGGTATTGATTATACAAAAAAGTTTACACCAGTAGCAAAGCTGAATACAGTTCGAGTTCTCCTATCTTTGGCAATAAACTTAGACTGGCCTCTCCAACAACTCGACATTAAAAATGCCTTTTTGAATGGCGAGTTAGAAGAAGAGGTCTACATGAAAATTCCACCAGGTTTCAGTAGAGGATGTGAAGACAACAAAGTGTGCAAACTCAGAAAATCTCTATATGGCCTTAAGCAGTCTCCTAGAGCATGGTTTGATAGATTTGCCAAAGTACTGAATAGTCAGGGATATCAACAAGGCCAATCGGATCATACTATGTTTTTCAAGGAAACTTAAAATAGAAGAAAAACAATTCTAATTGTATATGTCGACGATATAATCCTAACGGGGGATAATGTGGTTGAAATGGAGAGATTGAAAAATATTATGGCCAAAGAGTTTGAAGTTAAAGATCTTGGACAAATGAAATACTTCCTGGGAATGGAGATTGCAAGATCCAAGAAAGGAATCAGTGTTTCCCAAAGAAAATATATCCTTGACCTACTGACAGAAACTGGCATGCTTGGTTGCAAGCCAAGTGATACTCCAATTGAAGCAGGAAAAAAGGCAGAATATGGTGATCCGGTTGACAGAGACAGGTTTCAGAGACTAGTTGGGAAGCTGATCTATCTATCCCACACCAGACCTGATATCGCATTTGCATTAAGTGTTGTAAGTCAGCACATGCATTCACCAAAGGAATCCCATATGGAAGCAGTATATAAGATACTCAAATATCTTAAGGGCTCACTAGGGAAAGGATTATTCTTCAAGAAGAGTGAGGGTAGAGATGTAGAAGTTTTCATAAATGCGGATTGGGAAGGGTCTGTTGAAGATAGAAGATCTACTATAGGTTATTGCACATTTGTATGGGGAAATTTGGTAACCTGGAGGAGTAAAAAACAAAATGTGGTGGCTAGGAGTAGTGCAGAAGTAGAGTTTAGAGCTGTTGCACAAGGAATGTGTGAAGTTTTATGGTTAAAAACTCTTGGAAGAGTTGTTTGTCATAGTAAAGTTTCCTATCAAACTTTATTGTGATAATAAAGCAGCAATCAGTATATCGCTTAATCCAGTACAACATGACCGAACCAAACATGTAGAGGTGGACAGACATTTCATAAAAGAAAAGTTTGAGAAGGGTATTATCTGCATGACTTATGTTCCTACGAGAGATCAAATTGCAGATGTCTTCACCAAAGGTCTTTCAAGACAAAGTTTCGATAATTTCATAGGCAAGCTGGACATGATCAACATATATGATCCAGCTTGAGGGGAAGTGTAGAAATCTCAATTATTGTGTGTGAGTAATGTTCCAATTAGTTAGGGATTCGATTGTGTGATTAGGAGAGTTTCTCTCCATGATAACCATTTATTTCCTTTTTTAGTTTTTCCTTTGTATTATATAACAAGCTGTAACCTCTGTAAATATACATTGAGAAATAATAAAAGAAGAAAATTGATTCTGTCTTCAAATATAAATATGGCTTAATGACCCATAAATATGATTATAATGGCCTTATTATTAAGGATATAACCACCCTTAAACAAGGTCTAACAGCTAGTTTGACTACTCAAAAATGGGTTCCTTATAATAAAACATTGTGTTTTATAATTGTCAAACCCATAAACACAAACCAGTGAACATATAAATATTTTTTTATTGAAATATACAAAAGGTTATAGAAATTTTCTTCCGTTCTATTGGTTTTATCGTTGTAACTCCAATACTACTTGTTAGCTTTTATAGCTAAAGCACTGATACCACTGTTGATTTTAGTAGCGGAGCTTTAATACCATGTTAGAATTTTGAACAAATAAAACTTTCATTTTATTGATAGCAAATCTGAAACGGCGGAGCACTTCTCTCCACCTAATACAATATTTTGGGTAGGAGCCCTTTGTATCCAACATGCCTGGGAAGCTCTAGATTGGCTTCATCTTAAACTTACATTACATGGCTATTTATATAAGAGCTTGCCGACTTAACAGCGAGAACCAGAAAGTCGGTTTGCTCTCTTGATCTTTTAATTTATTTTTATTATTTTTCTCTAGAGATTTCTATTTATTTAAGGTTTGCTCAACATAGCAACCTCATCCTTTTATCTTTAACGTATACATCTCCTAAATTCTAGGACTTTAATTCCAACACTTTTCTAGTAAAAAAAATCATAAATGTAATCTCTCTAGTTGTTGCCTTGTAGGCCAAGGAAACACATGAGGTCAAGTATTCTTACCAAAATCATCAATCACGACATTCTTTTCTTTATTTTCTATTTTTTTAATTTTCTTTGGCATGTTCAACAATGTAATAACATTAACTTTTTTTGTGCACATAAGCGAAGATAAGAGATATCTTACAAAACAAACAGAGTTTACACAAAACCCCTACTGGGTTGATATATTTACATACAGAGTTGCTTTCCCAGGGTCAATGCCAGGCAAAAGCCAGAAGCCTGACTCCAGTGGGATCATGAATACACCCAGCATGGTATATATTAGTCGTATTTTCTATGGCCTATTCGCATGGGTGGATTTGCGTTATAGTGAGGGTGTTGCACCCACTAAATATTTTTTAGAATATATACTATTTCAAAGATTTAAAATATATATTATAATTGCACTCCTAAAAAAATTATGGGGATCAAAGAGAAATTTAGCTCACTTATTTTCTAAAACCCTTCAACTAAGACTACCATTTATTACTCTCAAATTCAAGATAAAACAAATGAAATGTAATTTTTCCAATAGTATAAAAGTAACAACAGGACAAAATTAAGTAGGCTTGGACCTCAAGAAGGATTTTCAAAAAAAAAAACTTTTAAACAATTATTTAATATTAATAAAAGTTATTAAATTATAAGTGATTGCATCACCAAATTTCACTTTGAAATGTTGTCAATAATCAAAAAGGTTGATTTCGAAGAATAGATGAATTGGCATCAAGAGATATGTCAATTGATTTATATATAAACAAAATTTTTGTTTTTCGAATATTTTCTCGAGGGCGAAGAGAATATATTTGCAAGCTGTATACCGTATCGGTTTATGTGGCATAGGAGTCAATCATTAACATCAATAGCCACAGTAGCAAAGATTCAACATAAATTTTTTTAAAGATATCAGTATTCTTCTTTTTCTTTAAATATTATGGAAGAGAAATATCAGAAAACAAAAAAACGTCCCAATTTTCTTTCCTTTTCCTCCACTTTGTCAGCAATCAAACAGACCCTCAATAAAATCTTAAGAACAGTGAAATAAGAATTTCATAAAATCAAAGAACTCACTCAATGCAGCTGTCTCCTTGTTATGGAAGAACGAATATCAAGAAATGAACGAGAAATCACCGAGCTATGTCTGGCCAGGCAAACAACCAATGAAACAAAAACCCAAGAGAAAATAGAGCATAGGCAGGGTGAGAGAGGAAGAGAGAGCTTACCTGAGAATTGTAATTGTTTCTATTGGAGCTTGGTGAAGAAATTGCGAGATGAAGTCGAAAGGAGACGAATGGGGGGCTATCAGTGGAGAGAATTAGAGAGATGCATGTGGTGATGGAGTGGGACCCCGAGTCTGATGGGTTAAATTTGCGAATTACACATTTTTGTTTTGCAATGGAGTTGGGCTCTAGCCCTCTGCAATGAAATGATGCCTTCAGCTTTGGAAGTTTGGATTGCTTGCCACCCGGCTCCATAGTACCATAGTGGAAAGTAAGCCCATCCCCAAAATAATTATAAAATTAATATCTTTTTAAAATGCTATGATAATATATTAAATATTTGATCTAAATATAAAATAGTAAATAAAATTAATATTAAAAATAAAAATATAACAAATATAAATATAGATGTAAAGATTAAGTTTTTTTTTTTATAAAAGAAATATTATTATGTAAAATTAAATAAATATTAAGGAAAAAAATATCATAAAATAAAAAAATTTATTTTAAATTATTTTACTCATGAAATACATAAAGTATAATAGAAATCTGTATTTGTTATTTCTTCATTTCATCATTTTCAAGAAGAAAAAAAACTTACATTTGTAAAAAAGAAAATAAAGTATGCATGTGTTTCTATGTATGTGTTTCTAAAATAAATTATCAAAAAAATAAAAATTAAAAGACAAAAAAATCTCATTGACTTCATACCACATTGAAAATATTTGATTAAAGAGAGCATTTCTTTTTTTAGTACATAAAGTATGTATTTCTCTGGTAACCTAAAATATATATTTCGAAGACTGGGAACTTTTATCAGACCATATGATCCCACTCTCTTATTCTACCAGTTTTGTTTTAAAGCATAAATTTAAAGTTGTAATTCTATATAAATAAGTTTCAATTAAATGCAACTTTGATTTTTGACTAAATTGCATATTTAATCTGGTTTATGGCATCATCAAAAAATTTGTTCTTCGATACTTATAACTATAACTACTATTGTTGACATAAAAAAAATATTCAAATTTTAACTGTTGGATTAACATGAACACGATACGTTCATGAATATCGCAAAACAATTATTATATTACAGATCAATAATATATTTGGCTTTCTTATTTCTACCCAACAAGAAACTTATAAATTCTATAGCATATACAAGCTTAAGTCAAAAGAACACTGGAGCGGGGCTTCTAAGATACATATACTTAACAACTAACCCTAATGGTACCCCAATAGAATAAAGTTGATAAAAAAAATGATGATATGAGATCCAAATTTTGGGTTCATAATCATATCGACACACTATTTGGTACACCTCTGCATGTTACACCGGGTTCTGAACTAGGTGCTAATAACTCGTAAGGTAACACTCCAGCCCCACATCGATTTTTAAGGGTAGGATCATTGTTCCTTTTGTCAATCTCCTTTTCTACTCGTCCGATCTCTATTGAAAACCCATAAAATTCATCAATTATCTTAGTATCTCCGGACCAAATCGAAGGTTGTTGTCGTTCTCCTAAGTACTCCTCGTCAGGCGAGTGCGTAGATAAGTTATCGACCACGGCCATGAATTTTGTAGCTTGCAACAAACTTGGCAATGCTGATAGGAAATATTTTTGTGGGTCAGCTAGGAAATTAACATACTCAGGGTCATTCTCTTGGGGGATTAATCTTCGCATTAGAGGTGGGCGATTAGGCACATAACCACCATAGGGGTATTGTCCAAAATTAAGGGCCGCATGTTGGGCCGATGCAAGCCAGATGACGGTGGTAAGGATGGAGATCAGATCATCAGCATTGTCTAAAGTGGGCCACCAGTCTGCGTCACGGAGATCAGCATGACCCACATTGATGGACTCTGAGTACCAAGCTTGTAGCTCTTTGTCATTGCAGATTAGGCTTGAGTTTGGGTAGTAACGGTTCACATAGGTGCGGACCCAATTCTCAATTGCGGACCAGATTAGGAGCCCATCAGCGGCATATGGGTAGTCCTCAATTAGGAGCTTTAAGCCATGTGGTTGTGTTGGGTCAGGCACAGCCATTCCCCTGCATAACAATTCAAAAAGAGAGAGAACCTTTTAGTTAGATTTTACTTGCTAAAGATTTTCATTCTACCAAATTTAGCCAAACATAAAATTCATGCAAAAAATAATAATAACCTATCACCAAGATTCTCATTTTTTTTTCCACAAAACCCATTTATTATTAGAGAAATTACTAATTTTAGGAAAAGGGTGTCCTGTTTTCTTTTCCTTTTATTTGCATTATTGATCAAAGTTGCACAAAAATGTCGTAGATAAAATACCTGCGGATAAGATCAGCAGGAAGGCCTTCCTTATCAAAGCGCCAATGGTTGCGATACGCGGCAGCACTGATCTCCATGCAATAGCGGCCGGGGGTGAAGCAAGACTCGATCACACCATCAGCATTGATTAGGTTTTGGCGTGCCAAGGCATTGATCTCTAATGTATATCTCATGTGTGGATCCAAAAGCTTAAAAATAGGGTGCATTGCACTCAATTGCCTATGTGCTGCCAATATAAATGGTTCCATGCATGCATGTGTACGTAACCTGTATAACAATCACACAATCATTTTTTTAGCTAAAAAAAAAGTCTGAAACCGTAATTTTTGAGTAATCCAAAAGAGATACTTAAGGTTAATTTTTGCTTACCAATGGTTAACTAGTTGGTGCACACCAGCGTCATTGGAGCACACGTGGGCTTTGGCGAGTTGCCAAATCCAATTGGAAGTCGCGTCAATGGGAGGTGTGACAACGCACTTCGATCGGGAAGCTGGACCACCCGGTGGGAGAGTAAGCTCAATGGCAATGGGCTTAAGAGTGCCAAGAGGTGTCAAGAAAAATATGGTACGAGTTGCATATGCTTTGCGGCCATCAAGGGCATTAATCTCATCAAGAAATGGTAAATAAATGTCATGGTAGTCCACTATAAATAACTTATTTTCCTCCAAGGCCTGAAAAATCAAAGATAATTTTTATTAAGAAATTAAGGCCAGGTATAGTACCATACAATTTTAATTTAAATGGCATTAATTTGGGAAAACTATAGCAGTACCTGTTGTACGGTCATGCCATTAATCTGACCAATGATATGTTCTTCTTTAAGCGCGGACTGCTGTGGACCGTAGATTTCAGGATCAATCTTGCTAACTGGTGGGAAAGCCTCAAGCTTCTCAATGTTAACTGGATTAATCCCTGCTAGTGCTTGACGGCCAAATTCGTCATCTCGCAACCAAGCAAACTTGTCCTCTGCAGCACGCACAAATTTAATTAAATTAAATTAATTAAGCAAAGGAATATTAATTAATTAACCTTTAGCTTTTGATTAAACAACAATTAAAGTAATTCCCACATGTGAAATGCATGTATTGCTTCACTTTATCAAAAATGATGGTAGCATAAAATATTATGTGGTGGAAAATAAATCTCATGTGCTTTATAGATATTTAGCCAATAAATTGAAAGAAAAGAACAAAGTGCAAATGATGGGTAAGTAGAAATTTTTTTGGTATAGAAATCATTATTGTGATGTAAGTTTGGTAGGTACGTCTAAGGATTGTTTCGAATCGAATCTAGTTCGAGTGGAGAGGAGTTCAAACTTGATTTGTAAATAAAAATTAACCATTGGTAAGCAACTAGTTAACATTAATATAATATAACTCACTTGAAACAATCTTGGGTGTGTCATATCTGAGAAGCCCTTCGCTTGATTCTTGAATTAGGGAGATAACCTTTGGCAATTGAAGTTTCTTCAAGAGTTGATGGTCTTGTAGCCCTAGCTTGAGGAGAAGCCCTTCTTTGTAAAGGCTATCGATGTCCGAAAAGGCATTAATATCTTGATTATCAGCTGATAAGCTGGCTTTTAATGATGGTAATAAGTTATGAAGCACAGCTCTAAGTCTCCCAGCAGAGAATGTGTCTTGCTTTGACTCCTCAAATTGTTCATCTCGTGGGACATACATTGGCAATGGTTTCTCTACTCGGCTCTCTGCATGCACATCTGTTTCAAGGGCATTTTAGTAATTAATTCACTAATTAATAGTTTGGTTGGAGTAACTAATTAACATAAACAAAAATTATTTAATTACCAGTATCAGTTGGGGCACGGCCAGTACGACACCGTCTTGGATATGGAATTTGTTCACCTCCTAACGTTGGGCGAGTCAATCCTGCGTCCTTGTCTGGATTTCCCAAATCGTTGTACACATCGAAGTCGTAAATTCTGTCGGATAATTTTCTCTCCCTTTTGCCATCACCCCTAAGATTTTTTAGCTCTTTTTCTCTTAATGCTTTTAGCCCAGCAGGTGTCTCACTTGGTAAATATGGCTGCACCACAAAGTAATTTATATATCAATTAATATCACCGGAAAAATAAATTAATATTGCTACTTCAACAAAAAGAAAGAAAGTAATTAGGGATTTTTTGTTTTTCCTTTAATTGAAGAGTTTTAGCTTAGCTTATTTATGATAGACTGGTATGGGCCCTATATATGGTCCAATTATAATGGAATTTGGAGTCTCAATAAAGTATTTCTTTTTCCTTTTATTTGTTGGGTATTGATTGTATGGATATTTCATTGCAACTCAAGATTTACATGATTGGACTTAAGTTTATGGACGAAAATAAACAAATTCACTATTAAAAATAAAGGATGCAAAGGTAGTATATAAAGTCTTTTTTCTGAATTCTAACAAACGTAAAAACTATAAAATTGATAAAAAAATTATTTCACTTCAAAATCATTTTAAAATGTTTCAAACCGGAACGAGTCTTCAAGTCGAACTGCAAAACATTTCAAAAGTTTTTTTAATGAATAATTAAGTACTACAAAGTGAAAAAATTAGATTGAATTTCAAAAGCAGCTAGCTCTGAACAATTCAACTTCTTTGTCCACTGGCAAAGATTCAAAGCTGAAATATATAGGTTTGACAATTATATATTGACCAAAGAACAAACCAAGACTAGAAATCTTAACTGGCAGACATTGTCAAAAATTAAAGTCAACATGTAAAATGTTAAAATAAATATACATGGTAAAAGGTAGTAAGAATCATGGGTATTGTTAAATAATTTACCTGATTAGAGAAGAATATCCTTTTCCCACGATGATCTTTGTTGGATTGTACCCATGAATTGCAGGGGAAATGGACTGGACCACAAGCAAAACCTTCAATTGTAATACTCTCCAAGAAGAACTCCTTTTGGTGCTTGTTGGTCACTGTGATTGCCCCAGGCACCCCAAACTCTGAGTCCACAATGAACTCAGCTATGTAATGAACCCTCTCAGCTTTAACATTTGATTTCTTGGACCAATCTCTTAACACAGCTTCACTGCTCTTCTTCGGTGCCTTTGTTTCTACAATAATTTTCAAAAATGAAGTAAAAAATATATTCAACATGCATACTTTTCATTGTACAATAATTGCATAAACCCAGATCAAATTAAGGATTAATTTGGCAATAAAAAGCTAAAATAGGAAAAACCCATTAACCCAAATGAAGAGAACTTAAGAATATGACAAAACCCAGAAAGGGGAAATTAAAAGGCATTAATTAATGCACTTACTAGGATCAACTTGAGTGCTAATAAGCTCCAAAACAACATTCCTTCCAATTTTGTCAGTGAAAGCATCCAAATGCTTCACTAATTTCTCCTTGAAATCCTCTTTGTTCTTCTGCCTGACAGTGATCACAGCTCTCACCTTGAACTTCACTGCCTTTTCCCTTTCAATACTAGTAGGCACTGCCTTAATTAAGTTTTCACTTATGGCTGCCACAACACGAGGACCCCCCCTCAAATTAACCCTTCTCTTCTCTAAAGGAACCAGAACTGGGTTAACTGAGAACTGAGTTTGCTTCTGTTGAAAACCATAATTAGTTCTAAAATTTAACAACAGTTTTGATGATGATCTCTCAATCATAGAAAAACCCATGATCTCTTTTGTTAGTGCCATGTCTCTTCTTTTCTCTTAATTTCTCTCTCTCTGTTTAAGGATCTCCTTCTTTAATTGTAGAAGTTAGTTGGGTTGCAGAGATCAGAAATAGACGTAAGCAGAAGAGAGAAACATACGTTTATTTTTTTTTATGAGAGGAATCAATGCATGTCTCTCTATATATATAGAAAGAGAGGGAAAGAAGACAAAAGGTGTTTTATATGTGTGTTTAATATGGTTCTGACCGTCCACACGTTTTTTAAATTTTTTTATTTGTGAATCAGTTCTTCTTTTTTTTTTTATCTTCACTTGTTTGGGTTGTGTTTTTAACTTCTTTTCTTTTCGAAGCATTTTTATATGTTTTTAATTTTTAAGAACTCGAACAAAATGGTTGGCTGCTGAGTCAAAGCGAGTTTTCATGTTTACCGAGTAAAGGACGCGGTGTGAGGGAAAGCGTAGGGAAGTGGGATTTCGGTTTGGTAAAAGCACATGTAACTCATTTTCTTGTGTGAAAATGGCAATTATGTCCCTCTGTTGCTAAAAGTAAATTTGAAATCAAATAAAAATATAATTTATTTTATTTTCAAATGAATTGAAATATATTTTTATATTTGATTTTTTATTTTAAATTATTAAATTCATTTAAAATCTAATATTAAAATGTTAGAAAAAAATAAATAAAAAAAATATGAAAGATAAAGAATGAAATAGAGTATTTTGATCAATATAATTTTTTACTTTTCATTTTGTTAAATTCGTTTGCAAATTCTATCAAAATACTTTTTATTTTGTAGAATTCATACGAGCTGGCTCAATTTTATAGTGAATTCATTTCGAAATTAATTTTAGAAATTTTTTTGTTCTAAATATTAAGAGTATAGAATTCACAACGAATTTTATAAAAACTATAGAATACATTTGTTTCAAACAAAGTGTGAAAGTTTTGTGAATGAAAATTGAAATTTCAATAAACCAATTATAATATTTGTATGGATAATTTGTCAATTTAAATAGCGGCTATTAGTCCCTTTCTAAGTAGGCAAAGTGATAATAATATTGTAAGTTTATAGTGATTAAATATGTATTGTAATCTTGTATAGCACCGTTTTATTAAAAAAATATACTTTATTTTAATTAGATTTATAGAACGGTTTGTTATACGATAAATTTTCATTATCCATTAACATGGAAAGCCAATTACGATGATAGATTTAATGAATATCTATGAGAAACATTAAGAGCATGTTTAGTTGTAGAAAATATTTTTTTAAAATTTTTTATCTCAATTTTCTTTAATGCTTTTCTCTAGGTGTGGGAGTGGCTCCTTAATGACAAAATTTGGATGAAACTATAACCAAAACTTTAGTTTGTCTAAAATCATAACTATAAATTAAAGTATTTATTCGGTAGTCAAATTTTTTATTCGGTGTGCTTATCCAAATTCTATGACTAACCACAATTAATAGAAAAAATTACTAAATCAAAACATAATATAATTTAAAAGTTAAAATACTATAATCAAATTCAATCAACACTAATCAATCCATATTAAAATTTATAACACAATTCAATATACATTCAAATAGTTATATATATATATATATATATATATAACTTATACATCATTCGATTTCGACCCACATTGAAATGAAAACGAGAGATTTTACTGGTCAATGTTTCATGTTGATTGAATTGATGATTTTTTAATTTTGGTAAAAAATCTTTTTTGAAAAAAAATAAATATACCCATTTATTTATTTTAGTTTTCTTAATTTTAATTTTTTAAAAACTAAAAAACACTTGATTTTGAGGAGGAAGAGTTTTCTATTCTTCGATCGTGCAATAATTCTTTAGATCCAAGAGGAAATTTGTCGATTTTTACGAGAATTTTACTTGAAATCAAAATAGAACTCAGTGACTATATGGATAAAAAAGGTTATACAGCATGAATGGGTTTTTGTATATGTAAATTTTGAAATTGACAAAATCCAGAGAAGAAGAAGATACAAGAAAGTGTTTAGTAAATGTTTGATGAAGAAGATACAAGGAGGTGACTCTGTGTGTGTGTGAGAAAAGGAGCTTAAACGTTTGCTCAAATTCAAACACATAACCATGAAACAATTACTAAAAGTACTATGAAACATCCTATTATTGTGCTTACTTATTTCATTCTATACTCGGTTTATCCTGACCACCAAAAACATCATATATGCATAAATGATAAATCACTATAAAGCTCCAAGTTAGGCCCTATATAATAAACTCTTTCATAGAAACCCACTTCATTTTTCACCAAGAGAAGAGGGATGGAGACGTCATTGCCAATATAAATAAAGTGTAGGGCATAGTGGTAGTTTGCATATTTTAGTGGACAGGAAAAACTAATTATCAAATTTACGGCGTTCTATAATTCCTGTGGGTCTAATGGTCTATGTACTAACGTAAGCGCAGAAAAGGTCTCTGCAAAATATATCTCACGTGCTGCCAGTTTGGCAGAGCCAAAACCATCCCAACATGTGCTTGACTGCTTTCCTCTTTCCTTCCTTGAGTGGACTCGCCGTAAATAAAGTTACCAAAAACCAAGTAAACCATTTGGGAGAGTTTACTAGATGGTTTTTGTTTAAAGAGGAATTAGGATAAATATTTTAAATCTTATGTCAATTTAAATTGATAATTATTGGATTAAAAAATAAAATTTATAATTATACTTATCTATTTTAAAGTATTCAATTATTTTTTTTTATCTAACGGTTGTCAATTTGAGCTGACATACGCTCTAAGTGATAAAATCAATATATTTTTTATAAAAAATATATGATTTTTTTGAAAGAATTAAAAGTAGAAAAAAATATATATTTTTAAAAAATTTATGTGAAAAATATTATTTTCTTACTATTTACTAAACAATGAATCGTTTTAAGCTTTATTGTTGTATTACTATAAATTGTTACAAAAAACCGTTTTGTAAACCATAAATTGAAACTAACGCTAAACCTAACGATCAAGTAATAAAAATTATACCCTAAACCCTCACCTACATTTTTTTTTTCAATTATCGAATGAGTTCTTGGATCATGAATTCTATAAATACTAAGCTAAAATTATATTTAGATTAATATTAGGCTTATTTGTAAAAAAATCTCCTTAGTTTAAGGGTCAGTGGCAATTTCCCCCTAAGTTTTCAAAGGAGTAATTTAAACCCTCTCAGTTTCTAAATATGGTGCAATCCAAACCCTCAGTCACACATTGTTAGTATCCCATCCAATTGCCTCACTTGCCTCTCGCGTGCCTTTGTCATGTCACCACTCTCACATGAGAGGTTTGAAGAAAGAGACTTGAGAGCTGAGAGTTTCCAGGAGCCTCTCTTTCTATTTTTTTTTATCAAACAAAACGTCAAATATTTAAAAATTAAAAATAAATCAATATGAATGTGAAAGATATCATTATCCAATATGTCACGTAGATGCAAGATAGATCGTGATTTTTTTCATTATTAAATGCAACTTTATCAATTATTAACTAAATATTATTAAATTTTCAGGTCCCATGACAGACACCTTGAAAAAAATATTGTCCATGGCTTCATTTCTGGACCATTTTTTAAGGTCACACATACAGCAATACAAGGATTTGCTAAGACTGAATGTGTGTAAAAGTCAAACTAAACAGCTTGAAAAGGGCAGCTAGTGAAGCATAATTAAGGACTTCAATGTAATTAATTAACATAATATGATTTTGAGTTTCCAATTACTTCATATCTTATATCTTAGTCTTGTCTTCTTAGTATATTTTCTCTTAGCATAATCACAATTCACAACCACAAAATTACAAAAAGGGACATGAAATGCATGGGCTTGATGCTCTAATGTATTAAATGAAGTAGTTGCATATATAAATTTTTATTTTCCTTAATTTCAAATAAATGAGCGTACTGACATGAAAATGAATTGCACGTTAACGTTGGAGGGATACAATTTGTGGATTATATTTAAAGAAAATCTTCCAAATTATGTAAGAAATTATATCCTATGTGTGGTAGATAATGAGGCATCATCATGTCTTGTAATTAATGCATTGTCCCTACTCTCTAAGAGCATGACAAGCGTCTTATCTCCCTATAACTTAGGTAGAAATATAATTACAAATTAGTTTTTAAGTTTTTGAAAAACAAAAAAAAAAACCCACCTAAAGATTTAGAAGAAGTAACAATTACATCCAAAATTATTTTTCATTAGAGGATTTACGCTTAATATGGGATATGCTGATAATAATTCTGTTGAATTGTGTGTTGTTCGTCAAGGAATCATTTTAGCGAGCATAAAGAATTATAATTGAAATGGCTCTTTAATGAATTGTGCTCTTCTTTGCATGCAATGGGCAACAATAAAAGTGAGACTTCTGATTTTATTATCCGACTGTTTGGATGATCCTGTCTAGTTTCATTGAAGTTATTGTCTTTTTTTGTTATCAAGAATCAATAAAGTAATAGATTTTATTGTTAATATCGGCGCTCTAAGTGTTTGCATTGATTTAAATTTTTTATCGTTATGGTGAGTTTAATATTTTTTTTTTTTAAAATAATAATAATTATTATCAAATCTGATAGATATAATTGTATTTTAACATATAAAATTCTTTTGAAAATAAACAAATAATGAAAAATATGTTATCAATTAAAAATTCAACGATCTAACCGTTATTTTTTAAAATTAATTAAGAGATAATGTTTTTTTTTCGAGGGAGGCCTAAAGAAACAAAATTAATTTGACAACATACCAGCATGTTTCTTCCCTTTCAACTACAGAATTGTTGCATGAAACAAAGAAAATATTCACCCTTTGGAGATCTCTATCAATTTGAACCTTTTTTTTCCTAGGCAGATTGAGTGTCTCAGCTTGCTATTGATGAAGAAAACAAAATTTTAAATTTCTCAACATTCAAATAATTTGACAATTTTCTTTGACCGGACCAATATGAATCATGTCAAATTCTTCTACATGCGTTTTGGTCGCAACGTGGAACACAATATTACTATATGTAGAGGATAACTGAAGCACAAAGCATTCAAAATCAAATTATGACAATGTCAATTTATATTAATTTAATTAATTTTGTCTCTTAAGTCATATTAAAAATTCAAATTATTTACCGTTCTACGTTTCTTGATTGTTTTATAAAAAAATTAAATGTTTGAATTTTGATATTAAAATTTCTCTCTCCTTTGATCGACAACAAAAAGTTCAAAAGAAAAAAAAAATTAAAGGATAAGTACTCTTATTGACTAACTCATTCATATGACACCAATGAGATTTAATTTGATTCAATTATAAAAAATTAAGGTTATGTTTGTTTTTATGTAAAATGTTTTACAACTAAAACCAATTTAACGTAAATTGAATTTTATGTAAAATTATAATTTTTCAGTTAAAATTTATTTGTTTGGTTGAAGTCTGAAAATAAATGATGAAAAATATAAAAATAAATAAATAAAGAGAGAAAATTAGTGGGATAACATGTGAAAGAAAAATTTTAAAAATGTGGGAGAGTGAATTCTTTTACAAAGAAATAACTATTTTTCAATTACTTGTAAAAAAACTTTCGCAAAAAAATTGAAAATTATTTTGTTAAGCTTATCACTCAGCAGTGTAAAATCCTATTTTATATGAAATTGATTTTCATAGAATCCAAACACTAGTAAAATGTTTTTTTATTTTCAAACTATTACTTTTCATTGAAACAAATGGAACTTAAAGTTAAGATCTTAGAACTACGAGGTTTCAGATTCAACTCTCATCAAAGTATCCATTTATATAACAGTTATTTATTCTCGTTTAGGTGTATATTATGATAATGTTGTTCAAAAATGAGTGCTTGTATTATGAACAAATTAGTGTGCCATTGTATTTATATAAAATGACTTCCTTAAAAATATTTAAATGATGGGCATTCACGCAAATAAATAAACAAATTTACCCCAATAAAAGAAACCAAATTATCCAACAAAAACTACAAACTCCTAACTAAGAGGTTTAACATATCGGGTTTAATAGCGAAAACATGTAACAGATGCAAACATAGAGATTGAATAAGTTGATTCCCACAGTACTAAAAACATACAAATTTTTTTAAACCTAAATGACTATAATTAACATGATTTGAAGTATAAAATCTTGACCCGATCACCATTTCGGACAGAGATGTGAGGGAGACCCTTTCAAGTTCGTTGAACTAGAAAAGTCTAAACATCAATAGAGCAGCACCGTCCAGGAAAGGACTGTATGATCAATAAAAAAAACGGCTACACACGTGTCAACAATTGGACTGAAATACCATAAATACCCTTTCATAATGTGGGACGGTACACCGCACGTGTGGTAGGGGATGATCCTCCGGCCAATTATCTCTCTTTTATTGTTGTTGCAAGTAGCCGGTTTTGTAGAATTGGAACCCAAAGGGACCCACATAATTACGGTGGTTGTCGTGATGGTGATATACACCGGCCAATGATATGTTACCGTTCGGATAGTGAAAGACATGATAGCATGAGGACACTGTCGTACGTTGTTACATAAAAACAGCCTACGATCTCTGCTTACTGCATTCACATAGGTTGTGCTCCTCGTTAAATTCTCTCAAAATTAGTCGGGGATTTTGTTATTTCCGCCAACTAAAATGCCACTGTCAATTAGGTAAGGTTATTATTGGAGTATTTGGTATTGGATTTAATTTAGTTTAAGTTTTATTTTTTTAAATTTATTTAAAAAATTGAATTTAAAAAACTCCAAACATTATTTTAGTAGCTAATTAACAAATTACATGACTAGAATTTATCAAGCAATATGGAATTAAAGTGATCCCATTGAAGTGATGTTTTAACCTCAAGAGTGATGGAGTAGTGCGATCAAATGAGAATAACAGTAGAATTTTAATCCCACATATTGGATTATGTGATAATTATCACATAATAATAAAATTTTATTGATAATTATAAAGAATTGTAATAATAACTGAACAAAAATAAAATATTTAAATATTTAATTACTGTTTTTATTTTTCATGATTACCAGTAAAGTTTCTCGGTTCCGTGAAAATAAAACTCCACTCTGTAACATTTTCAACTTAAGGAATTGGAAATTAAGATAAAGTAAAACAAACTTCTAGTCCTTTTTTAATCTTTAATTCTATTACTCAAAGGCATCTTGAAAAATTAAGATGTTCTAACTAATCTTTTTACTAATTAAAATGGACTAAGCAACCTACGGTGCTAATTCTTCAATGTTGTTTAGGAATATATGATAGTTAATCAACTTTTTTTTTTTTGTCGTCAAACAAAAAAGCATATCCACCCACACAAAAGTCTTCCGAACATAGAATGAGCCCTTAAAATTAGCCTTGTAGATTGTGATTAGCATGCGTGCCTTAACCATCTTTTATCTTAGTTGACGAATAGAAAATTGATGATATTGGATTTGACACGTAATACGATACAAAATAAATATATTAAAGTTTATTATAATGATGCATATCGTGTCACTGATTGATTTATTAACGTGAAAATATGATTAATTACTCGTATTGAGTTGACACGAATAATTATGATCTACACGTGTAAATGATTCATTTTAATTGGTTTAATTAAATATTAATTGATGTTAACTTTCTATCAATTTATTTTCTTTTTCTTTAGATAAAAAAATAATTCAAAAGGGAAAGAAAAAAAAAACATGTGAGACAAGAAAAAGTGCATATCTGAAATATTTTATCTCAGGTAAGATAACATTCGTACGAATAACCCTTGAGACCAATTTAGAGATGTTTACAAATTCTATGGGTCAATTTCAAGATTGATCGTTATTATGAATCGGTGATTCCTAAACTTAAAACCAACCAAGTGTAAACATTGGAATACAATTGGAATTAAGTTACAATTGAATTATCAATTCCAACTAAAGGTGGATTTTAATTGAGTTTTTATCGAGTTCGGTTACAGCTCAGTTAAATCGAGTTTAAGCTCGAATTTGAAAATTATGCTCGATTAGCTTATCGAGTCGAGTTTGAATACCTTAACGTTCGGCTCGAAAGACTATTGAACAATTTGATAAGGTATTATCGAGTTCTGATCGAGCTCGAGTCAATATTTATATTTATCTTAATATTTTTATTTATTAAATTAAAGTCTAAGCTCGAGCCCGAGCTCAAATAGACGATCTAAGACTCGAACTTGGGCTCAAGCTCAAGCTCGAACAAACTCATTTGTTATCGAGTTCGAGCCATCAAAAAATTTATCGAACCTGATAAATTTTATTTTATATTATTTTAATTTTAAATAAATTGCCAATCTTTTATTTTATTTAAGTGATATGAAATTTAAAAGAGGATTCGAACCCAAAAGGTCGTTGTTGTAGTCCCTTCATTATTTCATATTTTGAATTATAAAAAAAATATATTTTGGAGTTTTGAAGAGAACAAAATGAGGGATTTATAAAGCAAAGAAAGGGGAAAGAAGGGATTCGAGCATGAAGCATGGTGTAGCCCGTATGCCTTAGAAACGCCAAAAAGCCTTATTGGGTTTTGGTTTTAAGCACCAATGGACAGTGGAATCAAAGTAAACCCACCTACAATATAACAGGCCCAAGATAAACGTAAGTCCATCAAGCCATTACTCCTTTCCTATTTCTTTTAATTTTGACAGATATTATTGGTACTCTAAACATCCTTATTGTTATTTTTTTTATTTGTTTAATTTATAATAATATTTTTAATTAAATTTAAATTTTTTAACATGCAAATTAATTAGAGACATTATTGTGAATTTAAATATTTAATCAAAACAAAAGGAGTGTTAGTAACATCTCTTTTGTTTATTGAAAATTTGAAGTTTAGCTGTTTTTCAATGTAGCATTTTTGAACTTTGTGCACATTGGATGCTGGCCTTTTAAGTAGTAGCCAAGGTAGTTGATCAGTTTTTGGATTCAATGACATGTCTTAATTATGGTAGCTTATGGTGTTAAAAGGATTGTTGCAGAGATTGGATTCAATCACCTTTAATCCATGTTCTTTAGAAACGGCAGTTCTTTTATAGCAAACAATCATGATCTTAGCAGATCTATGCAACAGTTATAAATTGAGTAAAAAGTAGTTTTTCGTCGTAAGAAAAAAAAACGTGATTTTTAAGGTTGTCATTATATTGAGGCTATTCCCACGTAAATTACATTTTTTTTTTTAAAATGGGACTAATTTAATTATGTTTAATTCAATTCCCAATCGGTACCATTAAAGTGTATATATATTGATGACCGACTCCAGTTACAAAATTAATAGATTGGATGGGTGTGGGTGGTGGCTATCTAATGCTTAATTTAAGATTTAAGGCATAGAAATTATTGACATTGAAGTAAAACTAACACAATGTTGATATAAGCACAACTAATGCAACTATATTAAGGTGGTAGTAAAAGAAAGAAGAAGCGATGATGCATAAATCTCACACTAAGAAATGTGTGATTGATCTTCATTTATAGATTTTTACAATCTGTTTACATCAGTATAACATGCTAATATTTACAGAATACTTGATTTAATACAAGCTGATCTGGTGTCTTAATCTTTGGGTAATGTTGTTTCTAGAGTTTCCAGTTATAGCCAAGTCTTCATCTGAATGTTTAGCATCAACTCCAGAGTTTCCAATCTACAGCCAAGTCGTCATCTGAATGTTTAGCATCAACTCCAGAGTTTCCAATTACAGCCAAGTCTTCTTCCAAATGTTTAGCAGCAACTCCAGGCAATCCTTTGAAATTCAAATCATCCTTCAAATCCTCTGTGATACTCTTCAAATCCTCCGTGATACTCTCTGATTTATTATCCCCCTCAAATTATGCATGGTTGACATGCATAATTTGTCACGTAAGAGGATCAAATCTAGTCAGGATTAGGGCTTGGTGAACACATCTGCGATCTGAGAGTAAGTGGAGATATGTTTAGTAACCAGTAAGCTAAGAGAAACATGTTCTTGAATGTAATGATAGTCGAGTTCGATATGTTTGCTCCTAGCATGAAAGACGTGATTCACTGTTATAAACAAAGAGCTCATATTATCGCAGAATAAGATAGGAGGATTAGGCAGAGGTACAAAAAGATTTCTAAGTAAGAACATGATCCATGTAATTTCTGCAGTAACTTGAGCAAGGGCACTATACTCTGCTTCCGAACTTGAACGAGCAACTGTAAGCTGTTTTTTTGCACACCAATAGATAATGTTACTGCCTAAAAAGGTGCAATATCCTGTAGTCGATCTTCTTGTAAGTGGACAGCCAGCCCAGTCTGCGTTTGAGAGGCCATAGAGATCAAGGGAGCTTGAAGCTCGAATGTGAAGACCAAAATGAATGGTTCCTTTGACGTAGCGTAATATTTTCCTGACTAGACTAAAATGAGCCTCTATAAGTGCATGCATGAACTGAGATACGAAGTTGATGCTGTATGAGAGATCTGGACGTGTCAATGTAAGATACTGAAGAACACTTACTAGAGAGCGAAAAAGATAAGGATCACGATGTAGTGGAGAATCTGGATCAGGTTTGGTCTTTGAGCACATATGAGTGTTGATGGGCTTGGACTTATGTATTCCTCCTCGTTACCACTTGGTACTGAAGAGACTTGAATTCCTAAGAAATAGTGAAATGGTCTAAGGTCCTTTATCGCAAACTCATCGTGCAAAATTGCTGTAAATGTAATACTCGTATTCGTAAAATAAGGGCAAATAAGTAAATTAAGAAATATAGCATGAAATTAAAATCATATATTTTACGCAAAGGATTTAGTATTGAACAAAATAATTATTTAAAAAAAAATCTGGGATATGGACGTCATTAAAGGATTTTTGGGACGTGAACGTCATTAAAAGAAAAGATTAAAAAAATTATTATTAAAAAAAAATCTGGACGTCTAGAATGTCCAGAATGAAGAATATATATATATATTATTGCTTTTCCAAAAAAAAAAAAATCAAAGTCAAAAAAGGGTGGCAGCAGGTGGCAAAACCTCCTGCCAAACCAAAGAAAATGAAATTTTAAGTTGACACATTTTAGTGTCGTGGCAATTGGAGAAATTGGGGGGACTACTGTTGGTGCCAATAAATTGGTGAGCTGCCGAGATTTTGGGGCAGCAAACATGTATATATATATACACCTCTGTGAAATCTGTTTACAGATTTCACATTGTTTCTTTCAATCTTTCATTTTTCTTTAAACTCTTGGGAGCCCAAAGAAATGCTGAAAGAGCAAAATTTTGAAGAAGTTTTCTGCGGAATTTCATAGAGAATCAAGAATAGCTATCAGGAAAGCAGAAGGTAATATTATAGTGTTTATTTTTGAATTTCTGACATTTATGAAGTTTCCCTAAATTCAAAGTGAGAATTTTCAAAGTGTGTTGTTTATATTAGATTGAAGAATAAATTAGAAAATTTATATAAATATGATGTCAAGTGTTGACGATCTACAACCAGAAGAATTTTTGAAAGAAACAGGAAAGGCAAGAAGGTGATCAACGGGTAGCTTTAAGAGCTACGTGGTGAGTTGAATTTTCTTTAAGTAGTCTAAATAAAATCAATTATTTGGTGATAATATTAAATTTAATTATTAAAGTATGCTTGGGTGATAGATAAAAAATTTATTTATGGGTATGATAGGAAATTTGGACATGTAGAAATATTTTTCGGTGAGAAATGATAGTTTTGGAAATCATAAGTTTATTTAAGAATAAAAACAATAAATAAATTATGGATGAGATATATTGATGTTTTAATACAAATTATGATGAGATGAATTTTAGTGGATATTGATAAGTTTTGATGGATGATTTGATGTGATTTGAGACGAATTTTAGTAGATCTTGACAAACCTAGATAAATGATTCGATATGATTTGGGATGAGAGGAAATTTGTAGACCTTTTGTTATATAAATTTGAGAAAAATCAGGATAGACAATTTAAATGTTTTAAATTTATATATTGTTTTTATATTGCTGTTTGTATGCATATTTCATATAATTGCTCATATACATATGCATTAAATGAGAAAGAAAAAGAATCGGGAAGGCAGCCGGTCTAATGAAATAACCGTGACAGCCGGTATATGCTGGAAATAAAAGTGACACCGTGACAGCCGGTATATACTGAGAAAATTCCGTGGCAACCAGGACTAAGTTGCAAAGTAAAGAACCAGGAGAGAGCCGGTCTGAAATAATAACAACCTGTCGACAGGTGGGAAGACGTTCCCATCATAACCATACATGCATTGCATCTGTTTTAATTATTGCTGCATTATTGAAATGCTGAGGTGTGATATATCATCGTGAATATAATTATAGATGATTGAGTCTCACAGAAAGAGACAGTTATGATGATAATATTATTGAAATGCTGAGGTATGATGTATCATCGGGAATATAATTATAGATGATTAAGTCTCACAGAAAGAGACAGTTATGATGATAATATTATTGACATGCTAAGGTATGATGTATCATCGTGAATATAATTATAGAAGATTGAGTCTCACAGAAAGAGACAGTTATGATGATAATATTATTGAAATACTGAGGTGTGATGTATCATCGTGAATATAATTATAGACGATTGAGTCTCACAGAAAGAGACAGTTATGATGAAAATATTATTGAAATATTGAGGTGCGATGTATCATCGTGAATATAATTATAGATGATTGAATCTCACAGAAAGAGACAGTTATGATGATAGTATTATTAAAATGTTGATGTGTGATATGTTATTTTGAAATTGTTTAGAGATGATTTGGTCTCACAGAGAGAGATAATTATGGCAAGCAAGAAGCAGAGAGTGATAAGAACCATCTAAATGATGGATTTTATGATGTGAACCTCATTACGAGGTAATTATGAGATAATTGATGGTCTTAAGGTGGATCAATGATTGAGAAGAAGATATTGATAGAGAATGAATCATATGACATGTGAAATGATAGTAGAAAATTGTCATTAGGTTATGTGAAAAATAAAATATTAAATATTAAAGGACTATTTATGGAATTTGGAATACTTTTAGTAAATTTAATTCGCTGAGCTTGTGAAACTCACTCCTCATTGTACAATGATTTTCAGGTAGCAGGCTTGGCAAAAAGTTTGGTGAGTTGAGGTTAAGAAGAAATCGTTTTCTTTAAGCCGCGTACGTGTCATCATCCTCAGACAAATGAGAAAATAAAATGAAAAATTTATTTGTAAATCTTCATGCATTTTACTTTGTAATTAATGTTTAAAGATCAGATCGAGGTAACTTCCCTGTTGAAGGTTGAGGATTTATGTTAAAATTTTTCTATTGGTGTTATATATTTTATTGTTGCATATAAGTATCGTGCTTGGTTTTTCAAAATGTAATGACACCGTTTCGAGGGTGGCCAACCCGGAATGGGTCATTACAGTAAAATTCTGAATAAGAGATGAAGAGGAACCCGTAAGAATTATATCATCAACATAGAGTAATAATACCATGGTACCTTGATCCGAATGATTCACAAACAAGCTTGGATATGCCGAACTGCATTCAAAACCAGATTGTAAGAGGAATGAGCTGAACCGATCGAACCAGGCCCTCAGGGCCTGCTTTAATCCATAAATCGCTTTGTTTAAGTGACAAACATGATCAGGAAACTCATAATCTTGGAACCTCGAAGGTTGTTCCATAAAAACCTATTTGTTGAGAAAACCATGTAAGAACACATTTTTAATGTCTGATTGATGAGTATCCCAGCCTTTGACTGTAGCAAGTGAGAGCACTAACCGAATGGTTCCTGGTTTTACCACTGGAGAATATGTCTCAGTAAAATCTAAGCCATCAAGCTGGTGGTACCCCTTGGCAACAAGCCTAACTTTTAAGTGTTCCATCGTCCCATCAGCCTTAAGTTTAACTTTAAACACCCAGCGAGATCCAACCACGTTCATTGAGGAGGTACAAGGAACAAGGATCCATGTGTTATTCTGAGACAAAGCTATAAGTTCATCATCCATGGCTTCTCTCCAACCATTATGAGACAAGGTAGCTGTAGCTCGAGGTTTCAACCCAAGAGGGGGGGGAATTGGGTTTTTAAATTTTTTTTGCGGAATTAATACAAGTTTATAAAAACGAATAAGCAGCAAACAATTAATATAAGTAATGTTCTGTAAATAAAGAGTTTAAGGAAAGAGGATGCAAACACAGTTTATAGTGGTTCGGCAATATCGGATTCGTTCCGACCCTACGTCTACTCTCTTCAAGGAACTCCTTGAAGTAATCCACTAAGAAATATTAGTCATATAACTTAGTCGGGTGTTGCACAAACTGTACACAAACAACTTACAGGTGTTGCTTAAACCGAACAATCCCCTTCCTTTCGGAAGTTTCCCCTTCCTCTCGGAAGTAATCCCTTTACAAAAGATGGTGTAAAGTAAAAGGTAGAAAGACAGCAAATGAAAGCTTATTACAACAGAAATGTCTCTCTTTCAAAGTAAAGCTTGAAGAAATGGCTCAACAAGATTATTTCAAAGCTTTTTGTGTTTCAAGAGTATAAAAACTTGATTGTGTGAGATTAACTCTTTTTGAATGTATGCAGCTTGTTATTGAATGTTTAAATGAATGGGTTTATATAGCAATCAATTAATATGGCCGTTAGGACTTTAATTTGAAAAAGATTTGCTTTAAAATGTTCAGATTTGGAGTCCAACGGTTATATTTTTGAAATACCAGTCGACTGGGTTGTGATACCAGTCGACTGGGTTCACTTGAAAAAATCATGTTTTTAGACCTTCTGGGTATCCAGTCGACTGGTATATTTCATCCAGTCGACTGGGGACTTTCTGTCCATTTTACCAGTCGACTGAGGATTTTCTGTCTATGTACCAATCGATTAGGTTGATTCATCCAGTCGACTGGGGACCTTCTGTCCCATATACCAGTCGACTGGTATATATACCCAGTCGACTGGGTTGTTTTCCAACCCAGTTTTTCTTATGTTTTTCATTAAAAACATTTGTTTTAAAATCAACGGTTTTAGAAAACCTTTTGTGTTCGAGCAATTGAACAAGCTAATACAATATATAAGTGAGACTTATATTGGTTCTAAACCTTAAGACCTATACTAGATCTTCAGTCTTCACTTGATACTTGATTTGGTTCAAGTTCTTGCACTTTGTTCCTTGGTTGAATGCGCTTGATCCTTAATACAACTTAGCTTAAACTTGTTAGTAAAATAACAATTGTGTTTTGCCATCATTAAAATATGGGCGAGGGTCAACAATCTCCCCTTTTTTGATGATGACAAAACTAATAATGTGAAAACAGTTTTAAAAGCTAAGTGTTAGGATTTTACAAAAATTTGGACTGAGTCTCCTCTGTTTTTCGAGTAAAACCACCCTGTAAACAAGCAAACACAGTTTATATTTCTTTCAACCAATCCAGAATCAAACTCAATCAATCAATAAACATTTTTATAAGGCTATGGAGCAATGCTCCCCCTAAATCTATGCATTGGTTGTGTTTACTTAGATTTTCTCGTTTTTCTCATTTTTCTCCCCTGTTTTTACAACAGCAACCAAAGGGGGCATAAAACAAAAATAAGCTAATTAGATAATACAGTCATCTAGAGTATAAGAAAACAAACTTGTACGCGAAAATTTGGCTTTATTCGGATTTCGGAAGCCTTCCCGGAAAGAATCGGAAGTTTTCATACACGTATAAGCATTTTAGAGCAGTTTAGTGACTAAACAGAGTTTAAAACAGTGCTGACATATTAAAAATAGCGTAAATAGATGCAAGAAATATGGCTAATAGAAATACATCATCATATATAAAAATTTAATACTTAAACGGGCTTCATAGAGCTATAACTAAGACAAAATAATACATGATATGTCCGTGCTATGTGATAAGAGCTGAAAAAACACTACGTATATAATAAACACATAGACTCAAGGAGCGGGAGAGTCCGAGCCGTCATGAAGAAGTTCTCTAATCTCAGCTAGGGAACCCTCGGTGTGCTCTCGATGTAACTCGAAGTCGTCCCGTAGGTGGTCGATGGAGGAGCTCAGTCTCTGGTACTCAGACTGCATGGACTGGAAACCAAAATCCATCGTTATTTGAAGGCTCGAGATAGCTCGTAGGATGTCATCATATCCAGCCTGACCAGTACTTGAGGCTCCAATAGGAGGTGCTCGGGTATCCGTCTCCATCTCAGCAGCTGTATCAGCAGCAACATCCTCATCTCTGTCGCTCGCATCCTCTCGGATCCTCAGACATTTTTCGGCTTTCGGATAGAGGAACCCTTCACAAACAGTACATCCCATCTTCTTCAGTGATGAGATATTGATGATGTCCGTCAATCCGATATCCTGAGCCTCGGAGGCAGGCAAAGGTACCCGGAAGTGCTGGAGGATGAGCAAAATGAGCATCCCATAAGGAAGACATCCGGAGTCATTTGCTTCGCCATTTATCATGTTGACGAGCAGCAGAGGATATATATTGAAGTAGTGCCCAGATTTAAGGCACCAAATCAATACCATATCTATTTTAGATAGATACTCTCGACTCCCGAGTCTCGGGTGGATGGTCCAACTGACAATCAACTGAAACATCTTTGAGTCGAGAGGCATGTCACTGCATGTGTGAAATGTAGTAGGTCTGTACACATAGTTAGGGTCTCTCCTGACTATCTGACAAGCCTCATCGACCTCAAAGTTGTCTGGCCATCCATCCAGACTCCATTGAATCCCCCTTACAGGGATTCTCAGAAGGCTCATCAAGAGGTCAGTGTTGACCTCAAACTCCACACCACTGACTCTGGTTTTGAATCTCAGAGCCAAAGGACTGGGTTTCACCAAGTTCACGTAGAACTGGTGAATCAGTCGCGGGTAATATTTCTTATGAATTCTGACCAGTGGGGTCAGATTTATTGCCTCAAAGGCTGGTAGAATATCAAAATTTCTATGGCGAATAGATTCGAAATCAACGACTCTACCGGTCATGATTTTCTTGTGATGGATTATCGAGTTATACCTTGCATGTGCCGTCGAACTGTAAAACAGAGTCTCCTCCAACTCTGTTATGAGCTCCTTGCTAGATGAGCCCGCTGCTCCCTTTCCTTTTGACTCTGATGCCGAAGTTTTTGAAGATCTTGGATTTTTAGGGGCATTTGGTCCACTCGTGGTGAATTTTACATGGATCTTATCGCTCATTTTGAAGAAAAATGGGTTTTTGGGGAAAAAGAATTTTGGTGGAAATGAGAGATTTTAACCGTAGAAAGTCAAAAATCTCTTTGTGGATGAGTAGATCGGTGTGTTTAGATGAAGTTTGGATGGTTTTTGGATCAAAAGGGTAAATTTTTCTAGTGAGAGAAAGGGTGCTCGAAAATGGCGTGAAAAAAACAGAAAAATGAACAGTTCTTTATATAGAATCGCGATACCAGTCGACTGGGTCGCTTTGGAAAGATGAACAGATTCCATACCAGTCGACTGGGTAAACGTACCAGTCGACTGGGTAAACTGGCAGCGAGTTATCAGTCGACTGGGCTACCTTTACCAGTCGATTGGAGGACAAGGGTTTTTTAAAAATTGGCTCCAAACAGGGATTCGACCTAATAGACGACTGGAGAAGACTTACCAGTCGTCTAAAATATTTCGTAGAGAGTTACCAGTCGACTGGGTCAGAATTACCAGTCGACTGGAAGATCTGTCAGTGACTTACCAGTCGACTAGAGAACATTTACCAGTCGACTAGACCCTTAGTAATATTTCTAGTCTTGAATTTTTAGCACGAATTTGTTTATCTATGACATTTTTGAGTGAGGGAAATAATTAAACAAGGATTAATACTCTTTCACTCAATGTCAAACATGCAAATGATGAAATGAGATGCAATTAAACATTCAGTTTATCAAAATCAAGCAATCCCATCAACATTCTAATATTACAAAAACTAGCTTCACTTAGGGGTTTTGTAAATCTTCTGAAGGTATGAATTCTAATCTTATATCACCTTTTTGAGCACGGTCTCTTAGGAAATGATGTCTAATCTCTATACGCTTGGTTCTAAAGTGCTGAATAAGATTTTTGGTTAGGTTGATAGCACTAGTATTAACACAAAATATAGGAATATTTTTGAGGTTCATGCCATAGCCTTCTAGTTGTTGTTTCATCCATAACACATGGGTACAACAACTTCCAGCTGCTACATATTCTGCCTCAGCGGTTGACAGTGCAACGGAATTCTGTTTCTTGGAAAACCAAGAAGTTAACATAGCACCTAAGAATTGGCATGTTCCGCTTGTGCTCTTTCTATCTAACATACATCCAGCAAAATCAACATCTGAATATCCTACTAGCTCAAAAGATGAATCTCTAGAGTACCATAATCCTATGGTTTGGGTTCCTTGTAGATATCTAAGAATTCTTTTTACTGCAACTACATATGATTCCTTAGGATTAGCCTGAAATCTAGCACACATGCATACTCTGAACATTATATCAGGTATACTTGCAGTTAAAAAAAGTAAAGCACCTATCATGATTCTATAATATTTAGAATCTACAGTTTTACCTCTTTTATTAAGATCATGTTTAGTAGTTATGCTCATAGGCGTTCCAAGTGGCTTTGAGCTTTCCATCCCGAACCTCTTTAGTAGGTCCTTAATGTCCTTCTGTTGATTGATGAAGATACCTCCTTTTAGTTGCTTGATTTGAAGTCTAAGGAAGTAGGTAAGTTCTCCCATCATGCTCATTTCAAATTCACCTTGCATGCACTTTGCAAACTCTTGACACATAGATTCATTAGTAGCACTAAATATAATATCATCAACATATATTTGAACTATCAAAGTGTCATTTTTGTGAGTTTTTGTGAAAAGAATTGTGTCTATTCTACCTCTTACAAAATCATTGTTAATCAAAAATTTACTTAGTCTTTCATACCATGCTCTTGGAGCTTGCTTCAACCCATATAGAGCTTTAGAAAGCTTGTAGACATGATTTGGAAGACTAGGATTTTCAAATCCAAGAGGCTGCTCAACATAAATCTCTTCTTCTATAAAGTCATTTAAAAAGGCACTTTTCACATCCATTTGAAATAGCTTGAATTTATTAAAGCATGCAAAGGCTAATAACATTCGAATGGCTTCTAATCTAGCTACGGGAGCATAGGTTTCATCAAAATCTATTCATTCTTCTTGGTTATATCCCTTAGCAACTAATCTAGCATTATTTCTAGTTACTATACCATTTTCATCCATTTTATTTCTATATACCCATTTAGTTCCTATTATTGAATGATCTTTTGGTCTTGGAACTAGTTTCCAAACATTGTTTCTCTCAAATTGATTTATCTCTTCCTGCATTGCAATTATCCAATCATTATCTTTTTCAGCTTCTATAAATGTCTTAGGTTCTACTTGAGACAAATAAGCTACAAAATTGCAAATATTTCTAATGGAAGAGCGAGTTCTTACCCCTTGTGAAGGATCACCAATTACTTGATCAATTGGATGATAATTTACATACCTCCAATCTTTGGGTAGACTTTCCTCTTGTTGGATTGAGGATGGTTGGTCCAAATTGGGAGTTTTCATCTCTTCATTTGCTTGAGGTGAACTCTCTTTTGGGTCAACAATGGGAGTAAGAGTTTCCATTCTTGGAATAAAATCTGCATCATCTTTAAAGGAAACTTCTCTACTACTCATTGAGTTAGATTCATCAATAATTACATGCACAGATTCTTCTACCACTAGAGTTCTCTTATTGAAAACTCTATAAGCCTTACTCATAGTTGAATATCCTAAAAATATTCCTTCATCGGTCTTGGAATCAAATTTACCCAAGTTAGTTTTATTGTTATTTAAGATGAAGCATTTACTACCAAAAGCATGAAAATAGGAAATATTGGGCTTTCTCTCTTTCCATAGTTCATATGGAGTTTTATCAAGCAGAGGCCTTATCAAAATTCTATTTAATATATAGCAAGAAGTATTCACGGCTTCAGCCCAAAAGTATTTTGGTAAGTTATTTTCATAAAGCATAGTTCTTGAAAATTCTTCTAGAACTCTATTTTTCCTCTCAACAACTCCATTTTGTTGAGGAGTTCTAGGAGCTGAAAAGTTTTGATTAATTCCATTTTCATCACAAAATTTTGAAAAACTTTGATTTTCAAATTCTTTGCCATGATCACTTCTTATGCTTGAAATACAAATTCCTTTTTCATTTTATACTTTTTTGCAAAACTTTTCAAATCCTTTGAAAGCTTCATCCTTGTAAGCAATAAAAATAACAAAGTTATATATTGAATAGTCATCAACAATAACAAGAGCATATTGATGGCCACCTAAACTAATGGTACTAATTGGACCAAATAAGTCCATATGCAAAAGTTCCAAAGGTCTAGTAGTTGAGACTACATTTTTTGCTTTAAAAGAAATCCTAGTTTGTTTTCCCATTTGACAAGCATTGCAAACTTTGTCTTTTTCAAAATTGATTTTAGGAAGTCCAATAACTAAATCTTTTCTTGAAACAATAGCCATGGATTTTCACTAAAAGCAGGAAAACATTTTTCATTATCATAATGCAAGGATTTCAAATCAACTATGTAGACATTTTTATGTCTATGGCCAATGAATTTGATCTTGTTGCTCTTGATGTCTATAACTAGACAATGAGAGGTCTCAAATGGGACTTTGTATCCTTTATCACATAATTGACTAATGCTAAGTAAATTTGGCTTAAGGCCTTGTACTAGCAATACATTATCTAAGGTTGAGAAATCATTACCGACTTTTCCATGCCCGATGATCTTTATTTTAGTATTGTCTCCAATGGTCACAAGTCCACCATCTCTTAGAGTTAGCTCATTGAATACACTTTTATCACCGGTCATGTGCTTCGAGCATCCACTATCAAGGTACCAACAGTTACTTTTCTCCTTGGTGTGGAGGCAAATCTACATCACACAAGGATATACGATAGCACTTTTAGATACCCAAAATTTCTTGGGTCCTTTGGGGTTAGTCCTTGAAAATACGGTTCCTTTTGGGACCCATACTTTCTTAACATGTGGTGTTCTATGAACAAGTTGATGATTGTGCAATCCTAGCATGATAGTCATAGAAATTTCTAGGATATCTTACATGTGCATTCCTATAATCCTTAGGATAATAGTTCCTAGGATACATGTTTCTATGGTAAGGAGTATAAAAATGCATTTCATTTCCAGAAAATGAATGATGATGCATTCTAGGATACATGCTAGCATTATTTTGTGTATGCATATTGTTTATAGGATAACCATGATGGTAATTCCTAGGATGAGCATGAGCAAAATACATTCTTTGATTATACATATTGTTCATAGAATGAGCATGATAATTATTTCTAGGATGTGTATAAGTATTTCTAGAATGGGCATACATATAAGCATGAGTATTTCTAGGATGCTTCAATTTAGTATGAACATTTAAATTTCTAGACTTCCTAGCATTCATCGAGGGAGTGCTCTTAACCATGCTAGGAGCTTTTGAAGTAGAGGCTCCATCTACACAAGCGGCTTTCATGAATAAGCTCTCTTTTGATTTTTGCTTTCCCAATGGAGAATATCCTAAACCAGATTTTCCTCCACTTGATCTTTGGGAAGCAAGCACTTCATCAAGCTTTTCTTTTCCAAGCATTAAGTCTTGATATAGTGCTATTCAATTCAGAAATTTGATTTTTTAAATTCTCATTTTTATTTTTGAGAAAATCTTGAGAAGAATCATATAATAAAGATGATAGTTTTTCTTTTTCTTCTCTTAGATTTATCATCTCTTTAGAGAGAGATGATACCTCTTTCTTAAGAACATAATTTCTAGAATCAAATTTCTTCAATTCTTCATGCATTTCATTTATTACTTCTAGTAGTTCTTCACTACTAGTAACAATATTATTTTTTGAAGAGGGAGAAAATGTTACCTCACTTTCATCGTCGATTGCCATCAAACAAAGGTTGGTAATTTCCTCGTATCCGATTTCTTTGTCTGATGACTTATCTTCTTCATCATCGCTCCAGGTAGTTGCTATCATAGCTTTCTTTTTGAAGCCCTTGTATGGTTTGTTTGAAACCTGACAATCAGCTTTTATGTGACCTGGCTTCTTACAGCCATAGCACATAAGTGGTCCCCTTTTCGAGGTGGGATCCTTTGTGTAAGGTTTCTTGCTTTTCTTCAAGAACCTATGGAATCGTTTGGTGATTAAGACCATTTCACCATCCTCTTCACTGCTCTCTGCTTCTTGTTCTAATTCCTTTTCTTTGTTGCTCGTAGAAGCTTTGAGAGCGATTTGCTTTTTCTTCTTCTCATCATCATTCTTGCAGCCATAGCACATAAGTGGTTCCCTTTTCGAGGTGGGATCCTTTGTGTAAGGTTTCTTGCTTTTCTTCAAGAACCTATGGAATCGTTTGGTGATTAAGGCCATTTCACCATCCTCTTCACTGCTCTCTGCTTCTTGTTCTAATTCATTTTCTTTGTTGCTCGTAGAAGCTTTGAGAGTGATTTACTTTTTCTTCTTCTCATCATCATTGACGATGGGAGTTATTTCTTCCATCTCGTATGTCAATAATGACCCAAGCAATGTCTCAATATCAAGCTTGTCAAGATTTTTGGCCTCCTGTATGACTATCCTCTTTGGTTTCCATTCTGGTGGCAGAGATCTCAAGATTTTTCTGGTTAGTTCAACCTCCTCAATATTCTTACCAAGCAGTTTTAAACCATTTATAATAGTGGTGAATTGTGAGTGCATTTCAGAAATAGTTTCGTTATGAGACATTTTAAATGATTCATACTCAGAAATTAGCATGTAAATTTTAGAATTTTTTACTTCACTAGTTCCTTCATATGTGACTTGTAATTTGTCCCATATCTCTTTAGCAGAAACGCATGTAGATATTTTATTATATTCAGAAATATCTAATGCACAATGTAACATGCTTGTTGCTTTGCTATTGAGAGACATCGTTTTACAATCCTCGTCAGTGAACTCAGTTTTGAGTTTAGGCATTGTATGAAGAGTCTCTCCAATAACTATTTCTTTTGAAGGAATACTAGGTCTTTCTTCTATGATTCTCCATAGATTGTAATCTTGTCATTCAACAAAGATTTTCATTCTATTATTCCAATAGTTATAATTTGAGCCATTGAACAAAGGTGGTCTAGTATAAGAGTGTCCCTCAGAGTAGCTATTTGCTACCATTGGATTAACTCAAGGATTTTAAGCCTAAATAAGAGAACGAAGCTCTGATACCAATTGTAGCTCGAGGATTCAACGCAAGAGGGGGGGGGGGAATTGGGTTTTTAAAAACTTTTTGCGGAATTAATACAAGTTTATAAAAATGAATAAGCAGCAAACAATTAATACAAGTAATGTGCTGTAAATAAAGAGTTTAAGGAAAGAGGATGCAAACACAGTTTATAGTGGTTCGGCAATATCGGATTCGTTCCGACCCTACGTCCACTCTCTTCAAGGAACTCCTTGAAGTAATCCACTAAGAAATATTAGTCACACAACTTAGCCGGGTGTTGCATAAACCGTACATAAACAACTTACAGGTGTTGCTTAAACCGAACAATCCCCTTCCTTTCGGAAGTTTCCCTTCCTCTCGGAAGTAATCCCTTTACAAAAGATGGTGTAAAGTAAAAGGTAGAGAGACAGCAAATGAAAGCTTATTACAACAGAAATGTCTCTCTTTCAAAGCAAAGCTTGAAGAAATGGCTCAACAAGATTATTTCAAAGCTTTTTGTGTTTCAAGAGTATAAAAACTTGATTGTGTGAGATCAACTCTTTTTGAATGTATGCAGCTTGTTATTGAATGCTTAAATGAATGAGTTTATATAGCAATCAATTAATATGGCCGTTAGGACTTTAATTTGAAAAAGATTTGCTTTACAACGTTTAGATTTGGAGTCCAACTGTCATATTTTTGAAATACTAGTCGATTGGGTCGTGATACCAGTCGACTGGGTTCACTTGAAAAAATCATGTTTTTAGACCTTCTAGGTATCCAGTCGATTGGTATATTTCATCCAGTCGACTGGGACTTTCTATCCATTTTATCCAGTCAACTGGGTTGATTCATCCAGTCGACCGGGGACTTTCTGTCCATGTACCAGTCGATTGGGTTGATTCATCCAGTCGACTGGGGACCTTCTGTCCCATATACCAGCCGACTGGTATATGTACCCAGTTGACTAGGTTGTCTTCCAACCCAGTTTTTCTTCTGTTTTTCATTAAAAACATTTGTTTTAAAATCAACAGTTTTAGAAAACCTTTTGTGTTCGAGCCATTGAACAAGCTAATACAATGTATAAGTGAGACTTATATTGGTTCTAAACCTTAAGACCTATGCTAGATCTTCAGTCTTCACTTGATACTTGATTTGGTTCGAGTTCTTGCACTTTGTTCCTTGGTTGAATGCATTTGATCCTTAATACAACTTAGCTTAAACTTGTTAGTAAAATAACAGTTGTGTTTTGTCATCATTAAAATACGGGCGAGGGTCAACAATAGCTTTGATTGTGTAAGGCTCTTTCAGTATTGAATTATAATCACGAATTAAGGCATATTTGGGATTCGGCTTTCAGACACCTACCTGACATCGTGTAACCATGCGAGGAGGAGAAGATAGTACTTGAGATTGATCAGTAGAATCCATTGGAGGCACATGTGACAATAAAGGCTCCTTATAAGTTGCAAGATCAGTGATAAAAATTAGAGTCTTTAATGGGGCATCTGGGGTGGGAGGCTCTTATATAGTTTCTGAAGAACTAGGGAGCTCAGTAGTGGATGAAATAAATGATGAAGCCAACTCTTTGAAAGTGGTGGCATGTGGTTCAGGCGATGGTGTAAGTGGTTGAATTGAAATTTTGTAAGGCAAGGTTGATTCATTGAATACCACGTGTCGTGAGATATAGAATTTGTTTGTTATAGGAGAAAAACACTGATAACCGTTGTGGTTGTCACTGTAACCCATGAATACACAAGGTAAAGATTTGTTATCAAATTTACTACGCTTTGTGTCCCACAAATATGGGTAGTATCGTGACCCAAAAATACGCAGGGAGGTGTAATTGGGATTTTGCCATATAAATGATGAAATGGAGAGTCCCATTGAAGTGTTATAGTAGGAATTCAATTGAGTAGAAATACTGTTGTAGTGAAGGCTTCAACCCAAAAATGCTTGGGTACATTGGTGTGAAGCATCATGGTCATACCCAATTCTCTGATTACCCGGTGACTCTTTTTAACAGTTCCATTTTGCTCAGAGGTGTAAGGGCAATGGAGGTGGTGAACAATACCAGCTTCTTGTAGATGCTTGTTGAAGCATTGATAACAAACTCACCCCTTGTATCAGTTTGAATAATTTTAATGGGGGCATTAAATTATCGTTTGACATATTTTTCAAATAAAAGAAACTGATCAAAAAATTCAGACTTGTGTTTTAAGGGAATGAGCCAAACAAACTTTGAAAAATCATCAACAATAGCTGCATAAAACCGAAATTGATGCGAAGACATAACAGGGGTTGGTCCCCAAAGATCAATATGAATCTTCTCAAAAGGAGTATGAGTTTTAAAACCAGACATAGTAAAAGGTAACTTATACAATTTTCCTAACTGAAAATTTTCAAACAAGGGAGTTGCTTTATTACAAACAACTTTAATTAATCCTAGTTGTTGAAGATGCGTAACCACAGCAGCCTGAGGATGTCCAAGTCGTTGATGCCATATTTCTTCTGAGGCAGTCCAAGATCTTGTAGAGAATAGAGCCATTGGGGAAGCACGGATGGTGTACAAGTTACCCCATTTTATTCCTTTCATCAGCACCTGCTTGGTCTGCCGATTCTTAATAACAAAATCACGGTTAGAAAATTCATAGTTGACCGGATAGTCAGAAGTAAGCTGGCCTATTGATAGAAGACTCATTTCTAACTTAAGAACTAGAAGCAAATCACGTAAAATTATTTTGGAAGTACTAAAACTAAGTGTAACATCACCAATATGTGTAATATTCAAGAAATCTCCATTACGAAGCATAACATGATCAACACCTTTATAAGGACAAAGATTATATAAGCTACCTTTATGAGAAGTCATATAGGCAGACGCACTAGTGTCAGAAGTCCATTCCTCGTTTGCCACGTCGGAGTCAAGTTACAAAGCTGTGAAGGCCTGAGGAAGATTTTCAGGTTGAACTGGATGGTTGAAGCGGTGCCAGCACCGAATAGCAGGGTGTCCTTGCTTTCCACATATTTGACACATGATATCCCGATGATTCGCATGCTGAAGATGATACTTGGCCAGATTGCTTGTTGGTGGATTGATAGGAAGGAACAAAGCCACATCTCTTGGAGGAGAATTGACCCGGTTGCTTCGAATTCTTGTGACGAGATCTTACATCATTTTTGTGGGTATAAAAGGCAGTGTATTGCAAGGAATCTGGTGTATGGAGACTCAGATGAGTCTCATATCTCTGTAGAAGATGAACAACTTTGTTGTAAGAAGGCATAGACGGCTTGAGCATCGAGGTTGTGAAAGGTTCATAGCGTGCACCAAGACCTATAAGAAGAGAAAAACTTTGTTTTGGTCATTAATAGGATGTTCAATAGTAGCAAGACTGTCGCATACCCCCTTGAATTTACAAAGGTATTCATTAAGCAAAAGATCAATCCTCGAAGGAGCCGATAAGTGGTTTTCCATTTTTTGTATTATGGGTTGGGAAGATGATTTAAGCCTTAAGTTGCTGGAAGTACAGCAGGTAGAGGTTGACTCTCTCTAGTGAGGAGCTCTGTGAGCTCTTGACTTTTTGCAAGAGCAAGAACTTGCTCATGCCAGAGTGGATAATTTTATGGTTTGAGTATGAGAGTAACAAAATTATCAACATTGAGAGAAACGAAAGACATTTTTTTTTCTCTGCTCTGATACCAAAAAGAAAGAATAAACGATGATGCAGAAATCTCACACCAAGAAAAGTGTGTGATTGATCTTCATTTATAGATTTTTACAATCTGTTTACATCCGTATTACATGCTAATATTTACAAAAAATTTGATTTAATACAAGCTGATCTGGTGCCTTAATCTTTGGATAGTGTTGTTTCTAGAGTTTCCAATTACAACCAAGTCTTCATTCGCATGTTTAGCAGTAACTCCAGACAATCCTTTGAAATTCAAATCATCCTTCAAATCCTCTGTGATACTCTTCAAATCCTCCGTGATACTCTCTGATTTATTAGTAGTCATCATAATTGTGCCATTAAAGGTAGATTAATGCTCAACGTGAAGAAATGATCATAACATGAGGAGATGTGTGGCTTTGTGAAGGGAATAATAATATGAAAAGTGCATCACTAACTCATTTTTCTCTCATATCATGGGTCAAGTTCAGACTCAAATTTTTTTATAAAAAAAAATCTCTAATTACTTAGTTTTTTTTTCATATGATCAAACTTTTTTTTCACAACTCGAACAAACATAGAGGGAGAGAAAAATACAAATCGGTGATGCTCTTCAAATCCTCTGTGATACTCTCTGATTTATTAGTAGTCATTATAATTGTGCCATTAAAGGTAGATTAATGCTCAACGTTAAGAAGTGATCATAACATGAGGAGATGTGTGACTTTGTGAAGGGAATAATAATATGAAAAGTGCATCACTAACTCATTTTCCTCTTATATCATGGGTCAAGTTCAGACTCAATTTTTTTTAATAAAAAAAATCTCTAATTACTTATTTTTTTCTTCTTCATGTAATCAAACTTTTTTTTTTACAACCTGAACAAATATAGAGAGAGAGAAAAATACAAAAGACTCTCTCTATTAGAACATTTCTTAATTTCACTCGGTGTACTCTCTATCGAGTGACATGTGACAGAACACATTTTAATGCTTGAGATTATTTTTTGTTCTTTTGGGTTTTAAAATTCTTAACCACATCGATCAACTTATCTTACATTTTACAAGTCTTTTTAATGTAAACTTTTTCTTTTCATCCTAACAAATCAAATCTTTCGTTGTTTTAATACTTTCTCAACAAAATGGAAACTAGTTAATACGACTTCAAGTGAAAGATGTTTATTACTTTATGAGCAACTCATTAGGTGGAGCAATATTAGATCAATTTAATTTGTTCTTCTTTTGTTTTTCTATTTTCACAATTTGTTTAACCAATAAAAGGTATAAAAAAATTGGTTGCAGTGTTCAACCCAACAAATTAAAAGAAGTTTTGTATAAAATCATTCAATTTTTTTTTGCATAAAGAAATCTGTTGATTTGTTCCGTTTGATTAACGTTGAAGACTATCTTTGGATTTGCTTCACTATCTCGGATTTAGTTTGATCATTTTCATATATGGTCAAAATCTTAAATCTATAAATTGCAATTAATTTTTCAAATAATTTTGCCATAAACCAAATGGTAGTTTATCCTCAAGACACTGCTCTTTCTCTGCAAGTTGGTGAACATGACATGATCCATCCATTAAGAGCCAAAACTTGTACCTAAGACAAATTTTTATTCTTATTTTTTTATGTAAGAATAATAATCTCTCTGGAGAGATTATAAAATCCTCTAATTCATATGATACATTCACTAAACGACGCGCATTTGCTTTAACTAAGTCCCCATATGATCAATTATACAATTTTTCTTATGGTAGAGCCACTCAGATTCTATGCCCTGCTTCATCCTTCGTACCAACCGGAAGAAATGGATCCTTTTCAATAAAACAAGCTGAGAGTTTCATATTGGGAAAGAATCAAATGCATTTTGCGAACGATTTAAGAATATTATTAAAGGTAAACGACACCTTCACAGCCTTACACAAAAAGATGAAGAATGTCAAAAAAAAAAAATGAAAATGTTGACTCATTGTAGCCTGTAAAAGAAGGTAAATTAACACCTTTATGGAAAACTAGATGATGAATATAAAAATTATTGTTATATGGGTTTAAAGAAAAATAAAATAAGTTAAATTAGTCAATGTAATAAAAAATAAATTAATACAAAAAAAAATATATTAATTATGTTTCCCATCCAAATTTATTGTTAGCGATTATTGAATTTAATGACATTTCAACTTTTTTTGTCAAATTTAAAATGAAAGTGTTTTTTTAATTAATTCAATGCAATGGGAATGAAAATTCGAATCTAACTCTTCATTTTTTAAGTTGGGTGTGATTGAAATTTGATGTAAATGTTATTGATTAAGCCCTTGATAGGAAAAAAAAGAGAGAATTAATTTTTTTAGGGAAGAAAAAATAAATTGTTGAATAATATTGTTTTTTTGGAAATGTTGAACAATTTTTTTTAAACATCGTTTGATTATGGTATGATATTCATGTGTTGCAAAATTTTCTTCTAACATGGTATGGTACTTTATTAAAAGGCTAATCATTGTTTTTTTTTGGATAAAACAGACAATTTATTTGACTTAGATACTGTAAAAGACATGGTATGGCACTTAATAACTGTTCCTCTCCCTAATCAATGTGAAACTTCTTTCAACTGACCTCTTCCTCTCGTAAGCTTTCTCTCTCTCTCTCTCGCTCCGAAATAACCCCGTTAGACCCGGTCTATCCATTCCCCTTTCAAGCAATCCCTTTTTGTTTCATTTATATCTTTGCTTCTCTCTCTAGGGTTTTGATTCTTATTTACAGACCCACGTCTCTATCATCATCTGGATACCCGCTCTCTCTAGTTTTTCTATCTACAATGACAACAACTTTGAAGGGAAACCCGTTGCCTCCGGGTCTGGTCTCTAATCTCCAAGAAGTGCTTCTCAACAGAAAAGGCAACGAAGAAGGAGGAGAAGGAGACCAATCAACGGAGCCCTCTACTTCTACTTCTACTGATAACGCTGTGGTGGAGGACAATGATAGCTCTAAGCCCGTCGTTTTGGTCACGAACGGAGATGGGATTGAGTCTCCTGGGCTTGTCTATCTTGTTGAGGCTTTGGTCCGTGAGGGGCTGTACAATGTCCATGTCTGCGCTCCTCAATCGTGGGTGAAATCTGATTTTCGATTTTTTTTTTCTGTTTGCTGTTCGTTTCTCTAGATGTTGCTATTTGGGCATCTGGGTTGCTTTTTAATATTTGATGCTTTTTAGTAACTAAGAGTATTAATTATTGTTTGGTTTGTTTCTCATTTCTGCTTTTGGGTATCTGAGTCATTTTCAATCTGTGATAGTTTTATTCTGGTATTTTTTGGTTTGGTCTCGTTGTCTGCTGGCTGAGCCGGGTATTTTGTTCTGGTTTTGTATTGATTTCTATGCCAGGATATGCGGATATGTTGGTTCTCTTTTAGTTTCGATTCACATTTGGTTTTTAATATCTTGTTTCTCTTAGTTTTGTTACCTGCATATGTTGTTTCTCTCAAATTTTTGAATTCCATTATGTATATTGTTTATTTACTGTATTTTGAGGTGCTCATTAGTCGCTTTTTGATGTATAGATTTGTTTTCTTCAATTTCTGTAGGGTTGATATTGAATTTGGGAATATTTGGTGATTCTTTTCTTTTTTGTGAATGCTTTGCTTTAGGGACAAATCAGTTTCGGGCCATTCTGTAACTCTTGGAGAAACGGTTGCTGTAAGTTCAGCGGAAATTAATGGGGCCACAGCTTATGAAGTTTCGGGTATGACTGCACATTTCTTTGTCTGTTAGTCAAGAATTTCTTTCCCTCAAGTTGCTACAGTATGATTTTTATATGATGTGAATTTGATTTTTTTTGGAACTAAAGTGATTTTGAATTACTAAAAAGTATTATGTATTGAAAGAATTGAGATGCTTATAGTTATTGAATTTGAGGGGATCCATTCTATATTGTTAGTTCCAACTAATGTTTCAGGCTTGTAAATGTTTAAGTGTGATTTGACTGTTTTATTTTCTATTTTAATCGCATGGCAGGATCAATGCATATGATTAAATTGACTTGCTATTTGTTTTTGACTTTTACTCATTTTTCTTTGATATTGGTGTTTATAGATGCCTCCACAGTTGGGTAAATTTGATTTGATTTTGCATTTTACCTTGGATTCTTGATAGTAAAGGATTTGGCAATGATTCTTTTCGCTCAGGGACTCCTGTGGACTGTGTCTCATTATCATTATCCGGTGCACTGTTCTCTTGGTCAAAGCCACTGCTGGTTAGTATTTATGTGATGTTATCAATGAGATTACTTATAGATTTTAGTATGAATTGTGCCTTGAAAATTCATACTTGAGATGATTTTCAGGTAATTAGTGGAATTAACCGGGGATCAAGTTGTGGCCATAACATGTAAGTATTTTTGTGTATTATACTATTAATCACACCAATGTGGTGGAACTGCCTTTCCAAGTCATGTCAGTGCATAGATATCCTTGTTGAATATGTATCACTTGGTGATACCAGTTGAAGTTGTACATGGCTTTACATTTGTTGTCTTTTTCTTCTTTTCAATGACTCTCTTTAGCCATTATTTGGAGGCTCAAACCATTTTTATGACATGAAAATCCACCAGGTTATACTCAGGTGTTGTTGCCGGAGCTAGAGAGGCATTATTATGTGGTGTACCTTCTTTGTCAATATCGTTGAACTGGTGAGTTGACTATTATTATGAGGGGATATGGTTGGTTGTTATTTTTAATTATTGGTGACAGTAACTTATTGGTGTTGTAATTCACTGTAGGAAGAAGGATGAAAGCCAAGAAAGTGATTTTAAGGATGCTGTCGCCGTTTGTTTACCTCTAATAAGTGCAGCTATCAGAGATATTGAAAAGGGAATTTTCCCCAAAAGTTGCTCCCTGAACGTAGAGATTCCTACATCTCCTTTGACTAATAAGGTTTGTATTTCTGATGTATTTTGTTGAGGATTTTGACCTTTTTTAAATGATGATTTTTATGTATTGATTCACTGCCCACTGACTTTAGATCACATGTTATACCTGCTACATATTTTACCCTGTCTCTGATATATTGCAATAAGTGTGTTTTATAATTTGACAGCTGTGGTTATCTTTACATTAACGTCTCAATTTACTTAGCTAGTTTGTGACTAATATTTCTTTGGGATTGGTGTTGAGCCTTTGCTGGAATAGTGACCGTCTACTTGCTGCTAATGCTTGCGAAGTTGACTAATGGTTTTCGATTGCCATCAAAAGATTCACTCTTTGAGAGTTTATTTAAGCTTTTGTACAACAAGCATATGTTTTTAGGAATTTTAAAAGTTTGGAGCAACTAGGGAGTGTGTGTTTGTATCCTCTTGGAATTTTTGCAAATTAGATATTGAAAGAATATTTTTGTTTGATGCTTTGATGAAAGATGCTACATTGAGGAGCTTAGAAGCAATACAAGTTCCCATGGATCCTATATGGTTTATCTGTCCGTAAAGAAATCTGAAAAATGTGTTGTATATTTTGACATAGACCATAGGGAAGCTTCTGTTCCAGTGATTCAAGCTTGTCTTAATAGATTACATCAATCTGCTGACCTTAGTTGATTCAAGTGATTGTCGCTGCTATTTGTCTTTTTGGTGGTTGATTGCTTTCTTTTATTGGTCCAACAAACTCGATCCTTTGGGTTCTGTCTTCTCTGATATCTAATACAGAGTATTATTTTTGTCAGCCATGATAATTGTTTGGTGTCAAAGAGTCTTGTTACACTGCCAGTTCTTCGGCTTGCTCCTTCAATTTTTCATTAAAATCTCATTACTCGATATAAAAAGAAAGGAAAGATACCTGATAAGATGACTACTCTCTTCTTATTTATTAATGAAATTCAAGGGCTCCTTCAAGGAATCAAGATGATAATGCTAAAAGCCCTGGAGAATGGCATTAAAAATCTTTATTTTAGGTGCAACTCAAGACATTTTGTCAGCATTATCAATAGCATTCACCAGTGCACCTTTAAGAGAGCTCAGCCTTGAATTCCACTTACTGAAACAACAATTCCACCGTGTTAGTGGAGCAGTGATCCACAACCGTGATGATTGCATGAGATGTCTGAGGTTTGCAGCTCATCAAGCCAGACCGCCCGATTAATTTTTTTCTTCTCCTTTGTTCCATTATCAAAAAATAAAACAAAATTATCCAAGTTAGGTCTTTATGCTTTGGATGGTATTGTATTAGGCATTCAGACCTAAGATTAGTTTTTATTGCCATTTTCTACTTCTTATCTCAGGTTTTTCCTTAAATTTTGTTGGATGTCTCAATTCTGTGCTTGTATCTCTTGACGCATACGAATAATCAGCCAAATGAAATGTGTAATCACATTCCTTTTCATTATTTCATGAGTCATTTAAAATTTTACCGTAATAAGTTCCCTGTTTTTCTCCCATTAGTCACGTTGAAAGTAATTTTAGGTTTATAGACCAGATGGAGCACATTTTTGCCCCCAGGATAAGCAAGTTGTCGATTGGGTAGCTGTTGTAGTAGATGTAGACTCTTTACAGGTGTGGGAGACATGAACCCTTTATTGGCTTTATCAGCTGAGCTATATGACTGGTGCCTTGTACAATTTGTAAACTGTCCAGCTTTTCTAGAAATCATAATACTTGGATTTCCCATTGTCTCCTCCACTTCCAATATTTCTTCGGCTACATTGTTCTTCCTGATATTTTTTTTTTGCGGATAGAGACAATTCCTACCACTAATCCCTATAAAAGAATTTAACAGCCCCATTTTTATTATTTTTAAATTTTATTGTCGTGGAGATACTCTTTTAGAGTGATTCTTTCCGCTAATCCATGTAAAAAGCCTTGTTTAGTTTCCTCTTCTGTTTCTTCGAGGCTAATTCATTCTGTTTCACTTTGTAACATGTTGAAAACCTGAGATACCCCTTGTGTATGTTTCAAGCATTTGAAATTCAGCCGTAGACTGGTGAACCTCAAACGGGTGTGTGGGGAGAGGGTTTTACTTACAATGGCTTCTGCTATGCATATATTATTCTTTCAGGACATAGCGCTCTAGTCTCAATTCTATGTTGCCTTCTTGTTCATATATGTGACAGGGTTTTAAATTAACCAAGCTCAGTATGTGGAGATCCAGTCCGAGCTGGCTAGCTGTTTCAGCTAACCGGCATCCTTCTGCTGGACATTTCATGTCTAATCAACAAAGCCTTGGCGTCCAGCTTGCTCAGCTTAGCCGAGATGCCTCTGCTGCTGTGAGTAGTTTTTATTGAAAATTGTTACATCTTCCTCCCTTTTCTTTGTACCTTTTTTATGTTATTTTTTTGAATAATAGGATTATGAAGCCTCGTTGCAGTAAAAATTCCTGGACTTATATTTTCATGTCTTTCTTAGGGTGCAGCTCGTCGTTTGACCACACAGAGGAAGAATGTGGAGATTGAATCATTTGGGGTTTCTGGAAAATCTGATAACAACCGTGTGAAGAAGTACTTCCGACTAGAGGTAAAGAAAGTTCCGACTGCTGAGGTTGCGGTTAGAAGCAACTTTGGAGGGGCTTGCACTACCATAGAACTGGCTTCTAGTGCTTGTTGATCTTTCATTTGTTGAAGCTTTTTAGTGAGATTAGGTAGTGCTTTCTTCTAGGAATCTCTTCAATGATGAATTTTGTTTGTTAACAATGGGCATTTATATTTATTTGCAGTTTCTGGCTAAGGAACAGGAAGATATGAATGAGGATTTGGATTTCAAGGCACTTGAAGATGGATTTGTAAGTTGAAGCACCATATTGTCATAGTCCTTTATCTCGAGTAATACTTGTCATATAATTATGTTGAAATTAAATGTGGTTTATTGCGTTCTACACTGCATTTGAAGGGATAAATATATCCTTGGGATTGTTCTGTAACATTTTCTATTGAAATGATTTGAAATGGGATTGCCCTGCCTGCTTTGGAGCATTGGTAAGCACAACTCCTTGCCCACCCCTAAGAGGACAAGGGTTCGAGATGTGTTTGTTTAAATAATAAAACAAATGATTTGATATGGGATTAGGTTCTTCGAAACCTGAATATGCTTTGGATGCATTTGTTAATAAAAGTAAATGTAGTTGGTCTAAATGGCATAGAAAGGTGCATGAACATGCTTGGAATGGTAGAACTAAAAGGATACTTTTATCTTTGTCTTGTAAAGTTCTCTCCCATTTTCTCGACACATTTTTTTTTTTGGTGCAATGGTTGATATTTTTTCTTCTTCTTTCATTTGGAATGATAGGTTGCAATAACTCCTCTATCACTTCTTCCTCATACTGAATTGGAAATTCAAGCAGCTGCATCAGATTGGATCTCCACTATGTTTCATGAAGAGCAGTCAGCCTGAGGTCAACCTCAATCGTATTCAGTGATTTTGTATACAGTTGCATGAGCAATCTTGTTAATCTAGTCATCAATTGATTTGTGGTTTCCTTTTTCCCTCTTACGTTTTTTTTTTAAATATATATATTTTTTGTTTTATTGATGCTATTTTTTTTTGTTCTTGGGTGGGGTTAAAATTCAAGCTGGGTGGCTTTGTTTGTTGTAGTTGTTTTCACAAATGTAATTGGAATTGGCCGGGTTTAAATTTGTATGACCCTGTGCTTTACCAGAAACTGTTGGTATTTCTTTCTTGAGTTGTATGTAGTTTTTCTTTTCTTGATGTTCTAAATGATCCTTTGCTGTTGGTTTATTCATTTGGCTATTTTCATGGCTAACTAATTATCAGATAAATTATCAAAATCACATTGATGAAAAATTCTTGGGTAGGATTATGCCAACACTGTCATCTCTAGGCCTAGTCAACCATAGATATCATGTCATCTTTTGGAGATTTTTTTTTCGTCTACCAGTTAATCTGGTTGGGTTAATTTATGGTTAATACTGGAAAAGAAATATTTCAAAAGATGACATGACATTCTGTAGTTGAACAGGCTTTAAGATAACTCAGCCTCCTTGCTGAGTTATGGGAAGTCAATAAGTCAGAGATGGGCTCCTCTTGGCTACGGAGCTTTGGATGCTTAGGCTGTCAGTACAGCTTTGACACCTATTTGCACCGTTATCATCCTATGCTTCGTGACTGTAGGCTGCTTTTGAAGGATTTTAGGGAATCAAGCGGCGGACCTCCTTGCTACAAAGGGAGAGATCTGTCCTCTTTTTGGCTACACAAATTGGAGTCCCCTCTTTATTTGTATTGTACTTTAGATATGGATTGCTGAGGCATTTGTTCCTCTAGAACCATTAATGTTCTGCTTGAGTAGTTAATTTATGCTATTTCTCCTGATTTACCCAAAAAAAAAAGATGTTTTGAGATCTGCAAATCTTTAGGCCCTTAACTTCTTTAGGTAAAGAGAATTTTTGTAATGGGGTATGGAGAATTTTCTCTAGTATTGCTTTTTTCTTTTTATCCCATCACTTTTATGTTGATTTTATATAAAAAATTATTGAATTAACAATACATCAACATGAAAAATCTTTTCATTCAAAAGTAATTTGTAAAAAACCAAACATAAATACATTATTTTTTTGAAAGAACAAAAATACATTAAAATTAGCCAGATTACAAAAACATATAATCTAGAAATGATAGATTATATATATTTTTGTAATCTATTAACTTTTTCATAAAAAAATTTCCTTAAAAAAAGAAACTTTTTGGTTCAAATTTATACATAATTTAACCAAAAGTGAAATTTGTAAATATATGTGAAAACTTATGGCCCAATAGAACTTTGATGGATGTTAACATGGGCCCACTAAAACTCACTTTCTCTCTCCCAAAAACCCAATGCTCTCGACTCTCTCTTACAGATAGGGTTTAGCAAAACCAGTACCATTTCTTCCCAAAGAGAATGGCGACCAAAACCCTAATCAGAACCGGAATTTCGCTGGTGAACCGGGTATTACCTAACCGGATTCTTCTTCACCAAAATCCAAACCCAAATCAGCAGATAGTATCTCAAGGCCTCGAGATCACTCCACGGCTATTCCCTTCTCTCTCCAAGCTCCAGAGTTCCCTTCATTTTCCCCAAAACGAAGACGAGTCGCTCTCTAAACTCTCCTCTCAAGGGTTTCTCTACCCAACTGGTCTCCCTTCTCTCCGATTCTTCTTACCCGATGGTACTCTCTCTCTACATAAATATGTATGTATATGTATTTTCATTTTGTATGTTTATGTGCACGTGGGTTCATGTTAATTTATGTGTGCACACAGACCTAAGTCTTCATTTGTTCGCTGTTTGTGTGGGGCATAGTCCTTGTATATGTGATTGTGTATAGTTTATATTTGTGTATGTTTAGCTGTATTGGATTCATTTGTTCTGTGTTTGCTTTTGAGGAAATATAAGTAAAGAGAACAAGTTAAAATGATGAATTTTGAGTTCTGTATGCGCAATTATAGATGTTTATGTTTCCATGGCTTGTTAAAAACTTTTAATTTATGCTCTGCTTAATTTCCAAGAAACTGAAAATGGACGGAGGGAAAGTGATCCTGGGTTTTGAAAGCTAAGTCAGTTTTTTATTTTATATATATATTACTCAAAATAAGGAGTTACTTGAAAATTTTGGTTTGGTGTTGTTTGGTTCGCAAGAAAGTGCACAGAAAGGGAATATCTGGAATGAGTTTTTTCAGCCTAAGATAGCACAAAATTCTGCTTCATGGAACTGTTGTAAGATTTTGTTGAAGGGAAAAGCATGCGTTTTAGGTATGACTAGGATTTTAGTTAATTTTTAGTAGCATATTTGGAGTGTTATATGTGGTCTCAATTCTTCCATGTTGTATCCTCTTTATATATGTGCTATAGCATCTTCGCAAACTGGATCTACTATGGTTTTAGTTGGTTTTGAGGTGAATGTTTGAGGACAAAACAAGCGTCTGTGTAAGTTATGATAATGCTTTTTTGATAACCAGGTCTATTAAATAGAATTTTGTTTCAGCTCAAGGTCTATAAAAAATGTATTGTCAAAAAATTTTGCCGCAGTTTTTTTTTAAGTATTCTGATATGCCTTGGTAGTAGGCCAAATAATATCGACTTTGCAGTGCCTGGTTTAAGCACAAATTGGGTTAATTTTAAGATTCAAGGAAGTTTTAGGTTGAGTATCATTTGCTTGATGGTGATAGTGAAGTTTCTATACTGTTTAAGATGCAATTGTGGAAGATCTTATACTGAGATGCTCTTTGGAAGACTCATGGCACCATGGTGTAGATAATGCAATTAAGGATATTTCACCTTGGAAATGAGAACAAATAAATTGCATTCTGTAATCATGCTATTTGAGCATTTTCAGTGGATTTTCAATTAGAGGCTACTTTAGGTTAGCTCCGTAGTTCATTTCTCATGGTTCCTTTTTCACTTTGCCAGCTTCTTTTGAGTTTCAATTTATGTATATTTGACATAAAATACTCATGTTTTCATTTTTTATTCTGTCCAAATTCACATTCTCATCACCTTTTCATTCTTTGTTGTGTTCCTTCCAAAAGAGGAGCTGGTCTTGCAGAGTAGCTCATCGTTGTATTAGTTTATATGTCTATACTGGTTTGATATAAGAAAATATGTTACTAGTGTTTTGTTATTAACCTTTATTTTCCTCGAACTTTAAGTATGCTTCATGTTTTCAACCGTAATCTTAGATTTATCTGCAAATTAATGGTGTTTTAATTGTGAATATATAGAAGAACAAAGAAAAGAATGTGGGTTTGTATTGCAAGCATTGTGTTGTACAGGGTTTGGAAGTCATATAGTGAAGGAGGGAGGATGTGTATCATTTTATGCTTTCCGTACTAATGAGGTTCATGTAAGGTTATCTCATAACCTAGGGGTAGTATCCCTGTTCATTTTAGTTCCCTTGTAGTTTTAGTGGTTGTAAATACAGAGAATATCCAAGTACTTGTTTGCAGAAATGGGTTGTGGGAATCATCTGAATCTGTTAATGATGACATCTTATTTGGAGGGGCCTCCCTTGTATTGTATCGAACTTTGATTTCTTCTGTATGTTTGTTATCTGTTCAATTTTTTTCCTGTTAAGATCTTCTGTCTGTACATGCTTCTTTCACTGTAATTGTTTCATTTATTATACATGAAAGAATGATTATCCATAAACATGCAGAACCGCTGGAGTATATTGTGCTTGTTTTTTGGTAGATATGCTTTGTTTTTAATAAGAATCTAAAATTTTCTCTAAGAGTGTTGTTCTACCTGTGACTCATATTTTCAAAGTGCTGTTTACTCTTATTTCGTTGATATGTAAGATACAATGCTACATTTGAAGACATGATTTCTATTAGAGTACGATTGAGCAGTATAACTACATTTTGTCAAAACGAGCTTCAACTATAGCTTTCTTCTTTTTCGTGGGTAACAAAGATGTCTATTGGCTCATGCTGCCCCACCCACTCCTTTTATATATATATATATATATATATATATATATATATATATATATATATATAAAAAGAGCATGATCCCCGCTACGATAGCATTACTCTTCATGTGTAGTTGAGGGTATGAGTGTCCTATTGATTTTGAACGGCTATGCCCAGCCGAGGGTTTGTGTATGCTGTTGATCTCATGAATAAATTTGATTAAAAAATGTTGCTCTATTTCCCTCCATTCATGATTTCTCCGAACAAATTTATGGCCTTGTTTGGGGTCACAGGAATTCGTCCAACCCTGATATTACAAGATCTTATTGGCTAATTAGTACGTGTAAACTTTTGGTATCTGGTTAGTATTGTTATTGATGCCATTTTGCTGTGTTCTTAATTTCTGCCTGACTAGTATATGTTCTGTTCTGCAGTAGATTCATCAAATGAGCCGCTGCTCTTATTTCCTAAAAGGACATATCAACCTAGCACCATCAGGCGCAAAAGGAATCATGGATTCTTTGCTCGGTACATCTCTCTTCGTAAAATCTTTTATTCCCTGGAGTTTGGATTCTTCATTTTTTCCTGCAGTGGATCAGGCCTCTTGTGAGAGATCATTAAGTTCCCTAGTTGCTAAATTTTGTAGGGACTAAATTTATTTCTTAAATCATATCTAATAAGTGCATATGTTTTTCAACTCTCAGTTTCAGTTGAGCCTTTGTTTGGAGTATTCATCAAATATCTATCTTTTGGCATCTTTGAATTAATATGCTGTTCCTTCTTTATTTTTTCCTTACCTCTTTTCGATTTTTTGTTTACCAACTGGTAGAGTTGTGTAGGTTTTATGATTAATTCATTTTCTACATCTGAGCAGCAAGGCAACCAAGGGTGGCCGAAGAGTCATTGCTCGAAGAATAGCGAAAGGTCGATTCAGAATTACAGCATAGCATCTGTGTCTGGCGTTTGTTTTGATAAAAATCAAGTCTTGAAGCTGCCTTGGTACAATTGGGCAAATTAAAAGCATCTTTGATCTGCTTTGGTGCTTCTGCCTATAACCCCATAATGCTATGCAGGGAAATTTGATTGCTATTCAGATGACTGTTGTTAAGTTTCAGATTGTGCACTAATATTTTTATGCTTGCAAGAATTTCTTATCACTCGAGAGAGAATGCATGGAAAAGTTCAGTAGTTTCAATTTATAATAAATGTAGTTTCCTTCTGTGATTTGCTCCAATATCTACCTGTTTCAAGCAAGAGCATTGAAGGGACGTTTGCCAGACTTGTACGGTTTTGAATTTCGTGAACATTAAATTTTTCTTTTGGCTAATAAAGTCTCGTTTGTATGTAGAATGGTTTATGGTTTTTAAAGCTGTTTATAATAAAACAGTATTGAAGTTTAAAACTGTTTAGGGCATGTGTGCGTAACAATTTTTTGTTTTTAGCTTTTGAAAACTGTTTTCGAAAATGAAAACTGAAAATAATTTTTTGATGTTTTTAGAAGAAAACATGTTTGGATAACTGTAACTCGAAAACTGTTTCCAAAACAGAAAACAATGAAATGTTGTTTGGATAATTTTATTTTGAAAATTGTTTTGATAAACTTTGTAATTATTTTCAGTTTTGAGTTTAAATTTAAAATTTATATTAATTTTATTTTTCATATTTGTTTAATACTTAAAAATAATTAATATTATTTTATTTTTAATATTTTAATATTTTTTATATACTATGTAGAAATAATGAAACAGAGAAATGGACATTGATTTTAGGGTTATTTTTGAAAATTATATCAGAAAACACCAATTTGAAGTTTTCAGAAAACAATTTTTGAAAACTAGGACATGTTTAGATAGAGTTTTCGAAATTTCTTTTCTATGTTTAGCAAACAGTTTTCAAAAGTAATTTTTTAAAACAGTTTTCAAAAATTTAGTTTTATGAAAACTCTAAATTGGTGCTTTTTGACATAATTTTCGAAAATAGCCCTAAAATCAGTGTTTTCTTCTCTGTTTCATTCTTTTTCCATGGTATATAAAATAATATTAATTATTTTTAAGTATTTAGTAAATATGAGAAATAAAATTAATATAGATTTTAAATTTAAACTCAAAACTAAAAATAATTACAAGGTGTATCAAAACAGTTTTCAAAATAAAATTATCCAAATAATATTTTATTATTTTCTGTTTTTGATACAGTTTTCGAATTATAGTTATCCAAACATATTTTCTTCAGAAAACTGTTTTCAGTTTTTATTTTTTGAAAATTGAAAACAGAAAACTGTTACCCAAACATGCCTCTGATTTTTTGAAAACTGTTTTCGAAAATGACTTTTGAAAACTTTTTCCAAACATGTTTCGAGTTTTTAAAAATCGAAAACTGTTTTCAGTTTTTGAAAACTGTTTTCAATTTTTAAAAACTCGAAACAAACATGCCCTTGGTATTTGATAAATCAATTTTAAAAACAATTTTTTTTTGAGACATTAAAAAACAGAGAATTTCATAAACTTTTATTTTATTTTATTTTTTTATGGTTGTTTGATCAAGCTTGAAACCATTTTATAGTAAATTCTTTGAAACAGACCAAGCTTTTTGAGACCTTCAAAATGAAATGGTTTTTTTTTTTTTTAAGAAGAATCAAAAGTTGAGAATTACTAGTTTCTAACAAACTGAATTTAAAGTAAAAACTAATTTGACATTTGTTTTACTAAATTTTAAATAGCAGTCTCACAATCATTTTACTAAAATTGTTTTAAAGGCCATTTTGGCAGTAAAAAATTGCCCAAATTGTTTTTGCTCAAAATCAAGAATCATACTAGTAGTAGTAGATAACAAAATCCTTTCCTGACATAGGGCCCTCAAACCAAATTGCTGGAGCTGAATTCTGTCACCAGCTTGTTAACCAATTTGATGCAACATAATAATGTTTGCCAATTAATTTGTCTCATTAATATGTAAGGTATCATATGGTAAAGAGCTGGGACCGATGACAGTAAGATTTGCATTGTTTTGTGGAGTACGCAGAGCGTGCATGATACCTTAAAGGTAAATACAAAAACATTTCTGCCTAAAAAGAGAGTACACAATTGGTAAGACTTTTGAATACCACTAGGCTCATCTCAGAAAAGTAGAATGTGAGACAACTCTACCGATATGTTCGAGAATTGGTTAAAATATTTTTAAATTAATAAATTTAAAATAATAATTTTTGTTTTGAATTTATTGATTTCAACATGTTTTAATCAGTCTTACCATAATGAAAAAAAAAATTCTTTATTTTTTGTTCGAGTAATTTTTAGTTAGAACTTATGATTTTTACTCCCTTCTAATGTACGCTCTATAGAGATATCATCTTAACCCAATTTCTTTTCTTTCCGGCTTACACACAAAAAGATAAAATTAAAAAAAAAAACACACTAATAAAGCTCTTTCTTATTGTAAAATATGAAGCATTATCTGATATTAGCAAGTAAATATGAGTCCGTCATTCCAAAATCCAAATTATAATCCTTCTTGATAATTAACAAAGTATGCATGTACCATAAACCTATTTTTGTTTTCTCGGAATGAATCAACACTAAGTTATATTGACGAATTTTGGGTTGTAATTAAAATTAATTTAAAGCAAGTTAAAACATCTCCATTATCATGCAAGAATGACATATATATATATGAAGAATAATTGGTTTGAAAAAGCCAAAGAAAATGGCATCGTCTAAGCAGGGATTTGTAAATACTTGTTTGTATATGAATTAATATCATTGTTTTGATGACCCCACTTTTAAATAGTCAACACAGAGGGGAAATCAATAAGTGATATATATTGTACTTGACTAGAGATCAATAAGAGATATACAAATAAATGAAGGCGAGGAACATGTGGGTGAACTTAATTTATTGAATAATAGGCAGGCATTAAGAGCCTGAACTAGCAACATTTAGGTTTTCCCATAAGGGTTACACTTACCATCTTAGGCATATTTCAAGTAGTAAATAATCAATGCACTCTAGCTATCATGAATTCAATATCCAACATATATATTCTGCTATTATATATATATATATATATATATATATATATATATATATATATATATATATAAATGTAGTAATACCTAGGGATTCCAGGTGGTTGAAGGAAGATTAGGGTTTGTAGCATATTGGCAGCCTGATAACGCCGATAATGATGAGGAGGAGGATGATGGAAGTGATGACATTATCATCATGGTGTCAATATTATTGTACTCCACTTGATCATTCGTTGGCACGTGCTGATCGCGTGGATGACTCTCAGATGGAATTAAACATAAGAGTCTAGCAGCTGGATCAGTTAACTTTAGTGAAGCAGATGAAGTACAAACAATATTCCCTTCAAGGATTTCACAGTGTTTTGGCATTGTAGGCACCTTTAACACATTTTCGTCACAAGGTGGTACTGGATCCATGTTGCTCAAAATTTGATTTTCTTGATAAATATTTGGATCGATAATTTGTTGTGGTAGATAATAATTAGGAAATGACCATGTGGTCTCAAAGGAAGGAGATGAATTTGAATATGCAGGTGGGATTATTGGAGGAGGCAAATGATATTGTACCGAATTATGATCATCAACATTAACATTGTAACTGGGTTGATGAATATTTAACTTCATCAAATCTCCATGACTAAAACTTTGTAGCAATATTGGTGTTGGTGATGAGGAGGGAAGATAGAGTTGGTGATCTTGTTGATGAGTAGTGCTACTGCTGAGGATCAAATTAGGGTTTGCATTGAGAGAGAAGAGACTTTCATGATCAGCAGCATTAATCATAGGATTGTGGACATGATCAGTGATGTTGGCTAAGGAATTAGGAAGATGATCATGAGAGATTAGCTTCTTCTTTATGCTTGAATTCCAAAAGTTCTTCACTTCGTTGTCTGTTCTTCCTGGTAGATGCTTAGCTATCTGAGCCCACCTGTCCATTAACAAATCATTCCTATATCATTAATTTGTTAATTAATTACTTTATAATCATCATAACCCATTATTAATTGTTGATGATGGTAAAAATTAAATATAATCACAGTGCTAGTAATAATTAAATTTATTTATTTATTTATTTATTATTGAACCATATATACCTGTTGCCAAGAATGGTATGGAGTTCAATGATAAGGGCAGCTTCTTGGGGAGAGAAACTCCCACGTTTGAGGTCAGGTCTTAGATAATTAATCCATCTTAGTCTGCAACTCTTTCCACATCTTTGTAGCCCTGCACCATCAAATAAGCCACACAAAAAAAAAAAAAAAATCAAATGTTATCGGTAATTTAATTAGATATTATAGATTACCCTTTAATTTTTTAAAAGGGAGTAATTAAATCCCAATTAAGATACGTATATAGAATACTATAAAACAAGAGCTAGTGCAACCAAGAATATGACCATCAATCAAGAAACCATTTATGATTAACCATATAGAGAGAGAGAGAGAGAGATAATATATATATATATATATATATATATATGCCTGCAAGTTTAGGAACTGAGCTCCAGCAGCCATGGCCACTGGTTGAAATATAGTTAATGAGCTTCTCATCTTCCTCTGGTGACCAAAGCCCTCTCTTCACCTTCTGTTTGTTGCAGCATGAGTGATGTCCCATATCTCTCTCTCAAAGCACTAGTTTTGCAGCCTCTGGCAGAAACAAGATCAGTATTGGGAATAATAATTCATTTAAAAGTGAAGATAAAGGAACCCAACAAAAATAAAACAGATGAACAGAGAAAAGGAGAGATGCTCCCTAGCTCTCTAGCCCTAGAAAGTGATTGATATACCAAAAAAAAAAAAAAAAAGAAGAGAAACAGTGACGATATGAGAAACTGAGAGAGAGGGAGAGATTACGCTGAAGCTATGAACTTAATGAGAGGAGCTGTATACCATGGTGGCCCAGTTAGGGTTTGTGGGCAAAAGTCTAAAAGCTGCAGTTTCATCTTGTAAGAGCTGTATGGCTTATAATGGGAGGATCTTTCTTTCCTCTCCTTGTACACGTGGTAGGCAGGCAGGCCATGTGGGCCCCTCTTCTTTTAACTGGTCCCACTTTGGACTTAATTTCATTTACTGTATATATAATCACATACCTGTAACATCAACCAGGTGTTCCATGGTCTCTCTCATGCATAGAATTGCATTGCATAAGTTTTTCAGCTAAGATAAAATATTCGTCGGTGATTAATAATCGAATGACATCTTTTAAGATTTTGATGTGTTTCATGTTTCTCGCATAGAGTTGTATTGTGTTTTTTTAGTGAAGATGATATATTCTAAATGACCATTTAATTTTAACTGTTTATTAATGAATTAATTATAACAAATGAAGTTATTAACTTTGATTGATTGTCCGATGAACGACCGACATGTTCACCGACTTTTCTCTAAATTTTTAGTCTAATCTAATTAAATTTTGTTTACTATTTGCTCTTAATTTTTCTTGAGGGAATGATACAGACAAGTAAATTTAGTATAATAAGGTCAGCTGATGTAACTGTTTGTGATTCCATGGAAGTGATTGTGGGTCATGATTGAATACAGTGAAGCTATAAAATTCGGACCCCATCTGTTGACTGACTGAAAACCCGAGTAATCAACTTAATTTGTTAGCTTGCCAATTTTTTTTTATATAAATATATATATTTTATAATTTAATAATAAATAACGATATTTGAAGTCAGATTTAAATAAATTTATTTAAATTTGATAAAACAATTTTTATTTAAAAAAATTTAAACAAATTAATTTATACTTATTTAAACCCAAACATTATCAAAATAACGATAATTAATTAAACCACTTAATTAGGTTTGTGCATCCAATAAATTGCATGAGGCCTCATGCTACAGTCCTTCGCGAGCCAAAAACTGTCAATGAAAATGCATCATTTTGGTTTTCTTCTCAAACCAGTTAAAGTTTGTCAATGTGAAATCTCAACAGTAACCCATAGGCCCATTGTAATTTTAACATTTAAATAGTGACTTAATTATAATTTTTTCATCAATAGAATGCTTTTCTTTATATTTTAATTTCTTAATTATGTTTAATTTTCTGCATAGTCTGTCACATTAAAATGTGAATTTGTAGTTTTGAATCACCCTTTCCATTTCTACCAATACCAAGCTATTATAGTGTAAGACAACTTTGAAAAAACTTAAAATGGAATTTCACCTAAGCATGCATGGAAACTAGGTACTTAATTAATTACAGAAAAACTAATTAAGTTTGGCTAGTGAGTGCAAGTTAGCTTAGTTGATAGAGGTGACAATTTGATGAATTTGAAACGAAGAGTACTATTTTCATCTCTATTTTGGTTTACAAAAATTCTTTTCATCTTTATCTCTATATTCCTGTCGAATATTTCATTTTGTTTTTCATCCTCGTCTCTCACAAGGATTTTTGAAGACCTCAATTTTTGTCATAGTTTCCGTCTCCATTTATAAACAGGGACGAGAATTCTTCAATAAAAACTAAAGATTTCTCGTTAACTCAATTTTTTTTATTATTAAAAACTCAACTACACTTAGATTAAAATAATATTTACTCATCAATAACACTAAATATAAGATAAAGCACAACATCGCCAGACAAAATCAAAATATAAAATAAATGGTCAATCCAAAGTACAAATAGTAGAGCATTTATCCATACCATAAATTCAATTATATGTCATCAAATTAAAATTAAATCACAAAATAAATCCAACGTCAAAAAATAAGTTCTACCTTAAATACTTGTTTATATAGCTAAAAGTAATTTAGTAATTATTAATTTTATTTAATATATTTATATAATACATAAAAACCTAATGTACATAAGTGAGGGGATGGGTACAAGAATTTTTTGGGTCGCGTGTGTACATGCGTTATTTGTCTGATTTATATATCGGTTATTTTTCATTTTAGGCGGGTTGTGAGAATATTGTGAAATTCTGTATGGATAATGGGATAGCACAGATTTATATTATAATCAAATCAATCATTGTATTAATTGTATATAGCATCACTTCAATAAAACAATAGTAAGAATAAAATAAGTCTCCGATTTTCATTAAATTTTAAAGTTTATATTTGATCGATATATTGTCTCTGTAGACTCCATGCACTTCACAATATATCACAAGTTGTCACCTCATTAAATTACAAACTTATTTTTTAATAAATATCAAAACTTAATATTTCATTCTTATAAAAAAAAAAACCTAATATCTCACTTATACCTCACAATTTATAGTTTATTGTTAGAGACTTCGAGTATAGAGTCAATACATTGATAGCACATCAAATAAAAACTCTTTCAATTGAATATAAACAATAATTAAAGGTAAAAACTCTTTACTAATGAGTGAAGAAATGAGAAAGTTGAACTTTTTTTTGTTTTCCTATGATAATCATGACAATTATATATATATTTTCCAATTCATATATATTGTTTGAAGAAAATATGAGTACCATATATATTGTTTGAAGAAAATGTGAAATTTTGACAAGAACTAGCTAGCTAGGGTGATGATCAATACTCTTTGCAAGTGTAAGAATATAGATTTTCTTTTCTTGATAAAACCCTTTTTGGATCACCATTCCAACAAAAAAGCTCTTATAAGTTTGGGAAAGTAATTAATCTAAATAGCTAATGTGTGCACAAGTTAGTCTAAAGTATAAATTAAATTGAATTCTCATGTTTAAAATGTTTGAATAGATTATGAAAAATTCAAAATGGGGGGAATTAGAGAAATTATTTTGGTCAACATAATTTTTTACTCTATAATTTTGTGAAATTCAGTTGTAAATTTTATCAATTTTGATATAATTTACAATAATTTAAATCAATTCCACGGTGAATTCATTTACAAATAAATTTCATAATTTGTTGACTTTTCAAACATAACAATGTATATAATTGTGAATAAATTCTATAAAATTTATGAAATTTATTTGTTTCAAATATACTCTCATCGATCATATTAGTGTATTTTTTCTTTTCAAAGAATTTATGAATAAAATATTAATAGTAATAATAATTAGCTGTTGTGTCAACATTAGGAGATTGATTGATAATGGGGAATAACAAGGACAATTACGGCATAGCCGACACTCAATGGGGTCGTTGATCTTGATTAATTATAAACATTTTTCACAAGGGAATAGACATATCAATTCATGAGGTAGAAATTTAATCAAAGAAGGGAATCTTAAGGGACCACACTTAATTTGATAAATGATTCCTAGTACTACTTTGGCCTTGAACTTTCATGTTAGTTCTTTTTTTTAATTTCTTAATAAATGAATAGATTCTCAGCTGGAAAGTGTAACTTAACTGTTCTCCCTCCTCCTCTCCTCCTTTTTTTTTCTGAAAGAAAATGGAAAGAGCTCCATAAAAGATCAAGCTGAGTTGAAATTAATAAATATTAGAATTGGCATCAACATGATTTTTCTCATTGTTTGAAGGAAAAACATGAGCTGGTATTTTCCAATATGCTATAACTTGTTTTTTGAAAACATTCTTGTTGCTTGCTGTTTTCAATTTCTTGGAGTGGCATTAAATTTTGGTTGAAATTAATTTGATAAGAAATTGTGCTCCAAGTTTTAAAAGAAAAATTCCCCAAGTACAAACCTTTCTTTAAAGCCACAACCCAACAACTTTTTCTTAAAAGACAGTCAATATTTGATTAAAGAGTTGCCTTGTAAATGTAAAGACAAGATAAAGCACCCTAAAAGCAATGCTTAATTTCTTGTGGTGAAACAGGTTTGCCAAGAAAAGGTTACACAATATTCTTGCTTCTGAAAGCAAAAGTAAGAGTTTGGAATGCTTGTGATGGAAGAAAAAGGATGAAACAAGATTCTTGATTTATTGTTGCATATGCAACAGTTAATAGCACCAGACTCTTTTGCTTTATTTGTTGAGCCATCAAAGGACACAAGCTGTGGGAAAATTTGTTTTTTCCCAAACTCATTGAGAGATCAAACCAAGTACATAAAAGAAGGGCTAGGTAATTCTTTGTCCTCTCTTAAAACAAAATTGATTTTGGTATAGGTCATTTTCAGTCAATTTTTTCTTTTTCATTTTCTTTTCCTGCTGTCAATTTGTTTCTCATAGAGATCAGAGGCACTATCCCTTTCCATACAAGTTTACAACAAAAATACAAAATCCAAAAAAAAAAAAAAAGATTTTTTAATAGTAAACTATATAAACTACTCACCTTAGCTTATTTTTCTTCAAAAGACCATAGATCACAATATTAAAAAACAAAAGATGAATCTAAAGATAAAAGAACTAAAAAAAAATTGCCCTAAGTATTTTACTTAGAGTCTCTTGACCTAATAGTTAGATGATCGTGTTTGCACCTTAAAATGCAACACCTATATTCGGAAGTGATTATTTGTGTAGGCACGCTCACACGTATATACACACCGACTTTACCTAACTTGATTATTACTTAAAGCCAATAAAATTAATTCACACAGAGAAGGTACAAGAAACAAACTAAAAAAGGGAAATTGGAAAAAAAAGAAGGGAAAAACAAAGGTCAACTCAATCCAATAGCGACACGAAACTCCACATCTTTTCACCTTGACAATATAATGAAAGCCTTTTAACAAAAAAAGTGGCAAACTTGATTTTTTTCCATGAATCAATCATAGCTACCAATTATATGAGTGACATATTTATTTCATCACTGCTTGAATTTTATGGAAAGAAGAAAAGGGCATAAAGCTAATGAAACAAATCAATCATACATAAAATGTGCCCCCCCCCCCCCACAGGGGAAAAATTTGAGTATTATATACAAGAAAATAGGCAACCCTATAAAGACCCTACATTGCCTTCCTTCTCTTCATGGCAACCCCCCATGAAAGAAAGTCCAATTATTTATTCAAATTGAAGAAAGTAACCTTCATGCACCCTTTTGTTTAAATTTCCTTCACTACATGGTGATCTTATATATCAAAGAAAAAATTTACAGCTTTTGGTGGCATCCTGATTTCTTGCCTTTGTTAGTGCATATTCCCATATGGGAAGCTTGAGAAATGATCATCAACAGTGCGTAGTCCATGCAGTAAACAAAAGTTAACTTTAACGGATTGGAGATACTGTCTAAAATTTACTCAAAATATTTGCCCAGTTTTGAAATTGACCCATTAACCTTTTTTTTTGTGTGTGGTCTATTTAAAACTGCAATTTTCTTTTCTTTCACTGTAGTTATACTTATTACTGAAAGAAAAAAAAAAACTTCACTTTTCCTTTTTCCTTTTCTTGTTATTGCTTAAAGATTGGAAGATCAGGGGATTCTCGGTACATAATAGGAAAAGGGATGATGGTGATCTATGTGGTCCTTTCATTAAGCGTGAATGACGGAACCATGTGTAAATTAAATATCATGGTTTTGATCACATTTATATTGATCATTGTGTTTACTGTCGTAAAATGACCCATAATCATTAGGGTTACTTCACTAAAGACATGTCTCATAAAATCACAAAGATTCATTATTGCTAATGATCACATGATTCAAAGTTTTGTGGCAAATATTTATCCTTAACTTCCCAATTTTCCTGGAATATGTTTTAGCAATTTGTTTTATTATACTGTTTGATTTAGGTGTAATTTCAGTTTCTAACTGGTAAAATTGTTTTCAAAACAGTTTTTGGTAAAACACCGATTGAGTTAAAACTGTTAGACAAATCTAAATTCTTATAATTTATTATTCTTCCCAAAAACGGTTTTCTTGATACTTGGCTCAACTTCTTTGAAACTCTACCAAACTGCCTGTATTGGCATGATTTTAAGCCAATTTCACGACTAATAAATCAACAAGGACTCGAAGGATTAGCAGAATAAATACAAATTGACTTACCTGCCACACTTCTTTTCTTGCTCTTATGGATTCTGACATGTTAGTATGTGTACTTGAATATGGTAACATCTGGGTCATTGCAAGGCTCTTCCCATTCAGGATTGTCTAACATCGGAGTACCTCTAGGTTTTTCATATAGAAAACTTGGATTCGATACTCCTATGCATTTGAAAAACATAATTCTAAAGCCTTAAAAACATCTCAATCATCTCATATCTTCCACTTATTTCCAGAAAATATAGCATGCCAATAGGCAATACTGCAAAAACATGGCATTTAAATCATCTTTCAACATAATATCAGCAAGTACAAAAATGAAATAGTGAAAGGAAAAATGCAATTAACTCACAGTATGATTTTAGCAGCAGAGGAATTTTTTTTTTTTTTGGGGAGGGGTGGGGGATTGGGGTATCCAATTCAAAGCATCATTCTTGTCCACAAAATTATGTAGAAGTGAACAAAATCAAGAAGTCAAGAATCCTTGAGAACAAAAAAGATACTCAACAATCTTCATTGAATCAGCACAATCCATACATCAATTGGTGAAATATCAGTTCTTCATCACATTCACTCCGAAGCTACAGACTCAACAAATCCACATATCCACTAATTTTTCTCTAGTCTTTGGCTTTTCGAAAGCAACACTTGTAAGAGTGTAAGGAGTCAGAACACACTATTCAATCAACATTAAAAATCCTCCAACCAAACATGGAAGTAATACACATCTCAATTCTATGACAACAATGACTCCAAATATTATACTGATCTCTATACTACCAACTATATATTTCTAAAATTATGCTCCTGAATCTCTATGTAATTTCAATGGTTTCAAAATAGAAAATGGCAACAAGCTGTTGAACAGAGACTAAGAAAACAGAGTTTACTTAAACCTGTAACATTATAGTGATTTATGTTTCTCTTAGAATCATCTAGTTTTTATCCAGTCATGTCTACCCAATGGGACTGATGGGTACAGATCCTTGCACCAATTAAACGAAGGATCTGAATCAGCACTGCTCCTGGTGTCTCCATTAAGTGACATTGATTTCCTTTGACATTGAAAATCCTCAATCATATGCTTCTGCATATTATGACGAGAATACCTGCACGTTTTTTGCTTAGCTTTAGTAGACTCCGTAAAATTCATGTAACTCGGTTTCTGGTAATAACTCTCTTCTACTCTGTCCACCAAGAGGATATTGCTAGACACTGCAGTTGGAGAGGGAGATGTAGATGATGTTGATGCCAAGCCCTCATCAAGTAAGGATTCAGAACTTGGGGCAAAGGATGAGGGCATAATTTGGCCAACTATAGGACGTTTAGGGAGAATTTCGGTTGTGACATTGTTCCTTCTTACTTTTACTGAATCATATTCAGATGAACATGAATGAAAGCCAAAATTGTGATTTTCACTTTTCCTGGAAAATGGAGTCATATCTGACGAATCAGTATGAACCTCTTCCATCAACCTGCTTTCCCATGGCTTGGCTGCCATCCAACGTTCAAGCCAAGTCCAACTTGGACTGTTCTTATCTAGCCTGTTCTGCCTGAGAGGCATTGCCTTCTTGTTCCTTCTTGAATTTGGACTCGCGCATGATCTTGATTGCTGAAAGCAAACAAATTTATAAATGTTCAAACTAAAGGCTAAATGTTCAAACTCAAGGCAGTAAGGTTTCTTCTAATTGTTTCTAGGCCTGCATGGTGCTTTATTTAGATTCATTGTCATTAACTAGCTAACCAGAAGAATGCGAAACAAGTCCATTACGTCTTTCTCAACTTCATACCTGTTGAAAGGTGTATGCAATTGATCTCTCCCTCTTCACAGCTCCTTCTTGCTTCATCTGTAACTTTGCTCTAACGTCATCCACAGTTCCACGGCTATCACACCATCCTTGCTGACAAACACCAAGATACCCAATAATTGAGGACAAAATTAGCATTTTTTTAATTCATAGATAGAACCCCTAATAATATGAAATATTCAAAATCCGCTTGTTTTTTACCTCAGCCTGCTTGGTGGGATCAGCCCATTTGTGATGCTCATCCAATAATTTCTGCACAGCTTGCCCTTCTGAAGACATCCTGACACACCCTGCACGTACTTGAGCCTGAACTCTAACAAGAGCTTGCATGCACCTCAATGTCACAGCAGCCTGCTTGCGTACCTTCCGACCACGGAATATAGCTTGAAGCCTCACCACTGCTTTCAGGGCTCTCAATGCCCGCCTTGCCTATAAGCATCCCAGAATCCCCATTAAAGAAAACAGATTTTCACAAGTAAAAGAAGAATCTTTAACGCATTTTTATCCAGATGCAATTAAATTACAAGAAAACATCAAACCACACAAGCATGCTGCAAAGTTGGAAAGCTAAACTGATAGTATATTCCCAAACAACAAGAATATGCTTCTATAGAAACTATGCCAGCCCTATATCCATTAAAACATGGTGTGGATTCTGAACAAAACTTTTAAATGGGATGGATAGAGCTTTAGAATATTCTTGTTCCTCATTTTTAGTCATTTAGAAACAAAGAAAATGAAAATATAACATAGATAGAAGACTAATATTTCACCAAGATTTTGTTTGCCAATGGAAATACTCTACCACGCATTAACATTTTATTTTGTAGTCTTCTCGTGTCTTATCACCAAACTAATATTCTAATTCCATTTTTCAATTTGTAGCTTCTCTCATCTCTAAAAAAATGACAAACTGTCTATCCTTAGCAGTTGCTCAAATATAATCTCAATCTAGCATAGCTTTCAAATTCATGAACTTTGTGCTATCCTTGTTGCCGTAGTTACTAGCATTACATTGAAACAACTCAATGGTTCTCATATATGATGCTAGGATAGGAGTTTATTAGCGAGCACCAATAACTAGTGCTCACTACAAACCAGAAGGCATGTACTTCACAAAATTATGGTCTACAGTGCTATAACTTGTCTTTGTGAACAAGAAATTAATCTGCATAACCTAGCTTAATACTACAGATAATTAGTTGTTAGATTAGGACATTGCATGTGCTCATATTCACACCAGCACCATTTATTTTGACATAAAACATATCTGTGGGACATTTTGCAGATAAAAAACAAAACATTAATCACAAGGCCTTCATACATCCCTGCAGAATGCTTGGGAAATATGAATTTGACACAAATTGGGAACATCCTTAATATCATCAACCAAAGTCAGCACCACCCATAATGACCAGAAATGCCTTCACTTTAAACTCTGAATCTAAACCTTTCCGTTTAAAGAAAACATAACCAAACGCCTACAAATTCAATAATGATTTTTAAACTTGCTAGTTCTCCACTCATATTGCACACTCCCGCATAAAAATTGATAAGTGGTAGAAAAGTGTTAAAAGACTTTTCTGTCATTGCAAGTTACAAGTGAATTTCCATTCAAATTATCAATGGATTTTCCAGAAGCAATCAAATGTCTATCTCAAGTGTCTCATTGCGTTGGTCCAGTAGCACCACTCATAATTTGCCACAGACTACTAGAAACTGGTCCTATTATGGTAGTGCTTGGTCTAGGCCCATTTTATATAGTATATATTAATTCTTGACCATTTCATATATCTTATTAAAAATAATTGAGTTATCAACTATCCCAAAGCTTAAACTCATGAAAAAGCCCCAATAATCCTAATCTTTTTGGGTTTTACTAACATGTAGACTTAAAGTAGGTTAAAAAACATTTCATGTTGCATGGAATCATTTTATGCTATATTGACTTTATAGTTTTTTATATCAAAAATACCCTTATTAATTTGTTTTTTTGTTAGTAATTATCAACGGTATTTTTGGTAAGAGAATTATAAAGTCCAATTAGAATCAAATTCTACTGAAAACAATGCACATCAAATGCTTCTTAGCGTATGCCTTTAGGGCACAGGTTAGAAAAACCCATTATTATTTTATGACAAATGTTAACCATTGCTTAAGGAGCTTTAAATCTCATTGACCTACCTCCATTATCACTTGTCAAGAGAAATACAATAAATAGATATGAAATTTCAACGCAAAGGTCAACACCTTAATTAATGTTTCTAAACTTTTTGAAAATAACTAAACTAACCTTTTAATATTTATGCTATCACTTTTTTCAAGGTATTTTCCTCTCCATATTTGGTTTATGATTTGGGGTTGGGGTTTATGGTGGCATTTGTGATCGCACAGATCTAAATCTTTTGGGGGTTTTATTTTTGGGTTCTGCAATCTTTTTCACCAGCGTCTCAAGTTGGTACTGCAATCTTTTTCACCAACATTGCAACTTGCAACTAGTTATCTTAGGCAAAAAAAAATTGCAATCTTTTTAACAAATAGCAAGGGAGCCAATTATGAAGAATTGAGAAGATAAATAGAAAGTTCGTGATATCACTGCTTGAATAGTAGCATAGTCTAGTAGTATTACACTAATGAGGAGGAGAATAACTTGACTGAACGTGATAGCATGGAAAGTGTATTTTTCCTCGCACGTTGAAAGTGTAGATGCGCGAATGAGGTTTAATGCTCCATAATCATTACCCTAACAAGACTCAAGACTCTTGTTTTATCGAGTCACAAACTTGAGATGACTATTTGATTCTATCAAGAAAGTCCACTAGTAATTTTCAAAAAAGAAGCTGGATACCTACAGTAAAAGATTCTTTTGTTGACTTTTTGCTACTTGTAGATTTGTGTGTAGGAGTGTCCAGGTTTTGTGGATAAGTTGGGGTTCAACTATCTTTGTTGTATCCAAAAATACCCCCAAACACCTAAATTACAACTCCTATTGACCTAAATGCATCTTAAGTCACCTGTTCTACAACAAGTCCTAATTCCTAAATGCTGAAACCTACTTATACACATAAATCACAATACATACAGATACATCCATATAAGCATATGTCCATGTATACAGAATACTTCAACTCAAATAAATGCATCAATTGCATAAACAAAGAAATAATAACGACCTAAAAACATAGAACTTTACTAATTATGAGTCAAGACAAAAACTAGTCACTAGAGAAACAGAGGTCGATTTTGCGTATATGTGTGTATTTATGTTGAAAGGAACTGATAACAGCAAAAAGAAAAGAAACCCATTTACCAACAAGCCCCGAAAAGCAGTCTGGATCCGGATCGCAGACCATTCTTGCTTGACCACCATGAAATCCTTTGGTGGAGCACGGACCACGGTGGACATAGCTACAATAAACGCATCGTCGACCGTGAAAGAAGAATCGGACGCCTCTGATGCAGCCACATGGCGGCTCTTGAGGCCCTTTGATGAGGATCCAAACCCTTCTGATGAGCTCCTCCATAACTTCCATTTCTTCTTGGTGCTCTTGTCACCCACTTTCTCCTACAAAAGAAACAAAAAAGCATATGAAAACAGTAGAAAACAGGAAAATTAAAACAGAAACAAGGTTCTTATTTTGTTTTTTTAATTGAAATTAATTCATCGGTTACGTTGGGCTTCTTGAGAGTAATTAGTGATTTTATCCATTTCCCTGAAGCACCCATACCAAAAAAACACTTCTTCTTTGTTCCAAAATTGAGCCTTAAAAATCAAAGCCTTTGGTAACTGTTTTGTTGAAACGGGAATTGAGAATTTGGAAGAGAGAGACACGTCGCGGAAGGGTGTTATTTTGGGTTTATGGGTTTGGGTAAAGAGCAGGCTTTTTAGTGAGTGTTTTTATTGGTTGAGAGACGTTCGAATTTTGAACTTTCAAAGAAATTGTAACGGATCTATGGACTTTTTTGGCATCTCTTTGTAAGATAATCACCGATTCACCGTGTTCTTTTTTTTAAAAAAAAAATTATGCAGCTCTTTGCTCAATTTTTTTTTTAAAAAAAAAAATAAAATGGGCTGAAAGATGAATAACGTGTGTCAAGCTTCTGTCGACATTATAAGGATAAAGGTTTATTGGTCCAGCCCACGATGGCTAGGTCTTGAAAAATTCATACTGCAATTGTAGAATGGTCTTGGCCCATTAGGCTGTTCAATACTTAGCTTCCGTTTAACTTAACTTCTATTCAATAGTTTGTTAAAATTGACTAAGTTGGATCTTTACTTAGCATATAAAAGTCTCAAGACCAAAGAAGACAGGAGAGAGAGCAAAGAGTAGATAATATGAGATTAAAAACAAAGAGATGAAGAAGATGAGGGTATTTTAGTTTTTTATATTTAATTTTTGACATTTGATAAAAAAAAAAAACCTAATTAATTTTTGACACGTGATATCAATTAACCATGCCAGTAGTTTCTCGACTATTGTTGTCTAATGTCCATCTCAGTGTTAAAAGGTGAATTAGTGTATTTTTAATATTTTAAAATATAATGATGTAAATGTAGTTTATACTAAACTATAAAAGATATTTTATAATTTTGCTAAATAAAATGTCAGGGAGATACAAAATTAGGCAAACAAATAACCTGTTTTCTTTTGAAAAATAACTAGTCGTTATACCTTTGCAATATGCAAGCTTCTAGTTATTTTAATTTATTCAACTATGCTATTATAATGTGCAATGTTATATAGTATTAAAATCAATTGAATTTTTAAAAAAAAAATCAATTATAGACATTAGTAAATGTAACCTACCATATAACATTTTAGACATGTTTGCATACTTGATTTTCTTTAGTTTTATCATGGGTTTATCATTCTTGAGATATCCAAATCAATAGTCACACAACCACCATCACCTTGTCTTCACCTTGTCTTAATAATAATTGGATATATATTCATTTAAATTTCTCATGTTGCAGGGTTTCACCCATGTATGATGTGTAAGCTCTTGAATAAAATAAACCACATTAACTTTAAAAAAAAAAACCACATTAAATAAGTGGTCACTTAAAACTTGAATATGGATGATAGATTTGTTGACTAACATTGAGAAGATATTATATTTTAGATTAGCTTATTTTTATCCAAGAGATATTTGTGAATTTAATATTTAATATTAGGTTGCAAATTAATCATATGGTATTTAAAAATTCTTTGATACATGTGTAACTATTAATTTATGTATTTATAGTATTTAATTATGATATTTGTTTTCTATTGGCTTATCGCTTAATTTTTATTAACTTTTTTTTCATTAAATGCTTTGGCGTTTATATAACTATCATTTTATAGTGATCACATAGTTAATTTAATTCATTGGATATATATAAATTCACAGTCCCATGTAATTAATTTGATATAACTATCATTTTTTTACCATGAAATTTAATTTTTATTTATTAACAATATTATATTATTTTAAACTGAATGTATTATAATTAACACCTATAATATCGTACTTGAGATTTTTTTATCAAATAAACAAATAAATATATATATAATTAAAAAAATAAATTAGTGTAAGAAAAATGATATAACTACTCACAACCTCATGCAAAAGAGTATTGAATAATAATATTTTATGATTCTTGATATATCCCCAATCAAAAGAAATTATAAATATAAATGTATGGTTAAATGGAAAAGTTTTATGGAATATGTATTTGATAAAATCAATTTTTTTAATATATAGTAATTTAAGTTAGTTTACTACATATGTATATATTTGTAATTTGAATGCTTGTTTTTTTATTATTTTATTGCGTGATTTTTATTTAAATATTTCATTCTTCTAAATGCTTTGGTATTTGTATAATTATAGTTTTATAGTTACATGGTTAATTGATTTATAGAGGGGTGGACCGAGGCTTCTTCGATGAGTTAAATGTGTCACATCTTCCTTTTGTTTATGATACTACTTTTTTTTTTTTTTTTGTAGAGCGGAAGTGAAGGTTCGTATTTATCTTCTGTGCTTATTTTTTGTTTTGAGGCAGTATCCAGATTAAAGGGTGAACCTTAGTAAAAATGTTTTGATTCCTATCGGTGAGAAGGTTAATGGAGAGTTGCTCACAAATATGTTGGGTTGTGAAGTCGGATCCCTCCCTCTGACTTATTTGGGACTTCCTTTGGGTGCTAAATTCAAAGACAAGAGTGTGTGGGCTCCTATTGTTGAGAGATTTGAGAAAAGACTTGTCGATTAGAAGAGCCATTACCTTTCTAAGGAGGTCTTCTAACTCTCATCAAAAGCACCATTTCGAGCCTTCCCATATACTTTATGTCGCTTTTTCATATTCCATGTGAGATTGTCAAGAGATTAAAAAGAATCCAAAGGAGATTTCTTTGGCGCAACACAGGGAAAGACCACAAATACCAATTGGTGAGGTGGAATGTTATTAACCAACCCATTAATTGTGAGGCTCATGGGATTAAATCCTTGGTTCTTTTCAACAAAGCTCTTCTAAGGAAGTGGCTCTAGAGATTCATCGTAGAGAAGGATCAATTGTGGCATAAGCTTATCGCGGCCGAATTTAGGTGGAGCATAATGGATGGACTTCTAGGGAGAGGCATGGTACTTATGGAATTGGGGTGTGGAGGTGGATTAGAAAAGGTTGGAGTGGCTTTCTTCCTTAAGTCCTCTTTGAATGTGACAATAGGAATGACATTTGATTTTGGCATGTTGTTTGGCACTAGAAGTGTTCATTAAACGGTTAAAACCAATTAAACTTTTCATTTCAAACCATTTTGATCAAAATGGTTCGGTTAAAATAATCATTTGATGACAGATGGGTTAATCGAATAGCATTTGTCAATTAATCGGTCGAACAACGATAAAAAATTCTTTAATCGCACTGATTGTTTAACCAATTAAGAATTACAATAAATCAATAATAACTAATTTCTTCATACACTTAAACACTAGGGAATGTTAATACAGTGGTTGAAGCGTGATTTTGTTTGTATAAGGATAGGGGTTCGAACTCCCAAACCGGTAAGCATGCAATATTACTTTTATTATAATAGTTAAATGGAACTAAAATTATAAGTTTACCCCCAAACCCTAAGTATATAAATTCTTATTTTTTTTCCAATTCCACAGACACTCCAAAATTCACTATCATCTCTTGCTAGCTCTCTCCATCGCATCTCAAAAGAAAATTAAAACTCATCTTCCATGTCTCTACCTCCCAAACCAAGATGAGACCTAGCCAAAATCTCTCTTTACTTTTGATCTCTCTCTAGTCTATACTCTCAGATCTTGGTTGGGCTGAACACAACCTCTCTACTCTAAGTAGAGTTCTTGAATTATTTATAGAGATTTTTGCTTCTTTTTTTCTTGTTTTTGTTTGGTGGGCAAGAAATTGAAAGAAAACTGAATCTTTACTCTCAGATCTAGGCTGGGTTGAACACAACCTCTCTACTCTAAGTAGAGTTCTTGAATTATTTATGGAGATTTTTTTTTTCTTGTTGTAGCTCAAGGTTTCAACCCAAGAGAGGGGGTGAATTGGGTTTTTAAAAACTTTTTGCGGAATTAATACAAGTTTATAAAAACTGATAAGCAACAAATAATAAATACAAGTAATAAGCTGTAAATAAAGAGTTTAAGGAAAGATGATGCAAACACAGTTATAGTGGTTCGGCAATATCGGATTCGTTCCGACCCTACGTCCACTCTCTTCAAGGAACACCTTGAAGTAATCCACTAAGAAAACTTATTCGCACAACTTAGCCCGGTGTTGCACAAACGGTACACAAGAAAATTACAGGAATTGCTTAAACCGAACAATCCCCTTCCTTTCGGAAGTTTTCCCCTTCCTCTCGGAAGTAATCCCTTTACAAAGATGGTGTAAAGTAAAAGGTAGAGAAACAGCAAATGAAAGCTTATTACAACAGAAATGTCTCTCTTTCAAAGTAAAGCTTGAAGAAATGGCTCAACAAGATTATTTCAAAGCTTTTTGTGACTCAAGAGTATAAAAACTTGATTATGTGAGATCAACTCTTTTTGAATATGTGCAGCTTGTTATTGAATGCTTAACTGAATGGGTTTATATAGCAATCAATTAATATGGCCGTTTAGGACTTTGATTTGAAAAATATTTACTTTAAAACGTTCAGATTTGGAGTCCAACGGTCATATTTTGGAACTACCAGTCGACTGGGTTCACTTGAAAAAATACTCGTTTTCAGACCTTCTGGGTATCCAGTCGACTGGTATATATCATCCAGTCGACTGGGGACTTTCTGTCCATTTTACCAGTCGACTGGGTTGATTTATCCAGTCGACTGAAAACTTACTGGTCAAAGTACCAGTCGACTGAGTTATTTCATCCAGTCGACTGGGTACTTTCTGACCTATATACCAGTCGACTGGTATATGTACCCAGTCGACGGGGTTGTCTTCCAACCCAGTTTTTCTTATGTTTTTCATTAAAAACATTTAAAAATAATGGTTTTAGAAAAACCTTTTGTGTTCGAGCCATTGAACAAGCTAATACAATGTATGAGTGAGACTTACATTGGTTCTAAACCTTAAGACCTATACTAGATCTTCAGTCTTCACTTATACTTGATTTGGTTCGAGTTTTTGCACTTTATTCCTTGGTTGAATGTGTTTGATCCTTAATACAACTTAGTTTAAACATGTTAGTTAAATAATAGTTGTGTTTTGTCATCATTAAAATACGGACGAGGGTCAGCAATCTCCCCATTTTTGATGATGTAAAAACAGTTTTAAAACCTAAGCGATAGGATTTTTTAAAAAATTTGGATAGAGTCTCCTCTGTTTTTCGAGTAAAACCACCCTGTAAACAAGCAAACACAGTTTATATTTCTTTCAACCAATCCAGAATCAAACTCAACCAATCAATAAACATTTTTACAAAGTTATGGAGCAATACTCCCCCTTAATCTATGCATTGGTTGCGTTTACTTAGATTTTCTCATTTTTCTCATTTTTCTCCCCTATTTTGACAACAGTAACCAAAAGGGGCATAACATAAAAAATAAGCTACTTAGCCAATACATTCAAATAGAGTATAAGAAAACAAAGTTGTACGCGAAGATTTGGCTTCATTTAAATTTCGAAAGCCTTCCCGGGAAGAACCGAAAGTTTTCAAGCGTATAAGCTGTTTTAGTGACCAAACAGAGTTTTAAAACAGTGCTAACATATCACAAATAGCATAAATGAACGCAAGAAATATGGCTAATAGTAATATATCATCATAGAGAAAAAGTCAATACAATCAGGGCTTTACAGAGCCATAACAAAAAAATAGTACATGAGATGTCTGTGCTATGTGATAAGAACTGGAAAAACGCTAAGTACAAACAAAAGATAGAGACTCAAGGTGCGGGAGAGTCTGAACTGTCACGAAGAAGTTCCCTAATCTCAACTAGGGAACCCTCGGTGTGCTCTCGATGTAACTCGAAGTCGTCCCGTAGGTGGTCTATGGAGGAGCTCAGTCTCTGGTAATCAGATTGCCTGGACTGAAAACCGGACTCCATCGTCATCTGGAGGCTCGTGATAGCTCGTAAGATGTCACCGTAACCAGTCTGACCAGTACTCGAGTCACCAATGGGAGGTGCTCAGGTATCCGTCTCTATCTCAGCAGTCGTGTCAGCATCCTCATCACTGTCGCTCGCATCCTCTCGGATCCTTAGGCGCTTTCCGGCCTTCGGATAGAGGTCCCTTCACGAACAGTACATCCCATCTTCTTCAGAGATGAGATGTTGATGATGTCCGTCAATCCGATATCCTGAGCCTCGGAGGCAAGCAAAGGTACCCGGAAGTGCTGGAGGATGAGCGTAATGAGCATCCCATAAGGAAGACACCCGGAGTCGTTTGCTTCACCGTTTATTATATTGGCGAGCAGTAGAGGATATATATTGAAGTGGTGCCCAGATTTTAGGCACCAAATCAATACCGTATCTATTTTAGATAGATATCCTCGACTCCCGAGTCTCGGGTGGATGGTCCAACTGACAATCAACTGAAACATCTTTGAGTCGAAGGGCAAGTCACTACATGTATGAAATGTAGTGGGTCTGTACACATAGTTAGGGTCGCCCCTGACTATCCGACAGGCCTCCTCAACTTCAAAGTTGTCTGGCCATCCATCCAGACTCCATTGAACCCCCCTTATAAGGATTCTCAAAATGCTCATCAAGAGGTCAGTGTTAACCTCAAATTCCACACCGCTAACTCTGGTTCTGAATCTCAGAGCCAGAGGACTGGGTTTCACCAAGTTCGCATAGAACTGGTGAATTAGTCGCGGGTAATATTTTTCATGAATTCTGACCAGTGGGGTCAGATTTATTGCCTCAAAGGCTGGTAGAATATCGAAATTACCATGGCAAATAGAGTCGAAATCAACGACTCTACCCGTCATGATTTTCTTGTGACGGATTATAGAATTATACCTCGTATGACCCACTGGGCTGTAAAACAGAGTCTGCTCCAACTCTATTCTGGGCTCCTTGCTGGATGAGCCTGCTACTCCCTTTTCTTTCAACTCTGAAGCCAAAGGTTTTGAAGACCTTAGCTTTTTAGGCGCATTAGGTCCACTTGTTGTGAGTTTTATATGGATTTTGTCACTCATTTTGGAGAAATCTGGAGTTTTTTTTGGAAAATGTGATTTTGGTAAAAATGAGAGATTTTAACCGTAGAAAGTTAAAAATCTCTTTAGGAATGAGTAGATCGGTATGTTTAGAAGGGATTTGGATGGTTTTTGGATCAAAATGATGAATTTTTCTAGAGAGAGAAAGCTTGGGCTCTTTGAAAATGGCATAAAAATGGCGAAAATGAACAGTCCCTTTTATAGAATCACGATACCAGTCGACTGGGGTCAATATGCCAGTTGACTGGGTCCCTTTGAAAAGATGAACAGTTTCTTTACCAGTCAACTGGGTAAACGTACTAGTCGACTGGGTAAACTGGCAGTGAGTTACCAGTCGACTGGGCTATCTTTACCAGTCGACTGGAGGATAAGGGTTTTTCAAAAAATTGGCTCCAAACAGGATTTGATCTTATAGACGACTGGAGAAGACTTACCAGTCATCTGGAATATTTGGCAGAGAATTACCAGTCAACTGGGTCAAAATTACCAGTCGACTGGAAGATCAGGCAGAGACTTACCAGTCGACTGGGTCACATGTACCAGTCGACTGGCCCCTTAGTAAAATTTCCAGTCTTGTATTTTTTGCATGATTTTGTTTATCTATGATATTTTTGAGTGAGGAAAATAATTAAACAATGAAAAAATATTCTTTCACTCAATGTCAAACATGCAAATGATGAAATGAGATGCAATCAAACATTCAGTTTATCAAAATCAAGCAATCCCATCAACATTCTAATCTTACAAAAACTAGCTTCACCTAAGGGTTTTGTAAGAATATCAGCTATTTGATCTTCTGAAGGAATGAATTCTAATCTTATATCACCTTTTTGAGCATAGTCTCTTAGGAAATGATGTCTAATCTCTATATGTTTGGTTCTAGAGTGCTGAATAGGATTTTTGGTTAGGTTGATGACACTAGTATTATCACAAAATATAGGAATATTTTTTAGACTCATGCCATAGTCTTCTAGTTGTTGTTTCATCCATAATACTTGGGCACAACAACTCTCAGCTGCTACATATTCCGCCTCAGCGGTTGATAGTGCAACGGAATTCTGTTTCTTGGAAAACCAAGAAGTTAACATAGCACCTAAGAATTGGCATGTTCCACTTGTGCTTTTTCTGTCTAACTTACATCCAGCAAAATCAGCATCCGAATATCCTACTAGCTCAAAAGATGATTATCTAGAGTACCATAATCCTATGGTTTGGGTCCATTGTAGATATCTAAGGATTCTTTTTACTGCAACTATATGTGATTCCTTAGGATTAGACTGAAATCTAGCACACATGCATACACTGAACATTATATCAGGTCTACTTGCAGTCAAATAAAGTAAAGCACCTATCATGCTTCTATAATATTTAGAATCTACAGTTTTACCTCATTCATCAAGATCAAGTTTAGTAGTTGTGCTCATAGGTGTTTCAATTGGCTTTGAGCTTTCCATCCCGAACCTCTTTAGTAGATCTTTGATGTACTTTTGTTGATTGATGAAGATACCTCCTTTTAGTTGCTTGATTTGCAGTCCAAGGAAGTAGGTAAGTTCTCCCATCATGCTCATTTCAAATTCACCTTGCATGCGCTTTGCAAACTCTTGACACATAGATTCATTAGTAGCACCAAATATAATATCATCAACATATATTTGAACTATCAAAGTGTCATTTTTCTAAGTTTTTGTGAAGAGAGTTGTTTCTATTCTACCTCTTAAAAAATCATTGTCAATCAAAAATTTACTTAATCTTTCATACCATGCTCTTGGAGCTTGCTTCAACCCATATAAAGCTTTAGAAAGCTTGTATACATGATTTAGAAGACTAAGATTTTCAAATCCAAGAGGTTGGTCAACATAAATCTCTTCTTCTATAAAGCCATTTAAAAAGGCACTTTTCACATCCATTTGAAATAGCTTGAATTTATTAAAGCATGCAAAGGCTAATAACATTCGAATAGCTTCTAATCTAGCTACGGGAGCATAGGTTTCATCAAAATCTATTCCTTCCTCTTGGTTATATCCTTTAGCAACTAGTCTAGCCTTATTTCTAGTTACTATACCATTTTCATCCATTTTATTTCTATATACCCATTTAGTTCCAATAATTGAATGATCTTTAGGTCTTGGAACTAGTTTCCAAACATTGTTTCTCTCAAATTGATTTATCTCTTCCTGCATTGCAATTATCCAATCATTATCTTTTTCAGCTTCTATAAATGTCTTAGGTTCTACTTGAGACAAATAAGCTACAAAATTGCAAATATTTCTAATGGAAGAGCGAGTTCTTACCCCTTGTGAAGGATTACCAATTACTTGAGCAATTGGATGATGATTTACATACCTCCAATCCTTGGGTAGCTTTTAATCTTGTTGACTTGAGGACGGTTGGTCCAAATTGGGAGTTGCCATCCCTTCATTTGTTTGAGGAGAACTCACTTGTGGGTCAACAATGGGAGTAGTAGTTTCCATTCTTAGAATAAAATCTGCATCATCTTTAAAGGAAACTTCTCCACTACTCATTGGGTTAGATTCATCGATAGTTACATGCACAAATTCTTCTACTACTAGAGTTCTCTTATTGAAAACTCTATAAGCCTTACTAGTTGTTGAATATCCTAAAAATATCCCTTCATCGGTCTTGGAATCAAATTTACCCAAGTTAGTTTTATTGTTATTTAAGATGAAGCACTTACTACCAAAAGCACGAAAATAGGAAATATTGGGCTTTCTCCCTTTCTATAGTTCATATGGAGTTTTATCAAGCAAAGGCCTTATCAAAATTCTATTTAAAATATAGCAAGAAGTATTCACGGCTTCAGCCCAAAAATATTTTAGTAAATTATTTTCACAAAGCATTGTTCTTGAAAATTCTTCTAGAACTCTATTTTTCTTCTCAACAACTCCATTTTGTTGAGGAGTTCTAGGAGCTGAAAAGTTGTGATTAATTTCATTTTCATCACAAAATTTTGAAAAGCTTTGATTTTCAAATTCTTTGCCATGATCACTTCTTATGCTTGAAATACAAATTCCTTTTTCATTTTGTACCTTTTTGCAAAACTTTTCAAATCCTTTGAAAGCTTTATCCTTATAAGCAATAAAAATAACAAAGGTATATCTTGAATAATCATCAACAATAACAAGAGCATATTGATGGCCACCTAGACTAATGGTACTAATTGGACCAAATAAGTCCATATGCAAAAGTTCCAAAGGTCTAGTAGTTGAGACTACATTTTTTGCTTTAAAAGAGATCCTAGTTTGTTTTCCCATTTGACAAGCATTGCAAATTTTGTCTTTTTCAAAATCGATTTTAGGAAGTCCAATAACTAAATCTTTTCTTGAAACAATTTTTAGCAAATTCATGTTTACATGACCAAGCCTTCTATGCCATAGCCATGGATTTTCACTAAAAGCAGGAAAACATTTTTCATTATCAGAATGCAAGGATTTCAAATCAACTATATAGACATTTTCATGTCTATGGCCAATGAATTTGATCTTGATGCTCTTAATGTCTATAACTAGACAATGAGAGGTCTCAAATGTGACTTTGTATCATTTGTCACATAATTGACTAATGCTAAGTAAATTTGGCTTAGGGCCTTGTACTAGCAATACATTATCTAAGGTTGAGAAATCATTACCGACTTTTCCATGCCCGATGATCTTTATTTTAGTATTGTCTCCAATGGTCACAAGTCCACCATCTCTTAGAGTTAGCTCCTTGAATACGCTTTTATCACCGGTCATATGCTTCGAGCAACCGCTATCAAGGTACCAATAGTTACCTTTCTCCTTGGTGTGAAGGCAAATCTACATCACACAAGGATATACGATAGCACTTTTAGGTACCCAAAATTTCTTGGGTCCTTTGGGGTTAGTCCTTGAAAATACGGTTCCTTTTGGGACCTATACTTTCTTAACATGAGGTTCTCTATGAATAAGTTGATGATGCACAGTCCTAGCATGATAGTCATAGAAATTTCTAGGATGTCTTACATGTGAGTTCCTATAATCCTTAGGATAATAGTTCCTAGGATACATGTTTCTATGGTAAGGAATATGAAAATTCATGTCATTTCTATAAAGAGTATGATGATGCATTCTAGGATACCCATGATGATAATTCCTAGGATGAGCATGAGCAGAATGCATTCTTTGATTATACACATTGTTCCTAGAATGAGCATGATAATTATTTCTAGGATGTGTATGAGCATTTCTAGAATGAACATACATATAAGCATGAGTATTTTTAGGATGCTTCAATTTAGTATGATCATTTAAGTTTCTAGACTTCCTAGCATTTATCGAGGGAGTGCTTTTAACAATGCTGGGAGCTTTTGAAGTAGAAGCTCCATCTACACAAGAGACTTTCATGAATAAGCTCTCTTTTGTTTTTTGTTTTCCCAATGGAGAATATCCTACACCAGATTTTCCTCCACTTAATCTTTGGGAAGAAAGCACTTCATCAAGTTTTTCTTTACCAAGCATAAGTCTAGATATAGTGTTGTTTAATTCAGAAATTTTATTTTTCAAATTCTCATTTTCATCTTTAAGAAAATCTTGAGACGAATCATACAGTAAGGATGATAATTTTTCTTTTTCTTCTCTAAGAATTATCATTTCTTTAGAAAGAGATGATACTTATTTCTTAAGAACAGAATTTCTAGAATCAAATTTCTTTAATTCTTCATGCATTTCATTTATGACTTCTAGCAGTTCTTCACTACTAGTAACAATATTATTTTTTGAAGAGGGAGAACATGTTACCTCACTTTCATCATCGATTGCCATCAAACAAAGGTTGGCAATTTCCTCGTATCTGATTTCTTTGTCTGATGACTTATCTTCTTCGTCATCGCTCTAGGTAGTTGCTACCATAGCTTTCTTCTTGAAGCCCTTGTATGGTTTGTTTGAAACTGGACATTCAGCTTTTATATGTCCTGGCTTCTTGTAGCCATAGCACATAAGTGGTTCCCTTTTTGAGGTGGGATCCTTTGAGTAAGGTTTCTTGCTTTTCTTCAAGAACCTATGGAATCGTCTGGTGATTAAAGCCATTTCACCATCCTCTTCACTGCTCTCTGCTTTTTGTTCTAATTCCTTTTCTTTGTTGCTCGTAGAAGCTTTGAGAGCAATTTACTTTTTCTTCTTCTCATCATCATTGATGATGGGAGTCATTTCTTCCATCTCGTATGTCAATAATGACCCTAGCAGCGTCTCAACATCAAGCTTGTCAAGATTTTTGGCCTCCTGAATGGCTGTCCTCTTTGGTTTCCATTCTGGTGGCAGAGATCTTAAGATTTTTCTGGTTAGTTCAACTTCCTCAATATTCTTGCCAAGCAATTTTAAACCATTTATAATAGTGGTGAATCGTGAGTGCATTTCAGAAATGGTTTCGTTAGGAGACATCTTAAAAGATTCATACTCAGAAATTAGCATGTAAATTTTAGACTTTTTTACTTCACTTGTTCCTTCATATGTGACTTGTAATTTGTCCCATATTTCTTTAGCATAAACGCATGCAGATATTTTGTTATATTCAGAAATATCTAATGCACAATGTAGCATGCTTGTTGCTCTACTATTGAGAGACATCGTTCTACAATCCTCGACAGTAAACTCAGTTTTAAGTTTAGGCATTGTATGAAGAGTCTCTCCAATAACTATTTCTTTTGAAGGAATTTTAGGTCCTTCTTCTATAATTCTCCATAGATTGTAATCTTGTCTTTCGACGAAGATTTTCATTCTATTTTTCCAATAGTTATAATTTGAGCCATTGAACAATGGTGGTCTAGTATAAGAGTGTCCCTTAGAGTAGCTATTTGCTGCCATTGGATCAACTCTAGGATTTTAAGCCTAATAAAGAGAACGAGGCTCTGATACCAATTGTAGCTCAAGGTTTCAACCCAAGAGGGGGGGTGAATTGGGTTTTTAAAAACTTTTTGCGGAATTAATACAAGTTTATAAAAACTGATAAGCAACAAATAATAAATACAAGTAATGAGCTGTAAAGAAAGAGTTTAAGGAAAGAGGATACAAACACAGTTATAGTGGTTCGGCAATATCGGATTCGTTCCGACCCTACGTCCACTCTCTTCAAGGAACACCTTGAAGTAATCCACTAAGAAAACTTAGTCGCACAACTTAGCCGGGTGTTGCACAAACCGTACACAAGCAAATTACAGGAATTGCTTAAACCGAACAATCCCCTTTCTTTCGGAAGTTTTCCCTTTCCTCTCGAAAGTAATCCCTTTACAAAGATGGTGTAAAGTAAAAGGTAGAGAGACACCAAATGAAAGCTTATTACAACAGAAATGTCTCTCTTTCAAAGTAAAGCTTGAAGAAATGGCTCAACAAGATTATTTCAAAGCTTTTTGTGTTTCAAGAGTATAAAAACTTGATTATGTGAGATCAACTCTTTTTGAATATGTGCAGCTTGTTATTGAATGCTTAACTGAATGGGTTTATATAGCAATCAATTAATATGGCCGTTTAGGACTTTAATTTGAAAAAGATTTACTTTAAAACGTTCAGATTTGGAGTCCAACGGTCATATTTTTGAATTACTAGTCGACTGGGTTCACTTGAAAAAATACTCGTTTTCAGACCTTCTGGGTATCCAGTCGACTGGTATATATCATCCAGTCGACTGGGGACTGTCTGTCCATTTTACCGGTCGACTGAGTTGATTTATCCAATCGACTGGAAACTTACTGGTCAAAGTACCAGTCAACTGGGTTGTTTCATCCAGTCGACTGTGTACCTTCTGACCTATATACCAGTCGACTAGTATATGTACACAGTCGACTGGGTTGTCTTCCAACCCAGTTTTTCTTATGTTTTTCATTAAAAACATTTAAAAATAATGGTTTTAGAAAAACCTTTTGTGTTCGAGCCATTGAACAAGCTAATACAATGTATGAGTGAGACTTACATTGGTTCTAAACCTTAAGACCTATACTAGATCTTTAGTCTTCACTTGATACTTGATTTGGTTTGAGTTTTTGCACTTTGTTCCTTGGATGAATGTATTTGATCCTTAATACAACTTAGTTTAAACATGTTAGTTAAATAATAGTTGTGTTTTGCCATCATTAAAATACGAGCGAGGGTCAACACTTGTCTTTGCCAAGAAAGTAAAGGAAAATAGAGTCTCTACTCTCATATCTTGGCTAGGTTGAACACAACATCTCTACTCTACTTAAAGTTCTTGAATTATTTATAAAGATTTTTGCTTTTTTTTTCTTATCTCTATTTGGTGGCCAAAAAAGTGAAGAAAAATCAAATTAGTTGACTGTAATCGATCTAAATGAAACAGTAGAAACTCGGTTGGTGACATTGTTGATATTTGATTGAAATGGTAGAAAAAAAATTGTTTTGAAAATGTTAGTTAAAATCTTAACTGACCTGTACTGATCGTTCCGACCGTTTGAACACCTCTGTTTAGCACATGGACATCCTGTTGAAAGATCAATTTCTAGATATTTTTGTCATTTCTAGAGATAAAGAGGCTTTAGTTTTGCTCTTGTGTGAGTTTCCATAATGAGGTGATTGTGGGGTACATAGCCTTGAGTCGGAATGCTCATGATGGGGAATTGGCAAGTATGGATAATTTCTTTGAGAATATCTATAAAGTGAAAGTAAACTTGCTAGATGATGATAAGGATAAATGGAATTTAAATTCTAGTAGAAAATTTTAGGTTAAGTCTTTTTACAAGACTCTTCTCTCGAACGGAAGCATGGAGGACAATGATAAAATCCCTCGGAGAGCGATTTGGAAAAAACTCATCTCCTTCAAAGGTTTCTTTCTTTGCTTGGGAGACTAGTTGGGGTGACATCCTCGTGATTGAAAATCTCCAAAAAAGAGGGAATGTGTTGGTCAATAGATGTTATCTTTATAAGAAGGAAGTCGAATCTATCTACCTCATTCTTTTGGGATGCTCATTCACTAGGCATCTTTGGGAGATGGTTCTTAGTATGGTGGGTATTCATTAGGTGGCTATCGATTTAGTCTAAGATAAGGTGTGGTCATGGTATGGTCTGAAAGGATCAAATCAAAAGAAGAAAGCATTTTGTTTGATTCCTCTTTTCATTTTTTGGGTTATTTGACGCGAACAAAAAAAAAAAGAGCCTTTGATGGCAAGGAAAACCCTTTAGCCACCGTTAAGGACTAAGATTACATACTTTTGGGTTTTGCGTTAAGATTTTTTTTTTTTTTTTATGATGAAGATGTTAGAATTTCATAAAGAATTCACACAATCCCAAGGATCACCATAGACGAATATAGAATATCTAAATATGATCTGACAGAAAATTAGGAACATACCTTGTTTGGGATCCATCTGAATCATGCAGCAGAATTGCACTATTGAATCCTCTTAATTGGCACAAGTACTTCCACTTCCAAATTTCTCAGAATACTAGCAATCTGATGAGAGAGTGGTTGTGTTTTCTATACATAGGAGAACACAGAAAACCATTATAAATTGGAATATGAAGGGGGACCTAACCATGCTTTTATATAGTGATCCATTGGCCCACTCATCACAGGCCCAATGGTCAACTAAAGCCCACACTAACTAGCACATATTAGACAATTAAAGTATTAGATCCGTTGGCCTCTGTATGCCCCACTTTATAGACTAATTATTTATCTCGTTTAATGTAAAACTCATTAACCCAAACCCATGAAATTTTTCTAATTGAAGATATCCTAGACTTTGTAAAGACATTATTATTTTGTAGATTGTTTTTTTACATGGGTAACACTGATTTAATGTTCTTGATTAATGTATTTTTTAATTAAAAAATAATTTTTTTTAAAACTTGTCTTTTAATATTTCCCTATAATTGAACGATGTTTTTTTTTCCATGAATTTCCTAACCATCAAGCTAAGCCCACAAAGAAAAAGGAATATAACACCCACCTGCACTTGGCATTATTTCTGTCTAGGCATCAACTGAATGATTTGAGAACTGTCAATCACATAAATTATAAACATAAAGAAGAAAAAAAAAAGATTTACCCAGGTTCACCTCATAATAGGGCTATGTCCTGCCAGAAGTTTCTTATTATCAACCTCACAAATCTCTCATTTCAATGTATGCTCAGTACATAAAGAGTATTTATAAAAAACTTAAGATGCCTTAATTAGGGTCTAATTAGGATTTTCGCCTTACTGCAGAACTACGGCTATTCATGGGCCCAAACCCAAACTGTCAAGCAAAAAACCAGACCCAACTCATATAGAGGGCTTGAAAGTTTTGAGGGTAGTGGGACCCTGTTCATCGAAGAGCCAGACCCCGCTCACTCACCAGGGCGCGAGACCCTACTGGTTGTCTAGGGTTTTACAGATCTGGTCCCGTGAAGTACACACCAACTCTAACAATTTCCCACTTGGTAAATACTTCACACATATGGAAAACTTCCCAAAAATCTACTTCTTCAAGCCGATCTCAGTAGTACGCCACTCAAACTTTGCTAGACTAACTGCTTTAGTCAAGAAATCTGCATTGTTCACTGTTGTATCGACTCTTTCCAAGATTATCACATTTTCTTTAATCTTTTCCTGGATGAAGTGATATTGGATATCAATGTGCTTCGTCCGTGAATGAAATGCATGATTCTTTGCTAAGAATATTGCACATTGATTGTCACATTTCACCTTCACTGCTCATTGTTTAAGCCTAAGTTCAGCACACAACCTTTGAAGCTAAACCACTTCATTTCTAGCATGATTTATTGCCATATACTCTACTTCTATGGATGAAGAAGTAATAACACACTGCTTCTTGCTCATCAAACTTACCGCCCGACCAAACAGATTGAACACATATCCGCTTGTAGACCTTCTGTTATCAATTTCTCCTCTCTAGTCAGCATCAACTGATCCTACAATATCAAGATTCTTCCTACCTCCATAACACAATGCAAACTCTGATATGCCATGAAGATATCTAAGAACTCTCTTAATTACAGTCCAATGCTCTTTCCTAGGATTAGACATATATCTGCTCAAAACTCCCACTGCTTGGGTAATATCTGGTCTTTTATATACCATGGTGTATATCAAGCTTCCAACCGCACTAGCATAAGGTACGTGCACTATCTCTTCAGCTTCTTCCTCCATCTTCGGACATTATTCTACAGATAACTTGGTTCCCAAAGGCATGAGAGTCCCTACCGACTTGCTGTCAAGCATGTTGAATTTCTTCAACACTTCTTCAATATACTTTTTCTGACTTAGCCACAGTTTTCGATTTTCACGATCCCTCTTTATCTACATACCCAAGATAAAGTTTGCTGACCCTAGGTCTTTCATGTCAAACTGCATTTCCAATTATGCTTTGACAGTGCTAATCATCTTCATGATGGGTGGCCTTCTAACCCATGTGGATCTCCTTATGACAAGTGTGGTCTTTACCTCCGAGCCAACATTTGAATTCTCATCCTCTACATCAGAAACATAAATATCTTACTCAGACCCAACTGACTCAGTATTTGAAGTATCCGGTGCAGTCTGTGGGGTAGTCTCTTACTCTTTATCTCTCGGGTTAATATCAATTTGAACCCTTTTTTACTGTTTTAGTACATCTTAGATAGCCGCCACATCCCTTTGTGTTTCTCTGAATACAACATCTCTGCTGAAAACTGTACTTTTGTTTTCTATATTCTATAACATGTGCCCTTTAACCCCATCCTTATAACTAATGAAAATGCACTTCACTAATTTGTTGTCAAGTTTGTTCCTCTTCTCTTTTGGCACTTGCATATAAGCATCACAACCAAATACCCTAACATGAGCCAAACTCGGTTTCTTCTTGAATAGTGCCTCAAAATGGTGTCTGATCCTGCAAAGCTGATATAAGTGACCCGTTTTTCAGATAACATATCGTAGCCACAACCGATGCCCAGAACTCTGACTCCAAACCTAAACCTACACAACTCAGCATACTCATCTATTTCTCCATGAGGACTGATTGAGTCTCTTGGCCACCCCATTCTATTGAGGTGTATATGGAGTTGTTTTCTGTCTTGCAATGCCACTTGCCACACAAAATTGCTCAAACTTGTCTGAGCAAAATTCCCCTCCATTATTTGTTCCTAGTACATTTATCTTTCTTTCCATTTGATTTTCTACCAATGCTTTAAACTCATAGAACTTATCAAATGCTTCAGTTTACTCTTAACGAAATAAATCCATGCATACCGTGAAAAATCATCAATGAAAGAGACATAATACCTTGATTTTCCAAGAGATTGGACTGAAACTGGCCTAAACACATCACTATATATCAAATCCAAAATACTTTTTGCCCTTATACCAGCGGACTTAAAACTCACACGGTTTTGCTTGCCATGTAGATAATGCTCACAGAAACTGAATCCCATGGAGCAATCTGGGACTCCCTTCACCATCTGCTTTGATGATAAAGTAGATAGTCCTTTTTCACTGATATGCCCAAACCTCTGATGCCACAACATAAAGGACTTCGCCTCATCATTAGTCACCTCCTCAAAGATAAAACCTTCATTGCACTGACTTGGTACTGTACTTCCCAATAACTTGTACAACGTTCCATACCAAACACCTCGTGTAATTACTAGCGATCCATGAGTCATCTTGCACGAATTTTTGTTATAGCTAAAATTCACCACTACCCCATCTTTTTATCTTGCTGACTGACATCAAGTTCTTGTTGAGGTCTGGAATATGCATCACACCTGTAAGTGTCGTCTATCCCATCACTCATCTTCAACTTTACCTACCCATGAACAATAATTTTCACCGGAGAGTTATCTTCCAATAAAACGTTTCCCCTATCAAAGGTTTCATACTCACGAAACTAGTCTCTGTGAGGTGTCATGTGAAAGGATGCTCATGTGTCAATTATCCAAAACTATGATCTGATTGAGCCAAACAAAATGCCATATTTTAGTCACTAGTATCATCATCATACTGGTCCTTGTTTTCTGAAGTTGATCTCTCGCATGTCCGCTTTTCAGGGTTCATACTCTTACTTCTGCAATCCTTATTTAGATACCGAGCTTCCTACACTTCCAACACTTCAACCCAGATTTTTCTCTACTTTTCGATCTTCCCATGAACTTAGATTTATCACCAGACCACTTGTAGTCTTTATCATGGGTTCGCCCTCTCACAGATAAGGCATCATTTGACGAGTTTTTTGAACCCTATCGCCTCATCTCTTCAGAAAATAGGGCTGCCACAGCATTCTCAAAGGAAAGATCAGTCGTACCACTACCAATCGCAACTATCAAGTTATCTCACGAATCAGGTAGTGAATAGAGCAGTGTAATAGCCTTATCGTCATCCGTCACATTAACATTGATAGACAATAACTGACTTATCAAAGTGTTAAAATCATGTAGATGAACAGAGAAAGAATCGCCCTCAGCCATCTAAAGGTTGTACAACTTCTTTCACAGAAATAGTTTGTTTACCGGAGATTTACTCTGATAAAGGCTTTCTAGCTTCTTCTATAGATCTTTCGCAGTCTTCTATCCAGAAACGTTGATCAAGACAAAATCGGCCAGGCACAGCCGAATCACACTTTGTGCCTTCTGATCAAGCTTCTCACACTCCGTGATGGCCACTATAGATGATACCAAAACTGCCACCAGCGATGCCGCCTCTACTGTGGATGCTGTCGTCATGCTCATCATATTCTTTGGCATCTGATCGACTATCACTATCCATATATCCCTATCCACGAGTAGATCATCCATCTTCAGTTTCTATAACTCGAAAATTTTCCCTCCGAACTTTCGATTTCAATCCGTGATCCAATCGACATCTCTGATCGTTAATCCTCGAACACAAAGCTCTGACACCAATTGAACGGTTCGAGACCTATTAATCATATGAATTATAAACAGAAAGAAAAAAAGACAAGATTTACCCAGGTTCACCCCAGAATAGGGCTATGTCCTGCCAGAAGTTTCTTATTATCAACCTCACAAATCTCTAGTTTCAATGTATGCTCAGTATATAAAGAGTATTTTTAAGTAACTTAAGACGCCTTAATTAGGATTTTCACCATATTGCAAAACTACGGCTATTCATGGGTCAAAGCCCAAACCACCAACCAAAAAACCAGACTCAGCTCATGTAGAAGGCCTAAAAGTTTCTGGAATGCTGTCCTCTAACCTCTGCCTACTTTCTGGGGAGTGAGACCTCGCTCGCTCACCAGGGAGTGAGATCCCGCTCACTCACATAGGAGCGAGACCCCGTGGTCGTCCGGGGTTCTACAGATCTAGTCCCGTGAAGTATGCACCAACTCTAACATCAACTACTTTGGATGGAAAATAGAGTTTCAAGTTTTTTATTATAATATACTATATATGGGTATCATCACAAATTTTGTTCATGTGATGTTCAAATTTCACAATAGATATGATTGTGTTGTTTGATCGTTATTTAATTTATTAACAATTTGAACTTAAATTTTTGAATCAGTGGTTTAAATTCTATTTTCAATTTATTCATTAATAATCTGCTTAGATCGAGTTGCTACAGTTTAAGTGTCAGATCACTAATAAATCCCATGTATATTTCTTCCATGAGCTATCTACAATTATCAATCAGAAGTGGGGTAACAGCCTTACAATCAAAGTAAGATCAACTTTGCATGACATTTTAGCACATCTTAGAAGACCTAGTTGGTTCAATTTTTGTTGTTTAAACATTAGTTAGTGCAATGGTGAAATGGAGTTATTTTTTTTTCTTTTTTTCTCTCAAATTTTGTTCTCTCAAGAACTTACAAAAAATAAACAAAAATCAACTCGTTAAGAATATCAACACTGAACACTCATACGGATCCGCAATAATACAATGAAGAGTAAAGAAGATCAATACTTCTGCAGTAAAAAATTGTGAAGAAAAACTTGCACTACACATAAATATTGATTATAAAATAGTTTCCACAACATCTCAAAATTTAAAAAATCTAAATTTATAACAAAAAACAACATATTATAAGCTTACTTCTTAATTTTTATTGAAGTTAGAGGAGTTGAACCATAGTGGAGACACGTCTTTACTAGATTTATAGTAAATGCTTTCTGATGCATTTAAAAAAAATGACAAAAAATATATATAAAAAATACATTTGCCTTTAGTAAAATAAGGAAAAATAGTTTAATGGTAAGCTTAATGGTATGAAATTGAGTTTTAAAATTGAAATTTTAAGCTTATTAGGAGTAAAAATAAATTAAAAATTGATTCAATCAAATTAGTTTTATTTTCAAGCATTAATCGTATGTTATCAAACATAACAAGATATTTAAAAACTTAAAAAAATTTACTTACGAAAAGGAAAAATCCATTTTGTAAAATAACGGCTTTTCAGTTATGAAATTAGATAAATAAGAGTTATTAATAATTAATATTTTGAAATTCTTGTTAACATATGATATGTGTGTGTATTAATTTTCTTTTCATTGTTTTTTTTATATACATATAAAGGACAGATGAAATTTTCTTTGTATTTTTTATGATATTATAAGTAAAACAATAAACAAACAAGCTTTCTCCCGCCAAATAAGTTCCCAGATCGGCCATGAACACAGAACTCAACTGCCATTGGCATTTTCCTTTTGGAGTGAGAAAGGGATGCATAGGATTTTTGCTTCACGTTATCGAAATGACGAGTCTGTTTCTTTTTGTCTTCAGTTTCAGGATAATATTTTCCGTACAACATTTGTCTCCTCCGTACTGAACTTAACAGGCCACGCGTGTGGGTGATGCCGGTCATCTAGAATATCAAGCATAATGTCTACCGATTTAAAATAATATATCTAATAATTTTATTTGTCGTATTAAAATTTTATTGGATTATTTTATAATTTTTAGTATTTTTTTATTAGATCAGTCAGTACAAAAACAATTATTATAAGACCTAAAACATTATAAAAATTTTGTTACAAGAATAAAACATTCATAATATGAAATCTATATTTAAGATTGATGAAATTATTTGAGAATGAATGCTTTTTATTTTTATTACTAAATAATGACCTGAACTATTAATAATTAATCACGCAGATTAAGGAAGATAGAAATAAAGAGATTTAGTTACAGAGGTATGCTTAAGTGATGTCTTTAAAACTAGATTTGGTGTCTCTAAAGTATTTAACTTGACGTATATGGTCTCAACGCGTTTATAATCTAGAATACAATCATATATAGTACTATTTTATTTAAACGCGCATCCACTAAAAAGGCAAAACGATTGCTATAGGAATTACCTTACTATTTGAAACTTACAAGACTTACAAAATTATCAAAATATGATTCTCACAAATAGGATAATAGAAGATATGAGATTGTTATGGTATTTTGCAGATGAAATAATAGAGAAATTTATATAGTGGTAACTCCAACAACTAATTTGATCATTAAAGGACCATAACGACTATTGGAACCATATCGTCTATTTTAACCCCGATGGCTAGCTTGAGCTTATTGATTTCAAAAATTGGGCAAGTCTGAATGTGTCAATACAAGTCAGGTCAGACCAAGCTGATTCGATATATTTGAAAAAAGGACGTCACTCGAAGTGTTTCTTTTATGAGGAAGGCTCTACAATGTTAAAATCAACAAGTGGTTTAAAAAAAAGAAGAATATTTCTAAGGAAAAGTGTCTTAATAGTCGTGCATTTGAAATAATGTGTCTTTTACGTAAAACTTTGAACATTACCCTAATGAAAAAATGTGGTGGGATACTTTGGGACAAAATTATCTTTTTGCCCTTAAAAAGAAAGGTGTGTGACATTTGACATTTTTTGTTAAATAGATAGTCTTTTCCCTTTTAGATGTGAAATTACTTTAATGCCCTTTAATATATCTACATGTTGATTTTTTATTAGAAGTATATTTTACCCTATCAAACCCCAACAGTTGAATTGACCAAAATGATATGTCTTAATTTTTTAACACTAAAAAATAAAGCTACATATATATATATATATATATGAAAATAATAAGGATTTTTTATAGGTAACTTAAATTCGGGGTATCACAAGATAAAATTTTAGAACAAACTCGAAAGAAAAAAAATTGAATGTAAAAGTTAAAATTGAAGATTTTACATGATTTTGTTGATTTGTTTTAATTGTTTTCCTTTCTATATTGAGTATGGAAGTGAAACAAATGGGTTGAGAAATTGAATTTGATGTATATTATGATTTTTAGATGAATACCATATTCAATAGTTTGTTAAAATTATGGTTTGTTAAAATTGACTAAGTTAGACCTTCACTTGGCATATAAAAGTTTCAAGAACAAAGAAGAGAGGAAGAAGATGAGAAATTAGTGTTTAATTTTTGACAGGTGGTATCAATTAGCAGCGATGATATTTTTTTTACTGGCGTTATTTATTATCCATCTGTATTAAAAGGTGTATTAATGTATTTTTAATTTTTTTAATTTATTGTTTATCCGATCCTATGAAAGCGAATCCGTAGAACTATCATTCATTAAACTATTAATATTCAATATAGTAATATATCATTTCAAAATTTTAAGTGTAATAAAAAAGTCAGAATTTTTAGGGACAAAACGGTACGTCCTTCCAAAAAAAAAAGAAAAAGGAAAAGACCATAATTGTTGTATTAGAGTTAAAGTTGATGTTATTGAACCTTATATGTTTTTGAGCAGAAATTTTTATTAGGTACAAAAAAAACATTTTTACATTGGAATGAAAATTTAATTAGTAATTTTTTAAAATTTCACTTATAACATTAATTGAGTATGTACGAACGTTATTAGTGAGGTTCTTCAAAATTACCTATCAAGTTTTCACCTCGGTGTAAAAATAAGTTTTGCATCTAGTGCAAACATGAATTTCTCGCGTTTGAAACTACAATTTAATTAGAGATATTATTGTAAATTTAATACTCAAAACAAAAAAGATGAGTATGAATAACAGTTTTTTAAGACCAATAACATCACATTTAGAGTTGTAATAAAAAAAATTGATTAAAGAATGGGCTTTGAATACTGTAGACATGTACACCATCAACGTACATCCGGTCCCTTAAAATTTTAGTGGTACTTTTTTGAATTTTTTTGAATTTTTTTGAAACTTGAGTAATAATGCACAAAAACACAAATGGAAAACTTAGCGTCTCAACACGCATTACTTTTCTATATGATGAAACAATACGTTAACATTGATCAATTAAGATTGAATAAAGAGAGAGATAGAGATGAAGAGAAAATTAATATAAGTTGAAGATGAGATAGATAAAAATAATGAATAAGACGTGTGAATTAAAGATAACAGAGATAAGAAAAGTGAAAAAATTAAACTTGAAAAAAAATCCAGTTCTAAAGTGGTATCGAATTGAGTACGACTAGTTATTAATTATTAATATTTAAATTATTTTTTTACATAAGTAAATTTGAATAAAAAAAACTTAAAAAGAGATTAAATTTTAAAAAGTTAAGACTTCACAACAGTTCAGGAAACATAATAATATCTTGATAGATATTTCCTTCGACGCTTTCTCTTGAAGAACCGAGTGATACATAAAGAGCGGTGATATCACACAATCGATTCTGTAATAGGAAAAATTTATTAGTAATCATAAAAAAATTGAGTAATAAGTTTAGCATTTAAAAAATTACGGATAAATTGAATTGTAATTTTTTTTAAATAAAAAAATTACAATTCCATTTATCCGTGATTACTAGTAAGCTTTCTCAATTCCATGACAACTCCCACGAAATCAAGTTTGTAAGATCATCACTCATGCATTAATTCAAGAAGCGACAAGTCTTCATTTTCTTTTCTTTTTTGGCTGTCCGTACAATAAGACCTTTTTTGTTCATCCGTTTTTTTTCCATTTGGAAGTTTTACGAAACTTATTTACGCTACATTTGGTTGTGTGCAATTGAAGTTTGAGATTGAAATTGAAATTGAAGTGAAATCATATTTTTTTAAGCATTAAAATGATTGAAAAAAAATCATGATTCCACCTCAATTCCAAATTTTAATTCTAGATAATTTAAGTAACTGTGCTTTATTTGCTTAAAAAAATACCCTTGTGTGATTGTGAGATTTCTTCGTTGGTCTTTGGTGAGGTTCTTTGAATAAAGAAAAAAAAAGAATTTAGTATTTAGATACGATCATAATAAAAAATATTTTTTTTATGGGGAAAGAGAAATAGATTGTATTACGATGTGATATGATTTTTTTTTTAGAAAATCATATTTTAGTGAGAGATTTCTTTTCTAAATTTGTTTAGAGGATTATTGCTTTTCTTGAAAGATTTTCTTTATTTATTTTTTTGATTTGTTTACGTTAAAAAATGGTCTATCTAAATGTCTGGATAGTGGGATATTTAAATTTTATAAAGAATTTTTTAGACATTTTGAAGAATAGATACTGAATAAAATTTTTGATTTAATAACATAGAAGATAAATGATAAGGTCAAGAACATTTCATACGGCGGAAGATATGTGTATGGAAATTACATTGGTAATCACTACTACCACTAAGGCCAATTTGATTATTTTGGTCATCCTATAATCACTAATTTCAAATTATTTCAATTTCCATTGTAAAAAAAAAAACAAAATCTTGAGGATAACCACTTCTTTTTAATAAAAATTCGATGCATAGAAGAAATCCCTTAGACGAAAAATATTTTGCTAGCTCGGATGTAAGACCTATATTTTAGATCAATTAGAAATTTTATTGATAATTTAAAAAAAATTTATTAATAATATTATTTTTTAGCATTTTATATTTATATTGATATTATTAATAAAATTTTTAAAAATTATCAATAAAATTTTCAACAAATCTAACGACCAAAAATTTTTCCCACAGGCAACACATGTAATAATTCTGTCACACATTACCATGTCAAGCTTCTGAGATACACTGTAACTTGGCAAGAATCTGCATTCTGCAAAAGAAAGGAAATAGGACAAGATCTGTAATTACTACCTAAATTTTGGGCATAAATGTATGGTAAACGGCTCTGATCTAAACACACAACAGGCTCCACTTGTCAATTTCACAATGCCTATAAGTCTTGCCTTATTTTTTTAAAAAAATATATAATGAAAGGGAGACCTAATAATATAATTTTTTTAACAAAATAAAAAAAAAAAAACATGATTGATCATGTATGAGAAGATGGGACCCACAAAATGCATAGGATAAAACTTGAAACTTGATGAGAGGGAGGAGGAGGAGGAGGAGGACTGGTTCTCCTTGGGCTTCTCTTTTCAAACATGCCAGGTCAATTTTTGCAATAAACCAATCATAAAAATTCCCAATAAAGAATTTCTAAAAAAACCCAAACAAAATTCAACTCATGAAAAGATTAGCATAAAACGTGAAAAATATAGGAAGCAAAGAGAAACCCCGGAATTTCCTGCATTGCTTCGGATTTCCAGTCGGGGAGAGAGAGATGAGAGATTTTCTCTCGCTTTGGCCCTAAAACCCTGTCATTACTTTTCTCTCTCTAAAAAGAAAAAGGAAAAAGGAACATCTCTCTCGCTCCTTTATTTCTTGATCTGCAATAACGGACCAGCTCTTCCTCTATCTGTTCTCTTTTCTTTAATGGTGTTTGGCTAAATGGGTTTTTTAAATCCAGGTACATTCCTTTGGTTCCTTATTTCTTCATCTATTTTGTTGGTTTTTTTCGGTGTTTTTGTTAATTGTGTTGGAATTTCTGGTTTAAAATCTATTAAGTAAAGATTGCTTTAAAGTTTTTGCTGGGCATTGTCTCTATTTCCTTTCCTATCAAATGCGATTTTCAGTTTGTGGATATTGGAGGTGAATGTGCATTTGTGTTTGACATTTCAGCTCTCAATTTTGAGTCTTTTCTATAATTGTTTTTATTCTTACATATGGGAAGGGAAATAAATGTATTTGAGTTTAGGTGTGTTGTTAATGTTATGAATTTGTTGTTTCTGCAGCTACTATCAATGCAGATTTGTTCTCTCGACTAAAATTTTCTGTAGTTAATCAAATCTAATGGTCCACGAAATCTTCAAATTTGGTATGCAAAATATTTTGATGCAGTTTCGAGTATGATCACTTTTATGGAATATGGTGCTTCTCAATTTTGATGCATAAAGATTATTTTTCATTTACCCATTAAACGTTGGATTTTTGTTGTTACAAGGTTCTCATGTGCGGCAACTTGTAAATGTATCTCATATGGTTAATTCTTGTTCGTGTTTTGTATGATTAGGCCCTAACAATAATTTGAATAAGACGCATCGTTGCACCCTTGGTGAAGGAGCTTTGGCGTTCTTCTTGATGGTTATGTGCTAATCCTCTTGCTTTGGAGGTGAAATTTTGAGAAATGGCTCGAGGAAGAATAAGGGCAAAGCTCCGGCGTAGCAATCTTTACACATTTGGATGCCTTAGGCCAAGTGCTACTGAGATCCAGGCGCCACATCCAATCCAAGGTCCTGGGTACACGCGAATTGTGTATTGCAACCAATCTCATATGCACAAACACAAACCTCTAAGATATTGCTCGAATTATGTATCCACCACAAAGTATAATATGATCACTTTCTTGCCTAAGGCACTATATGAGCAATTCAGGCGGGTTGCCAATATATACTTCCTTATGGCTGCAATGCTTTCATTATCTTCTCTGTCACCATTCAATAAATGGAGCATGATTGCTCCCTTGGTTTTTGTTGTTGGGCTTAGTATGGCAAAGGAAGCTTTAGAAGATTGGCAAAGGTTTATGCAGGATGTGAAGATTAATGCCCGGAAAGCTAGTGTTCATAAAGGAAATGGTGTTTTTGGTTACAGGTTATGGAAGAAGATTCAGGTTGGCGATGTAGTGAAAGTAGAGAAGGATCAGTTCTTTCCGGCTGATTTGCTTTTCTTGTCATCAAGTTATGAGGATGGGATTTGCTATGTGGAGACTATGAACTTAGATGGTGAGACAAACTTGAAAGTAAAGAGATCTTTGGAGGTAACCTTGTCTTTGGAAGATGATGAGAGTTTCAAGAATTTCACAGGAATGATAAATTGTGAAGATCCAAACCCCAATCTCTACACCTTCATTGGTAATCTTGAGTATGATCGTCAGGTTTATTCTATTGATCCTAGTCAGATTCTCCTGAGAGATTCAAAGCTCAGGAATACAGCTTATGTGTATGGGGTGGTGATATTCACTGGTCATGATACCAAAGTCATGCAAAATGCGACAAAATCCCCGTCAAAAAGGAGCAAAATAGAACGGAAAATGGACTATATCATATATATTCTTCTCATCTCCCTTGTATTAATCTCGTTGATCAGCTCAATAGGCTTTGCTTTGGAGACAAAGTTTGAAATGGCAGACTGGTGGTACTTACGGCCCCAAATTCCTGATAAAGCATATAACCCAACAAATCCTGGCCTTGCGGGGATCCTCCATATGCTCACTGCTCTCTTGCTTTATGGATATTTGATACCTATATCACTCTATGTTTCAATTGAGGTTGTAAAAGTTTTGCAAGCAGGTTTCATTAGCCAAGACGTACACATGTATGACAACGAAAGTGGGACCCCTGCTCAAGCACGCACGTCAAATTTGAATGAAGAGCTGGGCCAGGTAGATACGATTCTTTCTGATAAAACTGGAACTTTGACCTGCAATCAGATGGATTTTCTTAAGTGTTCCATTGCTGGTACTTCCTATGGAGTACGTTCGAGTGAAGTCGAACTCGCTGCAGCAAAACAAATGGCTATTGACCTAGAGGAGCAGGGTACAGAAATGTCTGGTGTTTCCAGGCTTAAAAGTAAGGCCCAAGGTTCATGGGAGAGCAGCATAAGAGCATCAGAAATTGAGTTGGAGACTGTTGTTACTTTTAAAGATGAGAAGGATCATAAGCCTCCCATAAAGGGGTTCAGCTTTGAGGATAGCCGCCTCATGAATGGGAATTGGTCGAAAGAACCCAATGCAGAGGTCATTTTGTTATTCTTCTGGATATTAGCAACTTGTCACACTGCTATTCCTGAGCTGAATGAAGAGACTGGCAAGTACACATATGAAGCAGAGTCTCCTGATGAAGCGTCTTTTCTTGTTGCAGCAAGAGAATTTGGTTTTGAGTTTTATAAGAGAACTCAATCGAGCGTGTTTATCCATGAAAGATATTCTTCGTCAGCACAACCAATTGAAAGGTGAGGATACGAATGAATGGCGTATCTTGTTATATTGGCTTCTTTCTCTCTTGAACCCTTAATTTCCTGGAATTTTGATTGTCTTCTGGAAATCTTACAGAGAGTTCAAAATTCTGAATTTGCTGGATTTCACTAGCAAAAGAAAACGAATGTCTGTTATTGTACGCGATGAGAAAGGTCAGATTCTTCTCCTGTGCAAAGGTGCTGACAGGTTAGCCTCACAACTGTCCTTGTAATTTTTGACTTGTCCTTAGACATATTAACAACTAGGCATATGACAATCCATGTGTAACATATTCAGCCAGTTTCCATAATGCGTGAGGGGATTTTATTTATCAAAATATAATGTGAGGGGGTCTTACATATCTATTTAAGGTTTGGCAATGGTCAAGTATAATTTGCATCTTTTGGTGGTTTTAGCAATCTCCTCTTTGTATCTCATGTATTATTCCTTGCTTAAATTTTGTAGCATAATTTTTGATCGGCTATCGAAGAATGGAAGGAAGTACGAGGAAGCTACCACTAAGCATTTGAATGAATATGGAGAATCTGGGTTGCGTACATTGGCACTTGCTTATAGAGTGCTTGATGAGTCTGATTATTCAGCATGGAATAATGAATTTCACAAAGCCAAAACTTCTATTGGTGCTGATAGAGAGGCAATGCTTGAGCGGGTATCAGATATGATGGAAAGGGATTTGACCCTTGTTGGTGCTACTGCTGTGGAGGACAAATTGCAAAAAGGGGTATGCATTATTGTTGCTGTATAGACATAATTAGAAGATTTCCTTTTTGGTTTACTCCAATTTAAGTCCATTTCTCTTCATATTAGGTGCCCCAGTGCATAGATAAACTTGCGCAAGCTGGTCTCAAGATCTGGGTTTTAACAGGGGATAAGATGGAAACTGCAATCAACATAGGGTTTGTCCATATCACTTAAACCAGATTCTGAAGTTCTTGAAAGCTGCTCCATCAAACCAATTTAATGAAACATTTATTTTCCCAATGCAGATTTGCATGTAGTTTACTGCGACAAGGCATGAAGCAGATCTGTATAACAGCAATGAATTCAGATGCAGCAGTATCCCAAGATTCCAAAGAGGTATATGTTACCTTAAGAAATGGTTTAGGAATTGTTTCAGGAAATTGAGGCATGTGATGTTAGACCTTGTTACTTCTGGTTTCCAATCAGGCTGTGAAAGATAACATTTTGATGCAAATCACCAATGCTTCACAAATGATCAAGCTAGAAAAGGATCCACATGCTGCATTTGCTTTAATCATTGATGGGAAAACTCTAGCATATGCTTTGGAGGATGATATGAAGCATCAGTTCTTGGGATTGGCAATTGATTGTGCATCTGTCATATGCTGTCGTGTCTCTCCCAAGCAGAAGGCACTGGTAGGATTTCTCATTTGTACCAGCTTCAATACTACCCCCAACCGAAAACAAAAGGAAAAAAGTCCTTTCTGGTTTCTGTTTAAGTGATCTTTTTAACGTCACATGTATTGATTTGTGTTCTTTTATTGGGTTCAGTGCTTATTTGTTTTATTTTTTCATACAAGGTGACAAGGTTAGTAAAAGAAGGAAAGGGAAAGACCACGCTAGCGATTGGTGATGGTGCAAATGATGTTGGAATGATTCAAGAAGCTGACATTGGTGTGGGCATCAGCGGGGCGGAAGGTATGCAGGTTGGTAATTTGTCTTCCTGGCACTTTTGCATTATTTTATCCTTGAAGGCATTCTTAACATTCCTTATTAAAAAAACATTTCTTGAAAAATTTGAACTCCTTTTTGCAACCCTGGAAATTTTGTCTTTTTTTTAATGGATAGTGCTAAACATATATTTTCATATAGGTTTATTGTCTGTGATGTCCAGAATTTTAGGATTGGTACAAACTTGAATTGCATTGGACGAAGGAGGGAAACATGCCTGTTTGCCATGTTGTGTTTAGTTTGACATTTAGCCTGGAATTTTCTGTGCTGGTCATCTTTAGAGGGAGGCAGGGAGGGAATGGCTTTAGTTATACTTTTAGCCAGGAATAATCTGAGCTGGTCATTTTTAGAGAGAGAGAAGAAGGGAGGGAGGGAGTAGAGAATAGAGACCCGTATTTTTTGTTTGGCTGGAGTACCATAGTTATTGGGATCTCTATACCCCATTGAAACTGCGATCCAGATCCTACATTTCGATTTGTACTGTATTCGCGGACTGGATCCCTAAAATTGACGATTCAAATTTTTATTAAGACTTTTAGCCAAAAAAATAAAAAAAAGAAGATTTCTAGACACAAGAAAAGATTTAAGAAAATGTTAATACTTTATATATAAATTATGTTTTTCTAATATTATGTTTGTTGACTTTATTATTTTGTCAAAACTCGTATATCTTCTAAACTATTATTATGCACACAATTCTATTTATATTATATATATATATATATATATATATATATATATCTAATAAATTAATTTTATACATGATATAAATTATTTAAATCTACCCCAACGTACCACGTACGGGATGAGTAACGTACCAGGTTCCCATACCCATACTGCGAACCAGGGCGTACCGAGTTCCTGATAACTATAGGCTGGACTTGAGGTAAGAATACTCGGGCCATTCTTAACCTTTCTTTCTTGATCAAATTAAAAATAAAAGAAAAAATGCCATCACAGATGGCGGGTGTGCAAGGTATTTGAGCTGCAAAGTCGGCTGATGTTCTTTAGAATATCAGCAGCTGAAATTTCTATCACTTTATTAGTTAACCAATGTTAGGACAGAGATGTTGGCTAGTTTCCATGTATTTTATACTCAAGAAATGTCTGCAGGCACCATATTAATATGTCTGTGCTAAATCTGCCCGTCACTGATACATCAGTTGTCTATTTATATATTACGTTTGATGCACCGAACCATGTTCTACATGTAATGGTTGAAATCTTGACATGACAGTCAAGCCAAAGTACTTCAATCTATGCTTTAGGCACATCGTTTCTTGATGCTCAATTTTTGTAGGCTGTGATGGCTAGTGACTTTGCTATTGCCCAGTTTCGATTTTTGGAAAGGCTTCTGGTAGTCCATGGGCACTGGTGCTACAAGAGGATAGCTCAGATGGTAATGATCAAGCAATGCCCATGTTGTTATATTTTTAGGCATTTGGTGTGTTTGTATGCACGCATGCTGGCTCATAGCATCATCCAAAGATGCGTGCATTTGCATGCACTTGAGTCTGCTCTGATGTATTTTTTGTGTAATCGGGATGTTGTGCATTCAGATTTGCTATTTCTTCTACAAAAATATAGCATTCGGTCTCACCCTCTTCTACTTCGAGGCTTTTACGGGCTTTTCTGGGCAATCGGTTTATAATGACTATTACCTGTTATTGTTCAATGTCGTTCTTACCTCATTACCAGTCATTTCCCTTGGAGTTTTTGAACAAGATGTTTCGTCCGAGGTTTGCTTACAGGTTAGTCCCATTATTGACACTTTCCTCAGTATTTTATCCATTTTCCAGATAGCTATGTTTATATCGATGGATATGCCTGTTCCTTTTGCAGTTCCCCGCACTATATCAGCAAGGGCCTAGAAATTTGTTTTTTGATTGGTATAGGATACTCGGATGGATGGGCAACGGTGTCTATTCCTCTCTCGCTATTTTCTTCCTCAATATTTCCATTTTCCATGATCAAGCATTCCGTGCCGGCGGCCAGACTGCTGATATGGATGCTGTGGGTACCACAATGTTCACTTGCATTATATGGGCTGTCAATGTGCAGATTGCGCTCACAATGAGCCACTTTACATGGATCCAACACCTTCTAATCTTGGGCAGCATTGCCGCTTGGTATTTGTTTCTCGTACTTTATGGCATGATGCCTCCCGTTCTTTCTGGGAGTATTTACCAGATACTTGTTGAAGTTCTTGCTCCTGCACCCATTTATTGGTCAGCCACCTTGTTGGTAATAGTTGCTTGTAATCTCCCTTATTATGTCCATATATCTTTCCAAAGATGTTTAAATCCCATGGATCATCATATTATCCAAGAAATAAAACACTACAAGAAAGATGTTGAGGATGAAGGCATGTGGACTCGGGAGCGGTCCAAGGCAAGGGAACAAACGAAGATTGGGGTTACGGCAAGGGTGGATGCAAAAATCAGGCAGTTGAGAGGAAGGCTGCAGAAGAAGCTGTCAACCTTGAATGCATAAAATCCAATGTCCCCATCATCATAATGTCCATGATTTTTGGGTTTTTTTTTTTGTTGAAGATTCTTTAGGGTTTTTTGTCCGTTTGCAGTTCCAAATAGAGGCCTTTGATTCATTTTTTGGTACCACTTGTATCAAGTTAAGTGGGTTTGGTTCAATTCCCATTCCTTAGACAAAAGCCTTGTGGCTGTTGTACGCACACCATTTAAAGAGTTGAGAGTTAGAGCTTGTAAGCATAGTTGATGTCAAAGTTTCCTTTGTTTTCTTGGCTCTTTTACATGTGTATTTGAACCAAACAAACATTTTGATGTATAGTAAGCAGAAATCTCTATGATTTAATGTGGGCGTTTGTGTTAAATTTTGTTTAGATAAGCTCGTTTGTTTTTTAGTACATTGGTGGAGAAAGAGATCGAACTCAAGTCTATCATACGAAGGACTTATAAGTAACCAGTAAAGGCTGGGGTTTTGTTTGGTCAGCTCTGAAATGGGTAAAATGATGCTTGTTGGCTAAAGCTGATTTTCTTCTAAAATTCTGCAGTTGCATGGGCGTTTCTATTATAGTGTGATGTGAGGCTGTTATGAACTTATGTGCATATTTCTCTCTTTTGCAGCAGAGCAGCTTGATTCTATACTGCTAAAAAAAATCTGTCATTCAGATTCAAACTGTTAATTATATTTAAACTAAAGTAGACTATTTCTGGGGTAGTCAGTAGAAAGTTTACAGGTAGCTAAAGATTTCAAACTACTTCTCTCTTTTTCCCGAGATTGATGGAATTGGAATTATTGAGATTTTTGATGAAAACGTCATGTCACTGCTTTTTAATAGTAAAAAAGCATTTGCATTTGATTTTAATTATTCGCGGAATCAAAAAAATTATTAATAATCATAAAAAAATTTAAATAATAATTATTTTAAATTTTTTTAAAAAAATTAAATAAAATAATTATTATTTAATTTTTTTAATTATTAATAATTTTTTTCGCTTTCACTGTAACTTTTACAAAACTGAGTTCGGATTACTGTGTATTTATTCCCGGCAATGTCAAGGAAAAAAGCAGCAGTTGTACAAGTCTTTGTAATAAGCTTCGATTATATCAAAGCTAGATAACACGAGTACTTTTAAGTAAAAATAAATAATAACAACGCTCCGCTTTCGTCTTCTTCTTTCTTCGTCTTCGTCTTCGTCTTCTCACTCTAAAGAGAGAGAAAGTTAGTACTTTATTTCCATCCATATCCCATGCCACCCCTTCGATTTATCTTAGCCGTTGATTTGCTTCTCTCTTATAATCACGTATAGGCTCTTCAAGTCAAATCAACGCTTGATACAGCCGTTATTTTTTACCCCTAAAAGGATATTTTTTTTTGGTTTTGCCTTTTTTGGGAGGGTTAATCGAAGGAGCTAGATTTTTTTTTTATTTGATGGAGCCACGAATTGGGAACAAGTTTCGACTAGGTCGAAAGATCGGTAGCGGATCCTTTGGAGAGATCTATCTTGGTTTGTTCTTTTTTATTATTCTTTGTATTACCTCTTAATTGTTTTTGTCGGTGTTAATTTTGTTATTTTATGCTATTTTTTTGGGATCGTTTAGGTACTAATATTCAAACAAACGAGGAGGTTGCAATTAAGCTTGTAAGTATATATAGTTTCGTTTATGTGATTAGTGCACTCTGTATTATTTAATTTTGTGAGTTTTATCGGAAATCTATGAGGTAGTGAGTGCTTTTAATTTGACCTCAAAGTTCTGATTAATATGCTTGTGTTTGTTAATTTTGTGGGTACAAATCGCTTGTGTAATTTTGTGATTGAATGATAGTTATCGATTCATTCACTTAGAATAGTAACAGAGTGCTAGCAAAGTATTACATTGAGAGTTTTAAGTGTAATTTCTTAATATTTCAGATATGTTGCACCTTTGAGAGGAAGTTATGAGCTGCTTCTTGTGGTAGTTTATCTGTGACATTGTAGGTCTCTTTTAGGTTTTGCATTGATGGTAATTTGGTTTGTACTTTGTAGTTCATGCTTTATCCATTTCAGTGTAGGCTAATCTATTGCATTAAGTTATTGAAGGCTAAATTTCCAATTTATTGGGATCTTCTGCTGGGAATTTCGCAAGTTGAAAACTGTTGTTCGTCTCTCCGAGTCAGTGAAAAAGTGGACCTTAATAAGAATGTATATATTCAGGTAGCTTGGTTTGGCTTAGTTTTTTTTCACAAAAATAGGACTTTAAGCACTCCTTTACCCAAAATCTACATGAATAACACTAAAGCATCCTCAATTAAAGCAACTGATTATATTTTATGTTGAAAAAAGCTCAGCCAAAATATATCTAGTATATATGCTTTTCTTATCTTTTAGTCTCCTAGTTGGAGACAGCAATCACACAATAGTCAAACATTTGGTTGTACGAGGGTTGTAATTACACAATCCAAGCTGTTTATCTGGATTAGGGTTTAATATTGACTTCGAACAAAATTTATGGTTCAACCTTAAGACGTTAGGGCTAAGGGCTTGTTGGATGGCAATTTGTTCGTATCTTCTTAAAAGATTGCTGGCTAAGAAGCTTGGTTTTAAAATATTGGTGAAGCATTGTTTCATTCTTCCAATTCAATAATTAATGGTTTTGCTTTTACCTTTACATTTTCAAAATCTGAACTGGTATCTTTGCCCTTCCATTTGGTTAATGTACAAGATGAGCAAACAGTTGCATTGTTTTTGTGAGAATTAAGTTAAATTCTATTATTAAAATGTGAAGATCCTGGTAAGTTAGAGAGTTTATTATCAGGGTTTGGGGCTATATCTGCAAGCTCGGGCTTACATCTGCTTTACTGCTTAACACATGCATGTTCAGTCAAACTCAGGAAAATATATGCAGTTTTTGTCCTCTTGCTATGAATTTTTTTCCAGAATTTACCTAATTATGTTCCTTGTTAGTGGCTGTAGTTGTTGATGGTGTTGAATGTTGTCAGTGCATACATTCTGATAATTGTTTCTTTTGGTCAGGAAAATGTCAAAACAAAGCATCCCCAACTCCTCTATGAATCTAATTTGTATAAAATACTACAGGGAGGAAGTAATGACCTGTTCTTTTATACTTCTTGCCCCTTCATCTTCCCCTACTCCCTTCCCCCCATCCCCAACACCCTTCACTGTTTTTGGTGCTATCTGCTCATTCCTTGATATCCTTAATGGTTTTATACTTTCCATGTTTGGCAGCTGGAATTCCAAATGTGAGATGGTTTGGTGTTGAAGGAGACTATAATGTTCTTGTGATGGATTTATTGGGGCCTAGTCTTGAAGATTTATTCAACTTCTGCAGCAGGAAACTGTCACTAAAGACTGTTCTCATGCTTGCAGATCAGATGGTAGGATTCCTTCTGTTTTTTTTTTTTTAAGTGGCAGGATTCTTTCTGTTGCATGAATAGTATTCTGACATATCACATACATTTCACCGTCATCTTTTTCTTGGTATTTGTGTCAGATCAACCGAGTTGAGTTTGTTCACTCCAAGTCTTTCCTACATCGAGACATCAAGCCTGACAACTTCCTAATGGGCTTAGGGAGGCGTGCTAATCAGGTCTTAGTTTGAAAGGTGTTTTTGTTGTTCGTCTTGTTTCATGTTCTATCATTATTCATTAGGTAATTGTTTACGTACTTATAGGTCTACGCCATTGACTTTGGTCTGGCAAAGAAATACAGAGACACCTCAAGCCATCAGCATATTCCTTATAGGTTAGTACTTTAGTATAATTGATTTCATTTTTTCCCCTCTTATGGTTGAAGAGTTTAAAACTGGTATAAACTTGAATTCATCTGAACTCCTGTGAACATTACGTTTATTCACCATGCTAGGTTATTAAAGTTGGAGCTTATCTCAGTATTGGACGGTGATTAGGATCAGATATAAATGCTCCTAAACGTTTTCATTGAACGTGCATTTTTTTTTAATTTTTTTAAAAAACATGTATGGAGCTAACATTTTTTCCATATGATCTTTAACCTAATAAATTTGAAGTGCATCTTGGACAGTATCGCTTGCATACAATTGAAGAAGTGCTAACTTTTAAATTTATAAGGGTTATCTGTATATCCCATTGCCTGACACAGTTTCCCATCAATAAGTTCATTTTTTTTTCTTCCTCATTCTTTTGTGTTTATTTATCTGTTGTCTCAGATATGCCAAGAAATCATAAGGATCACTCTTAGAGCTTGAATTTTTGTTCTTTTTATACATGCTTGTTGGTACAATCCTACTACAATTCCTATGATCCTTCCCTATCCTCCATAAATATGATTTTAGAAGTAATACAGATTGTTCTTTTTAATGTATGATTGTGGGATCTTACAATTCTATGATCTAGATCGCGATTTTAACAACTGTGACCATTTGTCCTCTGGTTGAGCTCTGAGTTAGAGCAGTTAATACTAAATTGTTGTTTGCGTTTCGCTTTTGTTTTATGTACTTGTGTTATTAATAAGTTCTTGAGCATTTTCCTCTGTGAACGAGGTGCAACGCTTGTTGCAGTTATGATTTATGAACTTTAATTTTTGTCATGTCAACTTTGGAGTCAAGGTGTATGGGCGTAAACATTTTGTTATGCATTTGTTAGTTTCACATCTGAAGGTTACTTATTCATATTGTAATTTATTTTGTGCTTGGTTGTCTTATTTTGATTTTGGTATAAATTTGCCAACTTAAGCTTCCTGTACTAAAATAGCATGTGATCTAGATTATAAAAGTATGGTTTACTAAATTACGCTTTCCATTTAATTTAAGTCTGACATTTTCATATAAATTACAGAGAAAATAAGAATTTGACAGGAACTGCAAGATATGCTAGCATGAATACTCACCTTGGCATTGGTATGCCATTTCTGTCCAAATCTCTTTATTCACCGTTTTGTTGAGGATTACAACCTGAAATTGATTCTGACTCTTCACTATGTTATAGAACAAAGCCGCAGGGATGATTTAGAGTCTCTTGGATATGTTCTTATGTATTTTCTAAGAGGAAGGTGAATGTTCCTTCTGACCATTACTATCTTAATTGTTTTCCTATGGTATGATTTGTTTAGTTATTACCCAATATCTATGTAGTCTTCCTTGGCAGGGACTGAAGGCAGGAACTAAGAAGCAAAAGTATGAGAAAATCAGTGAAAAGAAAGTGTCAACTTCTATTGAGGTGAACTCATGTCTGGGGATAAATTTTTTATGCAAATCATGTATGCTTAGCTAATGGAACTGATAGAAAAGTTCACTGCTTTCTTCTTAGGCTTTGTGCCGGGGTTATCCTACGGAATTTGCATCGTACTTCCATTACTGTAGGTCACTAAGATTTGATGATAAACCAGATTATGCTTATCTGAAACGACTCTTCCGTGACCTTTTTATTCGTGAAGGTTTGGACATCGTTCACTTTGTTGTTTTACGGAATGATACTGGTGCATGAGCGTACTGTCTTTCAATTATGATTCAGCAGTTCAATTTGTATAGTGATCTTCTTGCTTCAGGTTTCCAGTTTGATTATGTGTTTGACTGGACAATTTTGAAGTATCAGCAATCACAGATTGCCACTCCTCCCCGACCAGCTGTAAGTGATGTAGCATGATTAGTTATTCCTCTTTTGAGTTCTAGCTCCTTAACATTAAGTCTCTCAAGTTAAGTTATTGAATGTCCGGTTTTTCTTTCTTAAAAAACCGTTTTTACAGGGCGCTGGTGTTGGGCCAAGCTCTGGCATGCCGCCTGCTATTGCTAATGGCAATAGGCAATCAGGTAGTTCTCTTGCATTCCTGATGCATTTTTCCCTTGTTTTAGGTTCCACTACTAAGTCCTACTCTTTTTCACCTCTAGTTTTGTCCAACTACATTGATTAGAAGTTTCTTCGAATGAAATGTTTTCCTTTATTATTTGCATCAACCACCTTGCCTTGTGTTTTGAGTGGTGCAATCTCTTTTTTGCTTTCAACCCACAGGTTGCCTAGTGTGGTATTATTAGATGATGGAATAATGGTTAATAAACCACTTGTTACATATGCCAGAAGAAAAACAAAAGACCAAGGCTCTTGGTTCATCGTCTATCTGCCATTGTTCCATATATAATTGTTTTCCAGTATTTTAGGATGTCTTTGCCACTTCATGGGGATAAGATGTGAAAGACGCTTTTCTTTTCCTTTTTTTTCGTTTTATTACAGGTGGAGAAGAAGGTAGACCCACTGGTTGGTCATCAATGGATCCCACTCGTAGGAGGAACTCTGGACCAGTTGTAAATTTTGGAAGCTTATCTAAACAAAAAAGTCCTGTTGCAAATGATCCAGCTCTTGCTAAAGATGCAATGGTAAGTACTTCAAATTTCTCCAGATTGCATATCTTCCCTTCCCCATGCTTGCTTGTCATACCTTCAAAGATGGTAGATATGTGTATCATAAAACATCTTTATTTTCTTTGGTTTTAAGTGTTAGCAATGCGTCTGAGAAATTGTGCTTTAACTAAAGTTAATTTAGAAATCAGACATGAAGAATAATTTAATATTTTTGTTAAGCAACTCATTAGAACTTTTTTCTCGATTAATGGAGTAATCTGGTGTCCAGGTATTATATTGTAACTATTATATGTAATTCTAGAAACTAGGTGTTGGGTTGTCGTGGTTGGATTAAATATAGGGTTCTATTTTGGCAGCTTTGCTTTATTTTAAAACCTTTATCTGAGGTAGAAAAAAAAAAATTTCTGCAATTGACTTGCATCCTTAGGGCCACAATCAGAATTTTTATTTCTTTTGTTTTTATTTTGTCATTTCAAAAGAATTAGAATATGTCCTTTTTTCTTGTAGGATTGCACCTTATATCACTAAGCATGTGATTGGTGCGATACTTGTTATCCTTTTGAATTGAATTTCATGTGTATTTCATTTTTGTACTTTGTTCTTTCTCAGACTTATCACTTGCTTGAACTTGTGCAGTTATCTAGTTCTAACTTTATGCGGACAAGTGGATCGTCAAGGCGAGCTGCTGTCTCTAGTAGTCGTGATGCAGCAATTGTTGGAAGTGACTCTGATCCCTCTCGCCCTCGCACCACGGATGCTAGCCCAGGAGCACTCCTCAAAATTCCCGGTGGTCAAAGAAGTTCACCTGTTGTATCATCTGAGAACAAGCGCTCATCTTCTGTTAGGAATACCTCAATCATAAAAAAATACGAATCCAATCTTAGGGGCATCGAGAGCCTGCATTTTTATTAATGATAAGAGGTTACACTATTAGGGGATAAACTTTCTCAAATCCTAGCCCATTGTAAATTTTAAACCGGTATACTTTGTTACGCACTTGGAGTGGAAAGTGTTGTCTGTGTATTGTGCTTTTAGGAAAGCCGCAATCTAAGTTCATGTTGGGAATCAACACTGTAAGTACTGAAATAAAGAAGAGATCATGGAGAAGTGGATCCCCAATGAAACCTGCCTTGGGTAAATGCTTTTATCAAAATACTAAGGTAGGGAGGCGTTTTTTGAGAACACACTTTTTCTCTTGTAATGACTCGTTTTCCCCCTATTTTTGTGTTTAATTTCTTGACCATCATGAGCTCTGTGGTCAAAAGCCATCATATTGTATGACTTGTTGTAAGTATGCCACTAAGAATTTGAATATGCAAGGCTGAATATTCTGATATTAGTCACTTGTTACCTTTTATTCAATATAATTATAAGCAAGTTCACTAATCAGGGATTGAATGAAAATTACGAGATAATAGAATTTGATCTGGGTTACTTGTTGATTCAGCATGAGTTATTAGTTATAATGCTGTCTTCTTCAGATTCATTTGATTGACAAATGAATAATGGGATACAATGACAAGATATGGTAAAGCTTAATGCCATCTTTGGAGAGGAGAGGAAAGAGGTGGAGGGTAACCACCCAAACTTCCTTTCTCCCCTCGTTAAAAACCTTTCTTCTGCAAACAACCAAACATAGCATAAGTGATGAACTCGTGGTGTGTTTGGTGGATTGGATGAAAAAGACAAGAAATCTCATCCTACTCTTAATAGCAAAATGGTTTTATTTTATTATTTACGTATGTGATGTTTCATCCTCTCTTTATTTTATCTATGAAATACACTTGTAATATAAAAATCATCTTTATCTTTTCATAGATGAGAGATAATATACAACTGTGATTAAAACAACCAAAAAAACTAATGTTGCGATTAGTAGTGAAAGATTATTTTTATTTTTTTATAATTTATTCAATAATTTATATATTTTTAACATAATTTAAAAAATAATAATTTTCTTTTGCAACATAAATTAAAAAAGCATTAAGAATGTGCATGTACTTGTGGAAAATGTTTTCCGTTTTCTATTTCTATTTTTCTTAATACTTTCCACAGCATTTTGTATATTCTTAACATAATTTAAAAAACAATATTTCACTTTTCAACATAATATTAAAAAGTTATGAAACAATTTTTTTTTTGTTTCCCAACTTTTCCAATTTTATAATAAAAAAAGAAACGTTATTTTTTAAATTATTTTAAAAATATCTAGATTATTGAAAACATGTTAAGAAAAATAGAGAGAAAATGAAAAACATTTTCCAATAAAAAAAAAAACAGAGTTTTCAAGTTTTTAGTGGTATTAGAAAACTGAATGGAATAGCTATTTACAAAATTGATGTTATTGGCTTGTCAGCGTAAGTCAAAGCTCAGCTAAAACAAACTAATCTATTACACATAACAGGTATAACTCAACTGGCCATAATTAGCAAAGAAAACAAATCTGCACTGCTAAAATGATACTGTCTATTGCACAGATAGGGTGCAACTCAATTGGCTTCAGTGCATTTTGGCTTCAACACAATACATTTGCCAAGCTCAACCCACCTGTAACTCAATTTGCTCCCACACAATGAATTGAATTCACTACCTATGGAAACACCATTGGTCTATCACCCAAATTCCCTGCATGCATTGTTTTTAGGATCATCGGACTTCAAATATAAACCAAAAACATTTTGACGCGAGTTATCATAAATTTTCATGTTTTAGATTCTCGCGATGAGATAGTACAAATCACAAATCAAAAATCATATCAACGATTCTGACCCATTAAAAACATATTATGATAAAGTCCTTATCAACTCAAATAAAAACTAGAATAAGAAAATGAAAAATTAAAATGATAGAAAATTAATTAAAAATATTAAATTTTTCTTTTATGTATTTTAATAGAGATGATGAAAAACTTGAAAAGAAAGTAGTTTTCACTTTAACTAATAACATCGTTACTCTTACTTTTCTCCCTACTAAATAAAAGTTCATCACATGCTCTTCTCTTTTCTTTCCTTTTTCTATCTTACTAAACACACCTACTAGCTCAGTCAGTGTTAGCTCAAGATCTTCCCAGGTGCAATATTGATGTCCCCTTAACCTTAAAAAAAAAACCCCTTACTCAACAAGATCAGAAGCTAGAAAAACAAAAAACGAGGAGCATGTGTTTTCCTCCAGACAGGCCAAAAATATCCAGTAACATGTCAACTACCACTTATGGACCAGATTTCTATAAGAGGATAAGATTGAAAATTGTATGCCCAGAACAAGCAATTCTGATAGTATAGATCTTCACCAAATTGACTAAAAAATTTCAAACATTGCACTTACATGTAACCAACTGTCATAGATTAGGCCTCCTTAGATCCCAAAAATTAAGAACAAGTACAACTCACACTATAGAATTAATTTCTATGATTCATTTTAAGTAAAAGACTACTATATATGATTATAAGATCTGAACATAATTCTTAAAAGACAGTAATTTCTCATACACAACATAGTAAACCTTAAAATAAAACAAAATTAAAAAAAAATATATATATATATATATATATATACCCATTTTAATCACCACAACCCATAGACCACATTTGTGCAAGTGTCCTTGATCCACCTAAAGCTCTTCCTTAGAGATCCCTTCATTTTCCCTTCAACTGCATAGACCTTGTAGCTAGCAACCCTCTTCTTCCTTTGCAGCTCTGGATCTTTGAAGCTCCAGCTTTTTGATGATGACCCAAAATTGCTTTTACCTTTCTTCACCTTAATTTCTTTGCCCAGTTGATTTGCTTGTGAAGAATTGGCATAATTAGCACTGTAACACCTCAGGTCTTGCATGCTTTCCGGTGGGGCTCTGCCTCCATAGTTGCTCTCCATCTGCATACTCCCAACCCTGCATGACTTAGATCTAAAATCCTCCATCGAAATCAAAGATTTGAAAGATTCAAGAAGAGTGAGGCAAGATTTATACAATAGAATTGAGAAACAGAAAACCTTTTTTTTTCAAAAAAAAATCTTGTTGGATTTGCTTTTATTTGTGGAGTTGTTGTTGTTTATTGTTAATAAGTATATATGAGCTTTTCTCTTCCTTTCTCTATATATTTTGGATGACATTATTGAGAGAACAGCTAAAGATGACGTCTTTATTTGTCTTTAACCATTCAAATGTACTTTTTCTTTAATGTTAGTTTTTATTGGGATGTGATATTTTTCAATTTATTCACATTGTTAGTGGAGCATGAGGCTGCTGCTGATTTTTTTAATAGTCTTTGATGGGTATTTGCCACATGGAAATTATTGAACTTTGACTGGTGAAACAGCAAAAACAAGATTTGAGTTGGGCCTATTGATTATGATAATTAAGTTGTACTTATTTTTTAAGTCTAACAATGATAATTGGAATGGAACTCAGACTTTCCTTCAACTCAGATTTATTTTCATTTTCATGGATTTTGTGGACAGCTTGCTTTTACCCTCCTTTTTCTTCTTCTTCTTCTTCTTCTTCTTTTTTGAGATAATGGAGAGATTTGAGAGTAGATAAGGTATGACAGTAACTTAAAAATCAATTATTTTACCAAAGAATTTCAATGATGAAGGAATTCTTTGGTGGGACCAATTTGGTATGTGCAGCTTACAGATTAAAATTATTTTGATTTGACCTCAAAGGGCAAAGAGGGATAGAATTTTGATATGACAGTGACTGTGAAAATGTCAATTTCATTTTCTTCCAAGTGTTACTTTTGATGAGTGATGAAAAAAGTCAATTTTGGCAATTGTCATTCTTACTCTTTTATATGTTTACAAGTATTTCACAATTGTCATCAGATGTTCTCTGCAATATGCATATGATTGTTAAGTTTTCAAACTATTAATTTCGAATTTGATTTTGAAAATCATTAATAATAATTTTTTTCTCTATTTTATAATTAAATTTTGCTAATAAAACTCTCAATTTCAACCCCCCATTAAGTTTTTCTTGCATTGCTGTGATATGACTATACGTAGGGGTTTGGCTACAGGCATGAGTAGATCACTATAAACAAAATCACCAATGACAAAAGTTAGGTTTGGACTGTTGACCATATTTAATAATGGTGAAGAAAATCAGATTACCCTTGTGCTCTTCTAGACTGCATGAGCTCATGCCATGAGCTTTGAGGTTCACTAGGTATTAGCCGTCTTGGTGGAAGAATTGAGGACCACGAGAAGTGATGAGTTTCTCATTTAAAAAAAAAAAAAAAAAAACCTTTTGAAAAATAGACCCTGTAATAATGTATGGAGGTTATGATTTGTACAATCAGATTGATCCTATGGTCCTCAATTCTCCCACTAATATCTGTGAACCTCAAAGCTCATGGCATGTCTTGCTCATGCAGTCTAGAAGAGCACAAGGGTAATCTGATTTTCTTCACCAGTCGGTCGGTGGGTTTTATGTTTATTAATGGAGTATTTTAATACACAGAAGCACCGACTATAACAACGAATTTACAAAAAAAAAAAAATCATGCAGGCCCCGAGAAACCCCTTGGAGCCATAATTTTATGTGATAAAATATCTAACAAGGTACCACGACAAATTTGTTCACAAAATGAGAACGGCACTAATTCCTCGTTAAGTTTTGCAAGGCGGACTTGAGAGATTGAAGAGAAAAACACAGCTAAAATTAGATTTTTCCTTTCATTAGCAGATTTAATCTACCAATGATCCTTGAAAGTTAAATCTCTTTCCAATTAATGATATTCAAAAAACGATTCTATTTTACAGAGCATTTAATAATATTTTTCCAATCTCTTTCATTCGCAGAGTTGAAATATCAACATTCTGCTTGATGACACAGGAACTCATCCAAACATACAACCTTTAATAATTTTTATCAATAAGAAATAAATTATAAAAAAGGTATACAACAAAAACCCTACATGCAATGATAACACAAAACCCACCATGATAACTAGCAATCTTTATGATGCAGTTTTGCAGGACGCATATCATTAAATGATCATATATGTTTGAGACGAACATTAATTTAAACCACTAGACCAAAAAGGAAAAAGAAAGAAACAACACTCCTAACAGCACTTGCAAAATATGAAAACCCTTTTGCCTCAACAAACTTCCAAAAAAATAGTCTCTTCAGAGGAGATCAGCAACATTTGATGGCAGCTCCTCGATTAGCACATTATAGAACTTCTGGATATCAGACAGCATTCTTTCATCGTCCTTGGTCACAAAGTTGATAGCAACACCTTTCCTTCCAAACCGTCCACTTCGTCCAATACGATGAAGGTAGTTTTCCGGTTGAGTCGGCAGATCAAAGTTTATGACAAGAGAGACTTGTTGCACATCAATACCACGAGCAAGGAGATCAGTGGTGATAAGAACACGAGACGATCCAGAGCGGAATTCGCGCATGATGATATCTCGAGTATTTTGGTCCATGTCACCATGGGTGGCCGAGACTGTGTGGTCACGGCTTCGCATCTTGTCAGTAAGCCAATCAACCTTGCGTCGCGTATTCACAAAAATGACACTCTGGGTGATTGCCAGAGTCTCATAAAGATCACAGAGAGTTTCCAGCTTCCATTCTTCCTTATCAACATCGACATAGAACTGCTTGATACCCTCAAGAGTTAGCTCATCACGTTTGACCAAGATCCTTACAGGCTTGTTCATAAACTTCCTTGTAATCTCAAGGGCTTCAGGTGGCATTGTAGCAGAGAACACCCCAACCTGAACTTTGGCTGTCAGAAGCTGGAAAATGTCATAGATCTGACATCCACAACCCCATTATTAGAAAATCGAGAATTCTTAAAAGTTGGAAAAACCAATAAAAAGGATTTGAAATCAAGATACAATGACAAACCTGATCCTTGAAACCACGTGAGAGCATTTCATCAGCCTCATCCAGTACAAACATCTTAATGTAATCAGAGCGAAGTGATTGCCGACGCAACATGTCAAATACACGACCGGGAGTTCCAACAACAACATGAACACCAGACTGAAGAATGCGCTGATCCTCACGAACGCTTGTCCCACCAACACAAGCATGAACTCTAACTCCCAGGTAATCACCAAGTGCTCGCATAACCTTCTCAATCTGCTGAGCGAGTTCCCTAGTGGGTGCCAGCACCAATGCCTGGCACTGGACTAGACTATAATCAAGCTGCTGCAAGATACCGGAGCAGAAAGTTGCTGTTTTCCCAGTTCCAGACTGAGCCTGCTGAATCACATCAAGACCCTTGCAGAATGGAACAATTCCTCTTTGCTGAATTGCAGAAGGCTTCTCGAAACCTTGAAAGAAATTTAGTATAACACATTCAGAAATAGCATGAGCTAAGCCCAAAGATCAGGAAAACAAAAGAAACCTTACAAAAAATTAAACATCAGAGAACTGTGTCATTCTCACATCATACAACACTCAGCAACCATGAGGGGTCCCAACCCACAAAGACACGCTCTAGCGCTTGTGAGTTGTGGCACAACAGGAAGGCAATCAACTATGTAAGAGCAAAATTCCATAGGAAGAAGTACTAAAACAAGTTTGGAGGTTCACAGTGATCTTAGCAGTCCAAAATCGACTGAAAAAAAAATAATAATTCATATTCCACATCTTTCGATATAGCATGAGAAGAACAAGAATATATATTTTCTTTCTTCACCTACCATAAGCATAGATGCCCCTAAGAAGGTTCTCCTGTAATCCCATTGCATCAAAACTGTCATAAACCTCATCGTAGGATGTGAAAAAATCCTGTCCATCAGTTGAGAGTCTGCAGCAATAAATTTGTCAAGATATAAATTAGTACTGAAATCAGATCATTAAAACAAGAATAGATAAAGGCAAACATACAGCACACAAGATGCAAACAAGAAACTTACAACTCAGTCATTTTCGCATCATATTGACGAGCGTCAAACTGTGATCCTTCTGGTGCCAAACCTGCCATGACTGCACAAGGAAAACATATTTAAAATTTAGAAAATCTGGGGGCCCAGGGAGAGGGAGAGAGAGTTCTATGTGGTCATAGGTTTATGGATAGATTACAACACAAGGGAATGTCAAGTATAGATTACTTAGAATAGTATACATATCACCGTTCAGAGAAGATCAGTTCATCCATGTTTGGAAATCCAAATATTATCAAATGAAGGCTTAAGCCCTTTATTATTGAGAAAACTGTAACAGAATAGCCAATCTTGCAAACCAAACAGAGAGGAGTACAAGCATTAAAATTCTGTTTTAATATCTGGAGTCGATATTCTAAGAGGCATATGGCTATCTGATATCAAGGACATAAACCCTTTACTATCAGACACCGCTTGGCCCACCTCTCCAATTTCAAAGCCCAAAGGTCCAAGGTTTGAGCATTAAGAAGAAATCACAGGGTGACAAAAACAAAACAACTAAATATTCAGTTCTTCTAAGAACCAAAAAAATGCGAAAAAAATAGTACTAAGAACTCCTTTTTTTGATAAATAAGAGAAAATTAATGAACTAATCAAAAACTAGTAACAATCATTTCGATATTTCCTCCTAAGGAGTGTCTCGCTTATATTGTGTATATGCCAAAATGTTTCACATCATCTTCTTTTGAAAAAGATAGAGAGCAGACGGATTCAGCTCAGTCTTCCATCTATATCATTCTATCACACACACACTTAAAACACCTTTTAACATTATCACACCAAAAACAACCAGGGCATGTCAAGTGTAGATTACTTAGACCAGCATTAATATCACCACTAAAAAAAGAGTTTCTTCACTCATGTTGTTTAGAAATCCAAATATTATCAATGACAAGTGAAGCCCTTCCTTATTGAGAAAATTGTAACAGAATAGCCAAACTTGCAAACCACTCAGAGAGGAGTACAAGCATTAAAATTCTGTTTTTAATATCTGGAGTAGATATTCTAAGAGGCATATGGCAATCTAATATCAAGGACATAATCCTTCGCCATCAGACACCGCTTGGCCCACCTCTCCAAATTTCAAAGCCCAAGTCCAAGGTTTGAGCACTAGGAAGAAAGCACAGGATGACAACACGAAAACAACTAAATGCATTACTCAGTATCCAATTTCTCTAAGAAATAAAAAAAAAGTCAATAAATTAGTACTAACAACTCCTTTTTCAGAGTTGCACCAGAATATCTTGGTTAATAAGAGAAAATTAATAAACCAACCAAAAATTGATGAAACAATCATCTAAAAATTCCCCCTAGAAGTGACTCGCTTATATTAAGTGTATATGCCAACATGCTCTCATCGATTGACCATCTTCTTTCGATTAACATGGCGGCTTATAGAAACAGAAAATATCTTCACTGTTTTTGGTTTCTAAGAGAACTCAAAAGGGCAAAAGTAGACAATAGCAGGATATGTCTCATGTCTCCCATGTTTATTATCTCTCAAACAGAATTAACTTAACCCAGTTGAAAACATAGTAAAACCGCATTCAATAAATCTTTGCAAATTTCTGATAACCGTATAACATCAGTAAACTAAATCAATCACAGAATCAACAGAGAATTTTATACTCATAAATATAAGTTAATAGTGCTTATTAAAAGAAACACAGAGCACTCCTAGATCCTAGAAGTTAACCCATCATTACAAGCTCAACCTACAGATTACACCATCAACACCACCTAGTTTTTCACTCAGATAAAAAAAATCATACGTTTAACAATTTCCTCAAGCATATATACCAGATATGAACATACACAAGATTCAAATCAATCCACGCAAAGATCTCTTTACCGTACCAATATCATGAAACATCCACACATACAGATCAAACTTAGATCCTAAAAATTAACCCATCAATACCAGCTCAATCTAAACAATAAGCCATCAAAAACACCGAATTTTTCACCCAGAAATAAAATCAAAACTTTTAACAGTTTACTCCATATATATATACATGCACAAGCATCAAATCAATCCATGCAAAGATCTCTTTACCATACCCATATCGTGTAACACATACAGATCAATCCTGGATCCTAAAAATCAACCCATCAATACCAGCACAATCTACACATTACGCTATCAACAACGTCTAATTTTTCACCCAGAAACAAGAAAAAATCATATTTTCACCCAGAAACAAGAAAAAAAATCATACTTCTAACAATTTCGTCAATATTTTCAAGCATACATACTAGATAAATTAATACACAAGCGTCAAATCAATCCACGCAAAGATCTTTTTGCCATAAAAAAATAACATGAAACGCCTATACATACACATACACGTACACGTATAAGAAAATAGAGAGAGGAATTACCTGATGGAAGTAGATGATGATCGCTAGAGATGACAGAAGCGCTTGTGAGTTGTGAAGAGAGATAAAGTAAACTTCTTTCTTGGATTTTAGAGAGAGAAAGTTAGGGTTTCCAAAACTCCTCGGATCTGCGCCGTGGAGTCGAAGTGAGAGAAAAGGGAGAAAGGTACTTTTATATTCCTATACGTGTTTTTAGGTTTTCTTTTCGGATACGAACCTGTAAGCCTCTAGTTGCTTGTTTGGATTTCCGGATTTGCCCTCCAGGTGCTTGCTATATAAAGGATTTGTTTGGTTGATGAGAAAAATATGATGATGCAAGGGGGAAATAAGATTTGCCGATGTGTGTGTAGTAATTTTGAAGATTACATGGGATTTTATATGCTTAAATTTTCAGGGTATGTCCTTTCCTAGTAGTTTTATTATTTCCGAACAAAATCAAAATTAGTAATAGTTTGAGGAGTGAAATAGAATGTTTTTAGAAATTCTAATTTGGATGGAATTTAAATTTGTTTAATTTTAGTATGTCTTTTCCTCATAGTTTTTTTTAAGAATGGTGATAAATGGAATCGGGTTCATGTGAGTTACCGCGAAACCAAATTTTTTTACTAATAATAATAAAAAAATTAAATAATAATTTTGATATTTAAATTTTTTTCTTTAAACTTTTTTATACTATTATTATTCAATTTTCTATAGTTACCAGTGGACTCTCCTAATTCCGTAATAACTTTTACGGAACAAATTTCATGGGATTGAGATTTTTTTAAAATTATTTTTCCATAAGCAAAATTGAACTACTATAGTTTAAGGATGAAATGGGATGATTCTAGACCTTATGGTGAATCTAAAGATTATATGAAATTTACATTATTTTATGATACTTTATAATTTTGATCAAAAGAAATTAAATTATTCCAAACAACAAACAGAAAAATAAATAAATAACTTAAACCATTATAATTAATCTAATATATGAGTTTTAACTGTGTTTTTTTATCTCGAACATTATCTATTTTATAGGTTAAATTATAGCTTCATTATAAAAAATATAAGTGAACAGAGATTATTGTGAGGTAAAATTAATGTAGGATTAAACTATAGCTAATGTTGTTTAATGTTTGTTTCACCGATCACTTCAATTAGATTAAAAAAATTTACATTATTTAAATATTTGGTTAAGATTAAGATAAAATTAACTTAAAATCACTAAAATGCTCTTGCATACGAATAGTTAAAACTTATCAAGAACCACATTGAAAATAAAATAAAAATAACATAAACTCAAAATAATATAATATGAATCCTTAAACTTAAATTTGAATCATAAATGTTTTTTTAAGTATTAAAATTGTTTTTAAATAATTTGGAAAAAAATTAAAAAATATTTTCATAATCAAATTTAACATGAAAAATAATTTTTGAATTAAATTTCAAATTGAAAAATCAATTTTAAATTAAATTTCAATTTCTCTTGTATCTGCTCGGTCGAAAAGAGAATTTGTTTGAAACACTTTAGATATGGTCAGATCTCGTGGTTGAACCACATTGCAACCGTCTAAGTCGCAACGTGAGACGCCTAGTGGACTCAACATTGCAGCTCTGAAGCGGTGTTGGCATGTCATTCGGCAAAATCTCTCAAAGCTGCGAAGGTTTGTTGGGCGATAAGAAAAATGAGAGAAGAGAGAAGTCATCGTTAGATGAGAATCCTCTATTCATTATATCTATTAAACATATTCATAAAATAAAAATTATTTTATTTTATTCTCGATTTGTCTACCAAACACATTATATATACATGCTGCATTTATCATTTTTTTTAAAGTGTCTTTTTAACAATTTTAAAAAAAAATGATACTTGGTAATTAGTATTTGAAATTTTCAATTAGATGTTCTTTTAACGGTGGATTTTGGATACATTCAAATACGATCTCGTTTTGCATAATAACATTGTTTGATCACTGTTTTAAACAAAAATTAAAATATATTTTTACCTAACATTGGACCTTATAAAATTATTTGATCACTGTTTTATGTAGCGATAAAATCAACTTAAAGTAAAAATTAACTTTAATAACTGCTTAAAATAGTGACCAAACAATTTCATAAGTTCCAAAGTTTTGAATGCATACCATGAGATTAAAAAAAAATACTTCTCACTAATGTTTTCCTATGGTTAGGTGCAGTGGGGTCAGCTTTGTGCTTTTTAGCAAAGTGAGATGGCCTTCAACGAGAGAATGATGCTGAGTATGCCTTTATTTGTGCATTATTTACTTTGTGAGATTTAACTTTTGACTAGATATTATTTATTTGTGCATGTGTGGTCCTATGTCCATGTGCAATGGATAAAAGTTCCAAGTCACATCTACGTGCATTTCACTCGGGTCTTTTAAGGTATTGATAGAGTTTGGATTAAAGATGATTAAAAATATATAATTTAAAATGGTTTAATATAATTTTTGTTTTGAATTATTTTAAATTATATTTAATACAAGCTCAAACAAAATTTATACAACTATTATTTTTCTTGTACTAAATAAGTATATAGTTTGTTTGTACTCCACAATTTAAAAAAAAAAAATACTATTATCACTCGTGCACATACGAAAAAAAAAAATTTATAATAATAAAATTGAAAAATAAACTCTTAAAATTTTGTTCAAGCTCATTTATATAATAATGAATAAGTTTGTTTACGAGTTTGTTCGCGGTTATATCTATTCGCTTACAATTTTGAATCTAATAAATTAATAAAAATTTATTTCAATTTACAAAACAATAGTATTGCTTTTGTATTAAAAAATGATAAACAATAAAATTAAAATAATCTTATTTGAATTTATATTTTTGCTTTCGTTTGACACAACCATCTTATAGTTGCATGAAAAATCGTCATTCTTTATTTGCTATAAATATCTTTCAACTCTATTTAGTGAAAGGGTTTAACAAAAACAACTGAATGATGTCTTATTTATACAGATGTTGTAAAAATCTATCAACCTCTCATTAATCACTGAACCTTCATCGAATTTATTCTCTCCTCATAAATTTATATGCATAAAGGTGTGCGAATAGTTGATGGCATGCATGTGGTAGTCAGCTTCTTTCCTCCTATCTAAAAATGGTTAATTGCAGGGGTGTAAATGTCAAAATCAATGCCATGCTAAAGAAAGAAAACCAAACCCATACTTGCATGACAAGTGAACATCTCCCACTAACCACAACAACTAAAACAACTTGAATGATTTCTACTCGTAATTTGTGAATTCCCACTGACCCAGGGACAACAGAGGAGACTGAACATTAGGTATTTAATTTACTAGTAGGATCAAAGAAACAGGGGGGAGGGTGGTGCTCCTCCTTTAGGTTACATTTGCTAGCCTCGAAATTCAATTATCATTGTAAAACTGTTTGAACGAAGAATCCCTCATGCATTCTCTTATAACTAACAAACTATTTGTACACCAATCTAATCTGTCATTGATCTCAGCGGACATGATTTCTAAAGCGACTTCCGCGACGCCAAATCACCAAAGCCATGAGGCGAGTAATACTGATGCCTGCTCCATTGGATCAATGAATTTACATACAGATTAGATAAATTGAAAAGATCCTTTTATCACTTACAATCTACAACTCAAGCCAAGAAAACAGTTTCACCATGGGAACCTGCAACAGTAAACCCAAAACAAAAGAAGAAAAAAGGTTATATTGTAACATACAAGTAACAAACATTATGTAGACATAAACAATTTTGACATTACATTGTTCATAAATCTCTTTCACCATCTGTAGCACTGAATCAGTATCTTCTGCCATCTGTGAAACTCGTTCTGCCTCCTTTACTGCTTCTGCAGCCAAAAACGATTTGTTTTCTGCTTCAGCAACTTTATAGGCGGTGGTAATTGCTGCTACTTCCACTGTCCCAACAGAATTGGTTGACCCCGAATTCTGTGATTGCCATAACCTTGCATCATTTTGTTTTGGGGTAGGTGTTTTTGTTCCCAACATGGTATCTTTTGGGATCTTATAGCAATTTTGTACCTACATTTGGCGTGATTTTGATAAAAATGAGGAACTCACATGAGATACAACCAGACAAGCAAGCTTTAAGAAAATCCATTGCGTGGGATACTGATTTTAGATACAATTTTTCATCCTGTAAGCACATATGCACCATGCTGTATGGTGTCCTTTTTATCCAAAAACCTTTGAACAATGGTGATCTCCAATCGGGTAACAATTTGCTTTGATGAACGTCACTAATATCATGAAAATGGAAAATCATTCAGAATTGGCAACCGTTTAGGATGGTTTTAAACAAATTGAAATAAAATATGGGATGAGATAACTATTTACGGATAAACTAAGTATAATATTATATCAAACTCTCAAATCCCACAACGATGTTGGTTAACTTACTATTATTGAATTCAATCTCAAACTTGGGGAAGTTTGTAAAAATAGAATTAAGTGCAATGAATAAAAGGAGAGAAAGGTGTATTCTACAGAAAAAGAAGAAATTGAAACCTTCGTAGTAATCAGAAACAAAGATTGCAATCATCTAACTATGAAACTTCAACTCAACTCAAGTGATGTGAATATGCGAAAGAACTCAAGCGCTCATCTCATTTTCTTTAAGTCCCAGATCCTGATCCCATATTTTGCTGAAACTGCTAATAGAAAAAATACTAACATTAAAGAGTTCAATAGCGATGGAGTAACAGTTACGTCATCCGATTCAAACAACTTGTCACCACATTTTGGTATCCTCCAACACATTATAATTTATAACCACAAATTTGGAGAAGGAAAGAAAACCTACAGTTATGCAATGGGAGTAGAAAGTTATTCCATGGACCTTAAAAAATAAACGAATAAATAAAACTACTCACCTTTTCAAGCTTGCCTTGAGAAACAAGCCTTCTCAATTTTGAGCTTAACAACCTTCTAAAATTATCCGGCACCTCATGTCTTTGCTGCAATTAGTAAATCAAGACGGCCACCATCTATTCAGAACTTAGATGTAACAGAAAATCAACTGCTAGAGAACAATCATAGATTGAAAGAAAAAGGTAAATGCACCCATAGATAATAAAGTGTATCTCTTTACTTTAATAAGTAATTATAACTCAGAGCCGTGTCACACAACTAAAAACATGATGCAACAAAATCAGGAAGACAACAGCCACTACAGTCAAGCATTATTAGAGGGTAAAATATGTTTTAGAAAACCATTAGAAGAGAGAAAACAGGGGAAACACCTCCAGATAGGATGATTTAAATTATAGATTTCCTTGAGATTATTGAGTGATAGGGATCAGTAAGGAGATATGAGCAACTCAATGTGCTGCAATTACTGTCTAACTTTGAAGCACCATAATCTTTGATATTAATTCATTAATATGAGTTTATATTAACCTAAAGGATCAAAATAAAATGAGATCTCCATCATTTCTAATGTTAGCTCAGGTTAGGGCAATTAAAGAGCATAGGTTTTCCTCTTATCCCAAAACCTTTGAACAATGGTGATCTCCAACCAGGTTATGAACATTCCATAACCTAAAGTAGCTACTTCATGATTAATAAAACATCATAATAAAAACAGAGGAACAACAGATAAAAGATACATTCATCTGACCTCAATGAAGTTAACAATGGCACTTATGTCAGATCCATTTATATCTTTTATGGTTGAAAGAGCTTCAAAAATCATTGCATTGTACCTGGGCGATAAACGGAGAGGGGGATGAGACAGTAGTACCCAATGAATAGAGAAAGTTACTAAAATTGTTTGTTTAAAATATTCCAATATATGACAGAAAGGAGAAGTCAGCAGTTGTGACTGGTAAGGTCACCTTTGAAAGCGAGTGGCTGTATCAACATTATGTAACACACAAAGGTTATTTAAATATGCATGAAGGAGGAAAACAGAAAGACAAACCTAGGAGCATTCTTCCCATCCAATGTGCTGTTTGAAGGATCATACATGACAATTTCAGAAGAAGCATTGTGAGTGAGTGTAGCAGCTGGGGCAGAATTTGGAGCACTAGGAATCAGAACATCAGTAACACCTTTTATTTTAGGAGTCCTTAGTTTATCTTTAGAGCCTTGTCCGCCAGGACTAACACTCAAATTACGCCATTTGTCCTGAAAATATGAGCAAAAACGAGACAAGTAAACAGCATGCTTAATTTTATATCAAATAGACCATAATAGAATAGATCATTATGTTAAATTTGAAGTCAAAAAGGCCAAACAAGTAACACAATTCTCATTCACAGTCCTGCTTCAAGTACATTTCATACATAATTGCTTCAATACAATCAATTCATACTCTTTCCTTTTGCAAATTTTGTTTTTCCACTGGAAAACATTTTTTATAAGTCAAGGCAAAACTATTAACCATTAGAAGTAATAGATAAATAGATAACAATTCTTAGCATAATGAGAGAGAGAATAACCCTGATTAGGTACTGAGCTTCCACAGGATCAAACACAAGTGCCAAATTTCCGGATGTAAATGCAACTCAGGAGGTTGTTCAGGTTTGTAATAGCTTCTAGCTTGATTATAAGAAATAAACTTAACTATAATCTCTTTGCGAAGGTCAGTAACTGGCCAGAAACCTCTGTTTTGACCAGTAGCAAAAAGAATGGAAGTAATTATTTACTGTGCATATTTATCAAGTTGATAGGGAAAAATGTTTTGCTTCTGTAACTGTACTTTCTCACGATCAACTCTATGGCAAACAAAAATTAATTTCGAGCTCATGTCTTCCACCTGTAATTCCGAATTTTTTCAATCAGTCCATAATATTTTTTATAGCCTCACATATCAAAAGGAATGTTAGACCGTTTGAACATAATGTTGTTGAAATACCACAACCCAATCAGCCAGTATATGTGACGCAAAAATAAATTATTCAAACCACCTCTTTAGTTTCAACTAAAAATCACAAAACATACAAAGATAATATAAACTTCCACCACAACTACCTTAATTTAACTTTCTTCACAAGTAAATCCCTCCCAACTTCAAAGACTATAATAGTCATCCTATGATTAGTGATTTACTATTAGTGAAACATACACATACATGATACATACACACATAAAATTATATATGTTTCTATAAATAACGCGTTCCAATCCACCTAGTAATTCCCTCCAGTGATGCTAACAAATACCATTTCATTTTCCTACTTGTATGCATAAACGAGACCAACTCTCTGGTGCTTCTGTTGCGGAATTTTCACAGCAAATGCTAAAGAGCTAAAGTTTTGTTGCTATTATCCTAACCATGGAAGTCAACAGAGAACTGAATAACATGAAGATGTTTCTTGCATAAGAAATTTTATAATTTAAACAACCATAAAAGCAACCAAACTTTGAAGGCTAGGCATATAGGGAATCTAAACTCATGTACGGAAAAAGAAAAATTTACAAGCTACCAAGGGCTTGGAAGAAAGTATTGGTGTTAAAACAAGGACTCCTTTCATGAATACATTGTTTAACATAATTAAGCAGCAATTCAATTTAAAGGTCAACAACTAAACGAACCTAGAGCTTTTATAGGCTATAGCCAAGAAGCATGGTAAATTTTTTTATAAGTAGCATGATACTTTTTTTAGGAACATGATAAAATAGCCCCTACAGGAACATTAAGAAACCTAAAATGAGGAAATTTGCTCAAGAAGAACGGAAAAAATTCCTCTAACCCCATCGGTACAGAAGGGACAAATGAAAAAGAAACACCTAACAGAAAGTAGGGTTTTTCTAAGTTCACATTCTGTAATAGTTCTTTCTTTTTTTTTATTAGTACATTCTGTGTTAGTTATAACTCTAAAACACACTGTGAAAATTCTAACTCTAATAAACTAAACAGCAATTCAGTTCAAGATTTTCACAGAAGCAACCACATCTAGAGTTTTTGTACACAACAAGTCAACAACAAAAGATCAACAAAACTCCCCGGGAAAAAATAATTTTTTACCTCAAACCAAACAGTACCACAGTCCAATCAAAGAAAAACTTAATAGAAATAGAAATTACGGTTTTACTAAAAAAAGATTACTTATTCCCACTTCCAACCCAACATAATTAACCACCAGTTCAATTCACTTTTCACCAAAACAATCACATCTAGGGTTTTTCTACTCACCCAAAAAATAGTAAGAGATACAAACACTTTCACGGAAAATCCAAAATTTTCCCTCGAACCAAAATAGAGACGAATCAAAAATAAACATAAGAAACGAAGCCCAAATAAAATCCAGTGAATTAACCAGTATCATCACATCGAGAAAAGAGAGACGATAACAGAGGAGAAGGATTATGTCAAGAGAGGTAAATGAGAGAGAACCTTGAGGTCAATGTTGGAACGGTGAGTGAGGTAAGGGGCAAAATCGGGATCTCTGAGTATGTTCTTCCACTTTCCGGGGCCGTGCTTTGCCACTCCGGCTCGTAGTGCCTCCTCCTCCGCCGCCGTCCACTTTTGCTTCTGATTCCCCATTCTCTACCGCTCTCCCCCTCTCCCCCTCTGTACCTTTCCCTCTCTCTATATAAATGTATATATGTGTGTGCGCGTGATGTGTCTATCTTTGTGACTAAAACGTTGTCTTTGATGTTGTCGTCACTGTTTATTTTTTGGTTTCTTTTTGTGTTGATTTCTAAGGGAAAGACAAAGCAAAGACACCTCTGTTTTGCTCCCCCTCCCAAGCAGTGGTGATTATCGGCCCGTGCCCTAAGCCCAATTAGATTCGACTCTTAAATTTTACGAGTTTGCATAAAAGGATATAATTCGAAGAAAAAAAAAATTCGGATTGGGCTTAACAATGTGTGAAAAAGTCTTAATCCGGCCCGAATATGACATTTATTTTTTTATATTATATTTTAATACATATAAAATAACATCTATATTAATATAATAACACAATTATTTTCTTAAATATGTAACTTTAATTTTTTTAAAAAAATAAAATATCTCAAAAATATTTAGTTTAGTAATTTTTTATGATACAAAAAATTAAAATAACTTTTTTAAGAACAAAGATATTGGACCTATGGACATGTTTGAGAAATGAAAATAAAGCTTTATTCACAATATGCTCGATCCCATATAACTTGTAAGCTTAAATGTAGATGTAAAGGCTCGGCCTAAAGTTTGATCACCTCTTATCTCAAGCCTTATCTCTCTTCGCTTTTTTTATTATAGATTTTCTTCTTCTTTCAATTGTGTTTATTATTTTTTTCTTTTTTTATAACGAAGAGGTGATTTAATTGGAATACTATTCTTTTTAGAGAAAACTTTATTTTATTAAAAAATAGAAGTATTCTCAAAAGAAGGGTTTATGTGTAAATTTTTTAGCCTTTTGCGATGAATACTATAAATAATCGAATACATAATTGTATAAAAGATGAACGGTTAAATGATTGTTTAGTTACATACATTTTAATATATGTTTTTTTATAATATTAAAAATGATAAATTCACATGTCAATTTCAAAATATAAAAACGCTTAGGGAACAATTGTAAAAAGAGTTAGTATAAGTGTTTTTTTGCTAGCTTTTGTAAAGAGTAGTTGGAAAAATTATATATCCAAGTCAAGAAATACAAAAAAACTGTCTTTGTTTTGTTAAAAGAATGTCATCGATAGTTATTCAGTTTTATGTAAAACAACTGTACGAGATTTTGGACAATTCGATAAACTCATTTAACTTTTGAATACTTTTGTGATTTATGATTGATGGGTAGTTGAAGCATTGTTGTTACCGTTGGAATCAATATCAAGCGATCTACAATCTGAGATCGTTTGCATCGCCATCCATCGGTCTTGCCAACCTCACGTGCTGCTTGTGTGAATAAAAGGAACTTGACTTAAATCTACACTTTTTTAACGATCAATATTACCATAAAACTATTACTATCGAATCGAAAATGATCAAATATATCGAATTGTCAAAACACGGTTGTGTGATTTCGTAATTTATTAAGATATAATGACAAATTAGTATTATATTAAATAAATATAAAGTGAAGTTGATGATCCATGGCATGAATTCCAACGAGGAATTAACCTTATCGATGCAATTTGGAGTGGAGAAGACCCATGGCCCTTCTTAGACCAAAATTGTCAAAATTACAAAAGAAAAATTGTAAACTCAAATAGCTTAATGGTTAATATTTATATTTTTATTTTTTTTGCTTATTAATTCGAGCTCCCAAATAAAAAATGCATGTTCAATTTAAAAAGCACTTAAAAAATTATGTTTCGTTTCGTTTTTAGTTCACTCGAGAGCTCGTCCAAAGATTCACTGTTTAAAACATTGATTCTCATTGCATGTGATCAAATTGGCTTGCTGCTTGATATTTGGGAATGTGTGAAGTAATTTTTTTTCCTTTGCGGCAGAAAGAACCAAAAAAGAATAGAAGAGAAACTTGGAGAACCTTTCTTGATAAGTAACCATTGACCTTTTTATTTAAGAATTAAAATAGAGATTAAGTTCTAGTAAGATTGAATGTTATTTTGACAAATTTGAATTTGAATATTCTTTATTTGATGATGTGACATTCTATTTTAAGAATGACAATGAAATGAGTTTAAAGCGAGTGTCATCTTCATCCATGTCCTCGTTTATAAAAATACTATTTATTTTCGTCTCCGTCTCCTTCTCTGTCTTCGTCCCCATCCCCATCCTTGCCGAAGATTTCATTTTTTCCTTCGTCTTTGTTGAACGTCTTTGTTGAAGATTTTCGAAGATTTGAATTTTCATCTTCGTCCCATTTATAAATGAAAACAAACACTTTTCATTAAAAACCAGAGATTATCCGTTGATCAAATTTTTTTAATAATAAAATAAATATTTAATACAAAGTACAATCCCTATATCATGTGTAAAAATCAAGTACATGCTATCCCTCTCAATTTTTTAAAGGGTTAATGGGATAAATAATAAGTTTATCCAATATATTTATATAAAATATAAAAAACCAATGTAATAGGAAGGGAGGACTTTGCAGGGCAAAGATTACTCTCTTTGTCTTCGTCCATGTTTAGACCGATGAATTATAAAAATTTTCGTCTCACTCGATAAAATCCTTTTTATATCCGTCTCGAATGAATTAAAAATTTTCAAAATTTTATTTAAAACGAATTATTTTATCATTTTTATTGAATTTTACCATAAATTTAATTTAATTTTAATTTTTAAACGAAATTGGTTGTAACCCCTCTCGGGAACGCTGTTCCATTGTATCTGCTAGCAGCAACGGAACCATAGCTGCCGGAGCCTTAAATAAGACGTCAATATCAGCCGCCGGTTCCTAGAAATTTTGTAAAGAAAACAACGAAAAGAAAATAAATTTTTTTGGGTCAAAATCCGGAAGAGGGGCGCCTAACAAAGCCCCGCCCAATTATACACAACAACATATTCTACTAGACTCACTGAAATAAACCAATCTCAAGCATCCATTTATCGGGCCTACTTTATAAATAGTGGTAGATATCCATTTAAACTCTAGCTTGCAGCTGATTTACAGTAGTCACTAGTCTATATTATATATACATTTGATTTTATATGGAAAGTAAGAGAACAAAAGTAAAGGACCACAACAAAATTGAAAAAGCAAATAAAAGTAGTGAGATCTGTACGATCGTGTGAACCAACCCTAAAAGTTCTCATTTTCTTCCAAACCAAGCAGTCCCGTTCTTAAGTCTTCTTTCTCTCATTTTCTTGGAGATACGAATTATGGCTTATGCATCTCATGTTATCAACCACTCGAAGAAGGTAACTATAATTCTATTCCATTTATCATATCTCAGATTTTTATCTATATTTATTACTTTAAGTATCATTTGTATGTATATTGTTAGAATTTTTGTGGATTTTCAGTTTTATCGTGTTTATGTTGATATCGCTTTGTATTTGTGATGTTCTCGTTCTGTGATTTGTAATTTTACACGGATGATCTTACTTTAAAGCTTCTTTCTAATGGGTCATTATTGGACGCTGTGTTTGTGCCGTGTTCACTTCAATTCACTATATTTACACTGAAGTGCTCAGTTTAGAATTCTGGGGGATTTTTTTTCTTCAGTTTTTGACTGTAAGTTTGGCGCTTCCAGAAGGCTTTATTCAATTAGTGGGGTTTTTATCTTTTCTTTTCTTTACTTCCTTTTCAATGATACCATGTAATCTTTCTTCAGTTTGAGTTCATCGATATATTAAGCTTCCCTTTTCTGGCTAATTCAGTGTTGATTGTAATTTTGATGGTATCGGCTTACTGTATATCTTTTGTTGAGATAGCTAATCAAATGGGATAAATGGCTTGTTGTGCTGATGGGAAAACGGAGAATCCTATACTCATGATCTTTCTACTCTGAATTAGCCTTTTTTTTTAATTCTCGGAATAATTGACCCAGTTTCATTTTCAGAGTAATCAGGTTTATTATTTCAAATATAATTTTTTTTCTTGATATGCAATGTGTTTCATCTGAACTGCATGACTTAGTGCAGGAAAGTTCATGTTCTTTAATTTGTGGAGCAGGATATCTTATAGTTTAATTGTAGATAAAATGAAGCTTGACATGATTTGGAACTGTTATTCTAATATGGTGAAGGTGTGAATCACTTTCCTTGAGATTGAAAGCATTAAAAAACTTGTATATTCCGAATTTCATCTTTACAGTCACATTGTGTAATATTGTGTCATTTCTTCTCCAGGGCTTATCTTTGTATATGCATATATTTGCTATTAGCTGAATATTGTTCAAGTTCTAACTTGATTAATATATGTTTGTTGGTTATAGGCTTTATCTTATATTCTTTAAATTTAACGTAATGTGTATGTTTTTTTTTGGGTTTTGTGTTTTCACAGTTAAGAAATGTTCCCAACTTACTTTGGTGTGAACATGCTATATTGGTTCGCTGGTTTTCAAATGCTGGTCATCCCTCTTTAGGCAAAAGAGAAGGTATGTAACTGATGTTGATGGTATGCACTTTCTTATTTGTTAGTCAAGTGTCAACTGGTATTTTCTCGTTTTTCAGCTCATCCACGAACTAATCTTTGTCCATGAGATTGGTTCTCATAACTAATTTAAATGAATGATTCTCCCATTTCTTATCCTTCTTGCATATGTTGGGGGTGGATTAAGAATTTGCTTGTAATGAGCTGTTATTAGGCCCAAAAGAAATTAGGAAGTGTGTTATCATGTGAGATTTATGGAGCTGCTCTGTAATATCTTTCCCTCTGTAAATCATGATAATAACAGGCTCCTATGACTGCATCAATTATATTAGTTTGTAGGTGTATTCATATAAATCATTGCATTCTGATTTTTCTAAACATCTTCCCTCATGATTTCCTTTTATGTAAATTCTGCATGCCTCTGTTTACATCCTAATGACTGTACATGCACATACGTGGAGAAATGTTTGTTCAGTATGGAATCATATGCTTGCTTGACTTTTTCTAAAGGTCATTATCCTTCATTCACTTATCAAAAAAAAATTATCCTTCATTCCTCCTTATGTTGGAGTCTTTACTTGTGGGAAGTTTTACTATCTGACTAATGGTGTCTGAGGTAATCGTGCAATTTATAGCAAGTACATCAATAGATTGCCATAGCTATTCTTCTGTACCACTAAAGTTAAGTTAATTTTTTTTTATATCATTCTCTCTGTTACCAGTGCATATGTTTTGCAAGATGTAGAGATAGTTTAAGGATGGTTATATTTTTGTGTAGTCTTAACTCATAAGGAAGATGCAATCATCTGTTCCAACTAGCATAGAAGTCACCTGGTGTAATGTTGTGGTTAGCCTTTATGTGATGCAAGAGTTGTTATCAGGGGAGCAATTGCAGCCTTGAAGAGTTTCTTTGTTAAATTTAACCTCTAATGGTATCATGGATTTTTGGCATTCAAGTAGGGAAGGGATTGATAGCTTGTCTTATTTCTTGCTAGGCTCATCCCTTGCATTGGGCATGTCTTGATTAGACTGAGTTATCACCTAAGATATGTGTTGTTAGGATTCTGAATGTACATAACAGTATGACCCATACTAATGATGCTGTGGAATGTTTATAAAATTTTAATTAAAGCAAAGTTTTTTCTTTCTCAGATATTTTGAAGATTCATCGTCATGGTTATGTGCCTGCAGAGAGGTTTTCCAAATCTGCCACCAGCAGCACTGTAAGTCCAGTCAGCAACAGTTTTAGTAGTGGATATTCACTGGAGAATAAGAAGTAACATTTCAAAGTGATTGGGGACTTCTTGAAGCAACTTCTTTTTTGCCTTTCCTTCTTCAGGATGTCCTGCTATTCTTTCATACTGTTTGCAAATGTTCTTAGTTGAAGCTAAAGTTTCAATTGGAAAAATGCTAATTGTTTTGCTTCTTGTTCTGTAGGTATCATCATAGGTATGTTTAAAGTTTCAATTTTAAAAATGCTAATCGTTTTGCGTCTTGTTCTGTAGGCATCATCATTAGGTATGTTTAGGAAAAATCTTTCAACGATGACGTTGAAAGCTGGAAATCCAGTGGCTGGATCATTATGCAATAAGGAACTTTCATGGTATGTTGTCCACATTTTTTCCATCTCTCTCGCTATTTCTTCCTAAATCTGTCCATATCCTTTTTAACTATAACAACTACCTGATTTAATTTCTTATCAATTATCAGTTCACAGTTACACTTACCAAGAGGATTTTCTTCTGGTTCGGGTACAGTCTATAGCTCATATTTCCCCTTAAATATGTTTTGATCTTTTTTCTTTTTTTGGCTTACAACGGCCTTTCTGATCTTATGGTTCATTTTTAGTTATTTTTTCCCTATTCAAAGTTCAAACATGTTCCTTTTTATTGGTTGCTTATTTATATATAATGTGATGAGACTTCTTGCTCCCTTTCTAATTGCGGCTTGAATGATATCATTGCCATGAAATAGCACAACTATGCTTGTGTGCACTAGCTACTGGTTTTATTCGGTGAGTCATGCTAACTTAAGATGACTGATCTTTTTAATGTTCTTTGCTATTCTATACTGTTGAAATATCATGTAAACTTGGAAGTTATTCGGGATAGGTGGTTTTGCACCCTTATTTTTTGTTTAAGGGGAGTTCTTTTGTTAATGAGGAAGATCTTATAGATTTTGTGGAGTTACTATCGTGTAGATAGTTTTTGTACTTGGGTTGCACCCTCTTGGTGTTTGTTTTATGTATTCTTTTTTACTTATAAAAAAATCGGAACCTGATTGTCAAATTCGCTTAAAAGAAATTTGATTATGTGGTTGAATGGTAATGCTTAAAGAGCATCTTTATTTGAACCCTACTACATTTAAGTTAGACGAATGGAATTCAGGGACGAAGTCAAAATTAACTTGCTGGAGAAAACATCTTAACAGGACTAGGGCTGCTAATTTGAAAACCCTTTTTTGGTATCCCTTTGAGTCCTCCAGTGAGCTATGTTCTGGTGCCTACTGAAATCTTGCCATGTCACTCTAAATATTGTTGGGATCTATCATCTGCTAAGTAGTGGGAACTACAATCAATGATGATCTGTTCTATGGGTTTTGGGTTCAAAAAGCATTTCAATTCATTTTTCCTTAAAAGATTTCTTAACAACCATATCAGTTGAAATTTTTGAATGGTATAGATCTTCAAACTAAGAATGACCTGGGATGAAGAACATGCATCTAAGCAGATTTACAATATTTCTGTACCTCTCCAGCGGGAACCTATTAGATAGATCCATTTTCCCGTATTTATCGACCTAAAATGTACTTGAAACTAGCAGATGAGTCCATTTTCCCCTATTCATTCTTATTTGGTTGATGCTAAATTTACCATACAAATTTATGCAATTATGCTTTAAGATTGGTGTAATGGAGCTTCTTTGTAGATTTCTTCTAGAAGTTTTCTGTGGGAGGATTTCATGCTATTTAACTTTCCAAGATATGAAAAGTCTTTGTACTAGGCATGATTTGGCATGGCTGAAAAGCCTTTGTTTTAACACATACCATGCATGTCTAGGATGGGAAATAGGCATTGATATGCAGCTTGCTTGAACCTTTACTGAATTTTTTTATTCCTGAAACGAGTGAGTCCCAAAATAGGTTATAGGACACACCATTTCATGCACAAACTTCATCTTGTCCAATGTATTAGAAACAAATGTGGACATTTGTGATGAACTTTGGGCTTGGAGTGGTATTAAAGCTTCTAAAGATTTAAAGGGCCTATTCTTTGACCCCCTCTATTTTTTGGTTAGTCATGAATGAAAGAAATATGAGGGCTTTTGATATTAAGGAAATGTCTTTTGAGTCCATTAAGGATGGATGGTTCAATACCCTTAATTTTTGGTTCAAGGACAGTTACTTTGTAAATGAGAATGATCTTTTAGATTTTTTGGGTCTACTATCTTGTAGATAGTTTTTGTAAATGAGTTGCACGCCCTTGGTGCTGTTTATACAATGTTATAAAAAAAATGTGACCAGTCTCTCTGTCCTCAGGTTTGAGGGATAAATATATAGAACACCCGGACCTGCACTCTTGAGTTCATGTAAGATAGGTTATTATCGTGAATTGTGGCTACTCTCACCATTTAATGTGGTAGATTTAGTTTTGTGACAAAATACAAAGTCTTTCATCAAATATAAAGCTTTGTTCTGATTGAGTTATTTGTTAAGTAAGCCGTCCTCCTATAGTGGAATTGTTGTCTTGAGATTGGAGAATAATTATCTTGCATCATTTAAGATCTGTTCATGACAGCATTCTACTTGATGATAACATATACGGATGTGTTCCAATGCCAGGTTTTTGTATAATTGCATGCCTAATCTCTGAATTACGGGTCATACATATCCTGTTTGACATGAATAGGCTTAAAGAGTTAATTATGGAACCATTACAAAGTAGGATATGTGAAAAATATCGAATTTGTGCGTTTAATTTTTTTTTTATTCTTTGTGAACGAATATATACTTAATTATTTTCAAGGTTATTTTCCTTAAGTTTGATGATACTTCAATGATCCATAGCCTCATGATGTTGAGAGGCTAAAACTTGTTGATGTGCTGCCCTATTTAGCATACAAAGTTCAGGGCTTGAATGGCTACATTCAAGAACTACTTGCTGACTCCAGTAATCATCTTGTCATATGGGGGTTCTTGTTTTTTCCTTTCTTTTCTGGATGTTCATATTGTTAGTTTCAACTTTCAAGTCAGAATATATGCGACTGCGTATTCAATCTACTAAGAATATTTGACAATACCTTTCAGATCTTCCTCCACACCAAGAGATTGGAATGCCTTCTCTCTCGCCGACAATGACAGAGGCATGCACCTTTCTGAAGTTAGTGTACTATAACATACTGAATTTTCTTTCTTTTGCTAAGTTATTTCTTTCTAAAGTACAGGGTAATATAGCAAGGTGGTTGAAGAAAGAGGGTGATAAAGTTTCTCCTGGTGAAGTACTCTGTGAAGTTGAAACTGTAGGGTCCTTGAATTTTTCCAATCCAATGCAAAATCTCTGGTTTGTGTTGCTCGCTTTCGAAATTTAACTGTTTGCCTTTTCAATTTGATATGTTAAGGATAAAGCTACAGTTGAGATGGAATGTATGGAGGAGGGTTATCTTGCCAAGATAATAAAGGGAGATGGATCAAAAGAAATCAAAGTTGGTGAGGTATTGATTTTGTCTTGCAGTTATAAAGCCCGTGCATTTTATTATTCCCTCCTTTTATGGGAGTTGAGTATTCCAGGATGGAAATAAAATTTGATTAAACAGAGTTCTTCTGTGGTACACCTCTCAGATCTTCTATCATTCCCCTCCTCTCCCCCTCCTCCCCCCCCCCCCCCAAAAAAAAAGTAGAAGGCAGTTAATTTTTAGATTCCTTATTTGATGTTCATATAATTGTTTTTTGCTTTCACATGTAGGTAATTGCTATTACTGTTGAAGAGGAGGAAGATATTGCAAAGTTGAAAGATTACAGTCCTGCATCTGATGCTGGCTTTGCTGCAGCTGAAGGGCCGTCTACGTCTACCCCACCCAAGGAGGTGGTTGAGGAACCAGTCAGTGCACCAGAGTCAAAGATTTCCAAGCCCAGCTCAGCTCCTACTGAGGATCGCATTTTTGCTAGTCCTCTTGCAAAAAAGATGGCTGAAGATCACAAAGTTAGTCATGTGAAGTGCTATGACTGGAAGTTTAGCATCAATGGTAGGCTGCTGTTATCAATGCTGAGCCGCGTCTTACTAACTTGTGTTGTTTGATATTCTTTTTGATAAATTTAGGTACATCTCTCAAGCATCAAAGGAACAGGTCCTGATGGACACATCGTAAAGGCTGATATCGAAGATTACTTGGGTATCATATTTATATATGTGCTGGTGATTAATATAGCACATCTATTTTGAACTTTTTTATTTTCCATTATTTTCAGATAATATAGTGCATCTTCATAATGTATCACACGAGTACTGCCTTGTTTTTCTATTATTTTTTCTTTTTGCCTTCGATAAACTTTGCTCTAAAATTGTCACTTAAGCTGTTTGCTAAGAGTTTTCCCCATGATACAGCTTCTCGTGGAAAAGAAGTTTCAGCCACAACCCCCAAGGCTAAGGATAGAAAAGATCCAGCTTTGGATTATGTAGACATCTCCCCTTCTCAGATAAGAAAGGTAACATCCAAAATAATCATTGTTGTCGTAGTCCAGATTTTATTATATAGGTCTGCTATAAATAATAGGCCAATATATTCTCTTAGAATTTGAGGATTCAGATTTATGTTTATAATTTTCTAAATTCGATCCAACTCAACAAAGCCTCAATAGTAGCTAGCCACGCTGAGCTACACAAATCATATTTCTCATTTTGTCTTGTCCTTTTGTGCATTCAAATTAAGTTGGTTTGTAGTTCTTCTCGTGTAACATGGAGAGCTTCTCATCTTGTTTTGAGTTGACGGCACCTCTAACTTTACTTATAGGTTACTTATTTTTCTTTTTCTCAATCAAGATTTATTCTGAAGCTGATTCCTGGTATAATTTGACAGGTTACAGCGTCACGTTTATCACTCTCAAAGCAAACTATCCCCCATTATTATTTAACTGTAGATACATGCGTTGACAAACTTATGGAGTAAGTAAAAGTTATTCTGTCTGTAAAAATTTAAGCCCATTTCTGTTATTAGTTATAATGTAAACTCTTTCTTTGTCTGCAGTCTGAGGAGCCAACTCAATTCATTACAAGAAGCTTCTGGTGGGAAGCGTATATCTGTCAATGATCTAGTAATTAAGGTATACAACTTCTCTGGTACATGACAATTCAGCTCCTGGATTTTCCAACTGGATTCTAATTGGTAATTTATCATCTCTTAGTATGACTCAAGGGGATATTTAAGATGGTTGGGAGCAATTTTATAGGAGAAACGGTACGGCTGATTTCTTCAGTGACTTCCAATTGTATGTTTAGGCGTGTATCTGTCAATGATCTAGTAATTAAGGTATACAACTTCTCTGGTACATGACAATTCAGCTCCTGGATTTTCCAACTGGATTCTAATTGGTAATTTATCATCTCTTAGTATGACTCAAGGGGATATTTAAGATGGTTGGGAGCAATTTTATAGGAGAAACGGTACGGCTGATTTCTTCAGTGACTTCCAATTGTATGTTTAGGTTATATTGAGTGGAGAAATGTGAAATGAAAATGTATACCTGGCTGTGGTCTCTCAGCAAATCCCGCAAAGTCACCTTTATTATGTCAGCTACTTTCGGTAACTTCTTATCATGTTTATTCTTCTGGGAAATTTAAATGGCAACATGGTCTTGAAAATTTTCATGTAAGCTTGTGAAATTTTTCGGAGAAATGCACATTCTTGTTAGGATTGCTTTTGTGCATAACTCTTGTGCCACAGTGCTTTTGAAAAGTGAGCATTGAAATAGATTGTGTAGAAATGTAAAGTGCAATATTTTTTCCAACCTAAACTGTTGTTTGTTGCACACCATTAACTTCCTAGATTTAAGATATTTATTTGCTGTTGGTTTGGCTTTGTAAAAGTTTTTCGAAATTTGTAGGCTGCTGCGTTGGCTCTTCGAAAAGTTCCTCAGTGCAATAGTTCATGGACAGACGAATATATCCGCCAGTTAGTAAATTACAGAAGACATTGTCATTGATTCATGATACATTCATGTGTCCTTTCTTACTTTGATCTCTAATCCAGGTATGACAATGTGAATATCAATGTAGCAGTGCAAACAGACAATGGGCTCTACGTTCCTGTTGTCAAGGTGAGCAATTGGTGAAATCAATGCTGTTTTCCTGTTGTAGAGTTTCATTCTTAAATAGTTCATGTTAGCTGAAATTATATGGTCCCAAATGCACAGGACGCAGACAAGAAGGGCTTGTCCAAGATTGCTGAAGAGGTCAGGCACTTGGCGCAAAAAGCCAAAGAAAACAGCTTAAAACCAGAAGATTTTGAGGTAAGAATTATATGTGTTGTTATTTGTTAATTGTTGGAAGCCCAATGATCATAATATGTAATGGGATTTTGAATGCCCGGTTTTCCCTTTTACAGGGAGGAACATTTACAGTGTCCAATTTGGGGGGGCCATATGGTATCAAGCAATTCTGTGCTGTCATCAATCCTCCTCAGTCAGGAATTCTTGCAGTTGGGTCCGGTAAGATTGGTACTTGTCAAGTTGTCCTTTGTCAGGCATATTGTGCTTAACACTATAATCATTGTGATTTTCTATCTTGAGCAGCTGAGAAGAGGGTTGTCCCTGGTACGGGTTCTGAACAATTCGAATTTGCTTCCTTCATGTCTGTAACACTAAGCTGTGATCATCGTGTAATAGATGGTAGGTAGATCTGTTGAGCGTTTTACTGTATGAAATTATTTTATTTCGTGCTTTGTTCAACATCCATGAGATGATAGTACCCCCCTTTCTTTTTGTTGCATAGCGATATAACCTTATTGATATTCACTTGCTTTGTCCATAGGTGCAATTGGTGCTGAATGGCTGAAAGCATTTAAAGGCTACATTGAGAATCCAGAGTCAATGTTGCTCTAAATCAGTTGGTGGTTTGGCGTTCTCTTTATTCAAATACTTTCTGCTATCAATTTAGATTAAGGATATGAACACGTTCCCAACACTTTATGTCTGGGTTGGGGTTTACCTTTGGCATGATTGTATGTTGACTGCCCTTCTTCCATTATAGTGTTTTCTTGCTAAAAGAAGGGTCATATGATTTTTTGAAATAAAAAGAGGGGGTCTGAGGCAGTAAATTGTAAACTGAATTTTGCTTTTGCAGAGTGTAATAAACCCCTTTTGTTGTGGGTAGTATCTTAAACAGAGTACCTTTTTGTTTCCTTCATATAGTGAATATTTTTCTTACAAATTTAATGGTATGCTATTCAATGAGCCTCAAATGCTTCAATTGACTGATTGTCTCTCTCCTTTTCTGTCAGGTTGTAAATCTGAGGGGGTTAACTGCATCATGAAGTCTTTAGTCTTTTTAATGTAGTTCTAAGTTTTGATTTGAAACAATTTTTAGTTTTTGACTTCTTATTCTGTGATTATGTGATTTTTTTATTGGGAAAATTATTATTTATAGTTTGGTACAAAGTATAATTGCATATTTTTATGTTAAAAGTATGCTAATTCACCGTTAAATCTCAACAATAATTAGTTCAAACTGATCTACGAAATCATAATGATCATTTATTTAGATTTTTTTTTGATCATTTGTCAAATTCATTTTTGATAAGTTAGTTGTCAAGAATTGAATGTTAAGGGAGTGAAATGCTTTTCTTTCACATGACTTTTATTTATAAAAAAATGAGATGGTTTCAAGCTTCTTGTCAAGCTAAATTTTTGTTTATATTTTTTGATAAGTAAAAAATTTATTAACAAGCTCAAAGAAGGTGCAATTCAAAGCCAAATGTTAATTACAAAGAAAAAGATTCACAAAATCTAAAAAATAATCAATATTTACAAAGAGATTTTTTTTTAAACCAAAAAGTAAGGGTATTAAACTAACTATCCTTAATATTTGTAAGATGTCGTTTAATTCCATCAAAAGCTTTTCAGTTCTTTTATCCTCAAATAATCAACAAAATAGAGAGTAAAATTAAATCTAGAGCTTTCTTGACATCTTTGTGAACTTTCAAACCAAAATTTCGCCTCTTATTGAACTCGTAACCACCTAAGAGCCCCCAACAACCTTATATGCCATCTCCTATAGGCTCTTAGCTAGAGAGCAATCTATTAAAAGATGAAACACGGATTCGTCACATCCCTTACAAATAAAACATCTATTAATAAAACCTACCCTCTCATTTGGAGATTGTTAAAAGTAAGAATTCTATCCCATACAAAAAAAAAAAAAAAAAACTAACTTTCTTAGGAGCTCGAGTGCACCAAATTATTTTCTAAGAGAAAATAGAGTGATCATTTACAAGAGATCTATCAACAAGAATTTTGTAAAAATCTTTCATCTTGAACCCTTTTTTCAGGCTAAGACCCCATCTCAAGACATCCTTTCTCTCCAAATCGATTCTAGAATTGCATAAAGAGTCCACGAACATCGCAAGCTCTTCAACTTCCCTGTTGGTTTTTTGTCTAAGGTTTAAACATGGTTCAAACATGGTCAAGGTTTGAGCAGGTCCAAACATGGTTCAAAGGTTGGTTAATGTCCAAACCAATTGTGGGATATCAAAGTTCAGCAAGTTATAAGGTTGCACACATGTGTGTGCTTCAATTTTGAGCATGGGAAGGTCAGGCACACTGCTGTGGAAGTTTCTGCCCACAGGCAGGAGGTGTGCGCACAGCATCAGGAGGCTGCAGCATCAGGTCACGCTGCAGCACACAGCACCACACCAAAATGCACAGCATCACTTGGAGAGTGATGAAGGGCTGAGATTAAAGGAAGAACATGATCAAAGGGTCAAGAATGATTCACAAGATTGTCCAAAAATTAAAAGGCTATAAAAAGGGTTTTCTAGCCTCATTTCAAGTGGTGGAAAAGGTGTGTGAGAGAACCACACAGGTTGTGACATTGTGAGATCATTGTAAACACAAGAGAGAATTGTGTGAGAGACATAAACACAAGAGGGACTCTTGTAGTGAGGCTGGTTGTAAAGAAGAGAGGTTAGTAGAGAATTGATAGAAAGCATTGTAATAGGTCTATCACTTTCTCGTTCTCTTCTTGGTTCTTCAAGAACTTGGATTCTTGAAGGGGATTGCTGTAACTTTGTAAGAACCATTGAGATAGTGCAGAGAGTTCGGAGGAACTCACGGGGACGTAGGCACATTGCCGAACCTCGACAACAAATCACTTGTCTTCTTTCTTTCTTTGATTTTCTGTTCTTGTGTTCGATTGCTGAAATTCTTTCTACAAGTCATTCAAGACTTGGGTGTTTAGAAGATCACCACCTGGGCATCTTGTCAAGGTGATTTCCAACAGTGGTATCAGAGCTTTGGACAGTGGTATCCGAGCACAGCAGCTGGTTATCGGAACAAGAAGTAGAAGGTACGGAGCCAAGACTCCAAGAATCAAAGATCAAACTTCTTGGGTGATTCAAGAACGGTGTAAAGATCAAGATCTGGTCGTGTTCTTGAAAGTGATTCAAGAACGGTTAAGATCCATCTTCGATCTGTGTTCTTGAGGTTGAAGAAAGTATTTGTGGGTACTGCATAAGACAAGGGATCATCTTCGCAAGATGGGTTCAAATTTCGGTATTAAGAAGTTTGATGGAAAGGGAGATTTTTCCCTATGGAAGCGGAAGATCAAGGAGGTTCTTGTGCAATAAAAAGTGGACTTGGCTATTGGAGAAGATGATGCTTTTCCAGCAAGTGTCACGGAGGACTAGCGGACCGAGATGAAGAACATGGCTTACAGCACTATTTTCTTGCACATGTCGGATAATGACACAAGGGAGTGCGGAGACTTAGAAGATCCAGCTGCATTATGGAAGAAACTAGATGAATTGTTTCTTGCCAAGACTCTCCCACATAAAAGGTATCTTCGGAAACAAATCTTTGCTTTTAAATTTGATCCTAAGAAAGAGTTGCAAGATAATCTTGATGCCAAGAAAAGGAGTGCATCAAGTGGTAAAGGGCTGTTCTTTAAAAGAAGGCCAGCAACTTGGTATGGCAGCAACCATGGCTACTACCGGGACAGAGGTAGAGGAGAGAGCCATGGGAGAGTGCACAGCAGCATGCATGGCTACTACCGGGACAGAGGTAGAGGAGAGAGCCATGGGAGAGTGCACAGCAGCATGCATGGCTACTACCGGGACAGAGGTAGAGGAGAAAGCCATGGGAGAATGCATTCCAAACTGAGATTTGGAGGGAAGAGCTGCTACTACTGCCATAAGAAGGGTCATGTCAAGAAAGATTGCAAGAAGATGACAAGGGATAGAGGAGGAAGCCATACCAAGAATGGAGAGGCTTCGGTTGCCAAAACAGAACAGCAAGATGATGATGTTCTTGTTGTGTGCTCAAGTGTGAGCAAGGGGCAAGAAGGCAGCGGGAAATGGATCTTGGATACCGGGTGCACTCATCATATGAGCCCTCACAAAGAATGGTTCAAGAATTTCAAGAAGATCAATGATGGAATGGTCTTCTTGGGGAATGATAATTCTTGCCAAGTGAGAGGGATTGGAGATATCCAATTGAGGATGTTTGATGGAGTCACAAGGCTACTGGAAAATGTGAGGTATGTTCCAGATTTGAAGAGGAACTTTATCTCATTGGGGCAGCTAGATTCCATGGGCTATACATGCAAGATAGAGGGAGGAAAGATCAAGGTGGCAAAGGGATCTTTGGTGGTGATCAAGGCAGCAAGAAACGATGGACTCTATGAGATGATCGGAGAAACAGAAACCAATGATCAAGCAGTAAGCTTGATGGCTGAGCTGGACAAGGCAGCCCGTTGGCACACTCGCTTGGGACACATGAGCGAAAAGGGCCTGCAAGTGCTTAGCAAGGAAGGTCTACTTGGTGGTGACAAAGTAGAAGAACTGGATTTCTGTAAGAGCTGTGTTTTTGGGCAGCAACATCGGGTCAGCTTCAACACCGGAGTGCACAAGTCTAAAGGCATTCTTGACTACATTCATGCGGATCTTTGGGGACCAGCAAGGACACCAACACAGGGAGGTAACATTTACTTTCTGTCTTTAATTGATGATTATTCAAGAAAAGTATGGGTTTATTTGGTTAAGAATAAATTAGATGCCTTGAATAAATTAGTGGTGTGGAAAGGGCTGGTTGAGACTCAAATGGGTAGAGTAGTTAAGGGGATAAGAACCGATAATGGCTTAGAAATTTTTAACCAAGAACTTGATCAATTCTGTAGGTTAAATGGAATTCTAAGACATAGGACGGTTGTTGAAACTCCTCAGCAAAATGGAGTTGCTGAGTTGATGAATAAAAACCTTATGGAAAAGGTTAGGTGCATGTTAGATGGATCCGGGTTACCGAAATATTTTTGGGGAGAAGCTGTAGCTACAGCTGCATATTTGATTAATAGATCACCCTCTAGGATTGTGTTCTAAAAGACTTCCATGGAGATGTGGAGTGGAAAACCCCCTGAGTTGGACAACCTTAGGACTTTTGGGTGTGTTGCGTATGCACTCCAAAAGGAGGATAAGCTTAGCCTAGGATATAGAAAATATGTGTTTCTAGGATATGGGGAAGGGGCTAAGGGGTACAGGTTGTGGTCCTTAGAAAAAGAAGGATTTGAACTCATAATAAGTAGGGATGTTGTCTTTAATGAATTATTATTTCCCTACTTGGAGAAAACTAACCCTGCAGGGGCTAGTGAGCAAACCAATTCAGAAATTGTTGAGCATAGCATCAAGGGAGATTCTGTTCAGGTAAAGCAAAGGAAGCAAGAAGGTTCGAACCAGGTAGAGCCCTTGGATGATTACCAAGCTCAAGAAACTCAAGAAGAGGCTGAACAAGAAAAGGATGCTGTAGCAAGTCGGAAGGACTTTCAGCTCACAAGAGACCGGGAAAGAAGGCTGGTCGGACCACCTTCAAGATGTGGGTTTGCGGATACTGTGGATGCAGCAGCTCCTTAGATAGAAGGAGGGATGGCTGAACCAGAAACTTACACGGATGCCATGGAGTGTAAGGATTCGTCAAAGTGGCAACTGGCTATGGAGGAAGAAATGGATTCTTTGATGAAGAACAACTCTTGGGAGCTGGTGCCAAAACCAGAAAAACAGAGAGTGGTGGATTGTAGGTGGCTCTACAAGATCAAAGAAGGGAATACTCCAAGAGATGAAGTCCATAACAAGGCTAGGCTGGTGGCGAATGGGTTCACAAGGAAGGAAGACATAGATTTCACAAGAACTTTCTCACCTGGACACAAGGTGGAGAAGATGGTGAGTATCCTCACCTATGTCATTGATGGGCTGTTAGTTTGGAACAACAGGAAGAGGATGGAAAGGTTTACATCTCAACTCAGTGAGGAGTTCGAGAGGAAGGATCTCAGTATTGCACAAAAGATCCTTGGGATGAGGAGAATCATCCGGGAAAGGAAGAGAAACAGGTCAAGTGTTTCTTGGGCAATGGATGTTTTCAGCAAATGTGTGAGTAATCCCGGAAAAGAGCGTTGTCTTGGGATGAAGTGATTGCTGAGGTACATGGAGGCTCAGTGGCAGCCAGTGGTAGCACTCATAACAACCAAGGCAGAATGCATAGCGGCTACGGAAGCCATAAAGGAGGCTATGGGGTGCAAAGGGTTGTTGGACGAGTGAGAGGTCCTAAAAGAGCAGGTGGTGGTATATTTGGATAGCCAAAGTGCGGGGCACTTGTGGAGGTATCCAGTGTTCCATGAGGGGATGGAGCATATCGATGTTCGGTATCATTACATTCTGGAAAATGGTACAGAATGAAGCATTCATGTTGACAAGAAGACCACGGAGAAAAGTCCTGCAGATTTAGGCACCAAGTTTCTACCTCTAAGTAAGTTCAATCATTGCCTTGAATTACTTAGGAATGGAGTTGGTTAATTGGTAACTCAATATGAGTTTGGATCCCGAAGCTTTCTGCACAAATGGTTCGGGTTTAAACGCTTAGACAAAGGTAGAGATTGTTGGTTTTTTGTCTAAGGTTTAAACATGGTTCAAACATGGTCAAGGTTTGAGCAGGTCCAAACATGGTTCAAAGGTTGGTTAATGTCCAAACCAATTGTGGGATATCAAAGTTCAGCAAGTTATAAGGTTGCACACATGTGTGTGCTTCAATTTTGAGCATGGAAAGGTCAGGCACACTGCTGTGGAAGTTTCTGCCCACAGGCAGGAGGTGTGCTCACAGCATCAGGAGGCTGCAGCATCAGGTCACGCTGCAGCACACAGCACCACACCAAAATGCACAGCATCACTTGGAGAGTGATGAAGGGCTGAGATTAAAGGAAGAACATGATCAAATGGTCAAGAATGATTCACAAGATTGTCCAAGAATTAAGAGGCTATAAAAAGGGTTTCCTAGCCTCATTTCAAGTGGTGGAAAAGGTGTGTGAGAGAACCACACAGGTTGTGACATTGTGAGATCATTGTAAACACAAGAGAGAATTGTGTGAGAGACATAAACACAAGAGGGACTCTTGTAGTGAGGCTGGTTGTAAAGAAGAGAGGTTAGTAGAGAATTGATAGAAAGCATTGTAATAGGTCCATCACTTTCTCGTTCTCTTCTTGGTTCTTTAAGAACTTGGATTCTTGAAGGGGATTGCTGTAACTTTGTAAGAACCATTGAGATAGTGCAGAGAGTTTGGAGGAACTCACGGGGACGTAGGCACATTGCCGAACCTCGACAACAAATTACTTGTCTTCTTTCTTTCTTTGATTTTCTGTTCTTGTGTTCGATTGCTGAAATTCTTTCTACAAGTCATTCAAGACTTGGGTGTTTGAAAGATCACCACCTGGGCATCTTGTCAAGGTGATTTCCAACATTCCCAATAATAGACATTACAAATAGAAAGCACAACCCAAGAAACACCTTAATTAGTAAAAAAAATAACAACAATGATCTCGCGCTTCTTTATCTCTCACAATGCTAAAAATGTTCGGAAATTTATCCTTCAACGGAGTATTCCCACACCAAGAATCATACCAAAGACGAGTTCTTGCTCTATTACCCATTGAAACTTCAACAAAAGGACGAACATCTTCCCACCCACTCTTGATCCACTTCCACAAACCCACACCATAGGCATCCCGAGACGCCTTAGATATCCACCTATCCCTTTTCAACCCAAACTTGCTCTCGGCTACTTTTCTCCACAGGTGATCTTTTTCAATAATAAATCTCTAAAGCTATTTACCCAGAATGGCCTTATTAAGCAAGGATAAGGACTTAATACCAAGATCCCCTTTTTCTAAAGGTTTCTTAACCACGCCCCATTTAACCAAATGGTGTTTAAAATTCTCTTCCGAATTGCCCCATAGGAATCTCCTTTGTATGCTCTTTAATCTTTTTTGTCACCAAACATAGAGGCATAAAGTAGATGGGAAGACTAGAGAGAGTGATTTTTGATAAGGACGAGTCTATTTTCTTTCGAAAGATGGTGATTCTTCCACCCGGCTAATCTTTTTTCAAATTTTTCTACAATTGGATTCCAAATACTTTTGTCTTTGAATCTAGCTCTAAGGGGAAGACCAAGATAAGTAGAAGGAAGAGATCCCACCTTACATCCCAATAATCTAGCAAAGAAACAACCATTATAATTTTCATCTAGGGGAATTAAATTACTTTTGCCAAGATTAACCTTGAGGCTCGAAACCACTTCAAAGCAAAGAAGAATACGCTGTAAGTGCAAAATTTGAGAGGCTTCTGCCCCAAAAAATATAATCGTATCATTGGCAAATAGAAGGTGAGAGACATTCAAACTACAACCATTTTTTCCCACTTTGAAGTCATTCAATAAACCCATCTTAATACCTTTCAATAACATCTTGTTGAAGGCTTCCATAACCAAGGTGAAAATAAGTGGAGAAAATGGATCCCCTTGTCTAATACCTCTAGAAGCTCGAAAAAATCCCAATGGGAAACCATTAACCAAGATGGAGAAGGAAGTAGAAGACAAGCATTTGAGAATCCATTTACACCATTTATCCCTAAATTCCATTCGCTTCAATAAATAAATAACAAAGTTTTAACAACATGATGATACGTCTTTTTCCATATCTAGTTTACAAATAACTCCTTCGCCTCCATTCTTAAGTTAAGCATCTACAATTTCGTTCGCAATAAAAATGACATCCAAAATTTGTCTCTCCTCTATAAATGCATTCTGGTTGGGGCTCACAACTTTACACATCACTCTCTTCAATCTAGCAATAACCATTTTCAATAAAAGCTTATAAATACAACCACACGACTAATAGGCCTGAAATCTTTAATGTTAACCGCTTCCACTTTCTTAGGAATTAAAGAGATGAAAGTGGCATTAAGGATACTCAAAAACTCCCCTGACGAATGAAACTCCTCAAATAGCCTAATAACATCCCCCTTAATAACCTCCCAATTATGAACTAAGAATGTCAAAGTAAAACCGTCTGGCCCTGGTGCTTTATCACCATCACAGTCTCGAAAAGCAGCAACAATTTCTTCCTCAGAGAAAGGGTGCTCAAGCCACACACCATCTTCTTTATCTATTCTAGAGAACTCTAGACTATCCAAATTTGGTCTAACACAAGTCTCTTTAAAATGTTTCTCATAGAAACCACTAATTGCTCTTTTAATATCACCATCTTCTTCAAACATCATGCCATCAACCTTAATAGAATTAACAAAACTAAATCTCCTATAAGCATTGGCCATACGATGAAAATACTTGGTATTTTTATCTCCCTCTCTTCGCCACAATTCTCTAGATTTTTATCTCCCTCCCTTCGCCACAATTCTCTAGATTTTTGTCTTTAAGAAATTTCTTCCAAAGAAATAAGCTTAACTAGTTCCTTATTTTCTTTTGATTTGTTGTCAATTTCATTCCTCAAAGACTCTCTGTAACCTCTTTCTCATCAAACCCATTAATTTCACCCAACAAAGCATTTATGGATGAATTAACATTACCAGAGGATTCTTTATTCCATCGCTTCACTTCAACCTTGAGATTTTTCAACTTTTTAGCCATCACGAAGCCAGCAACACCATTAACAACATAACCCTTCCACCAGCTGTTAACAAGATCCTTAAACCCATCAACCTTCAACCACATATTTTCAAACTAGAAAGGAGTCGGGCCCACAACACACCACCTACTTCCATAAGAATTGGGTGATGATCTGACAAGGGAAGAGGAAGGAGTTTCTACAACAAAGAAGGACAATAAGATTCCTAAAAAGCAGAAACAAGGAACCGATCAATTCTCGAGAAAGAAGAAGAATTCATGAAATTCAACCAAGTGAAATAACCACCGGATAATGGCAAATCCAGAAGGTCATAACCCCTCATAAACTCCAAGAACTCCCTCATTGATCTTATCTCCTGATACCCACCAGATATTTTATGAGGATAAAAGACAACATTAAAGTCACCTTCTCACCACCCAAGGATACTGCCATCGATGTCTAATAATCGCCAATTCATCCCAAAAAACACTTCTATAACCATTATCCCCAGGGCCATATACAATGATCATTATCCATTCCCCATTAATAAAGAGACCCTTAAAAACACAAGAAATAGAAAATAAATCAACATGGCTATCAACCAAATCTAGAACCCACTTATCCCACATAATAATGATTCCTCCCGAAGCATCTACAAACGGAAGAGATTTTCAACCACAAGATCTTAAGCTCCAAAGGGAACAAATAAACGAATCATTAACTTCCTCCGCTTTAGTCTCCTGAAGACAAACTACTGCACCCTTCCATTCTATAAGATAATGCTTAATAGAATCTCTCTTCTCTACATCATTAACCCTTTTCACATTCCATGATATAATCGACCATTTCATTGAGTCCCTAAAATACCCCTAGAATCTACTGCCAACACCTCTCCTCCTCTGCATGTTCCCAAGTAATCTTATCGTAATTAACATCAAACTCAAATCTTTTAAGTTCTCTACTGCCCCTTAGATTGTTCCTTTCCTATTGATTGGTTTCGACACCGAGATTTGCATTCTTCAACACGAAGTCTCTTAATTTCTTCAAACAACCTAATAACTTGATCTTCAACCCTACTAGAGACACCCCAGCCATCTTATGCAGCTTTTTCATCCAATTAAGAACCCAAGCTGAAGTTTTACAACTCACCGAATAATCATTATTCTCTTCTAAACCCTCTCACTAATTTAACATATCACAAATCTCAACCAAAGCTAAACATGGATCCCTGTTTCTGTTTTCAATAAAGCTCCTAGGCTCCATTGACAAAGAATCCCCTACCAATTCAGAACCCCCATCAAACCCAATTCCAGATAAATCCAAGCCACAATATGGAGGAATATATAACAGGGGTTCCACCGAAGAAGAAACAGTTACCTGATCAGTTTTGAAGGAAACTTGAAGGTTTCGAGCAGCAATGTAACGACTCATCTCGAGTTGGCCACCCCCTAGACGGTGTCATCACGTTTTGAAATCTCAGCACGACATATATATGCAACAATATAAAAATATCAATTGAAATTAAAAAAATTACATCCAATCCTTAACTCTTTTTAGAGGAGATACATCACTATTCTTATATCAGAAACAATATATACATATAACAAAATGCATGAAAAGATTTTATTACAAAATTTATTTCTTCTTTCTTACAATGTCTGAGAACTTGACATTTTACTTAAGGTAATTACTCTGATATCAGCTCTAAACTCTATCTGCCATGCCCGCTGCCTGAAAATTACCAACAATGAGGAGTGAGTTTCACAAGCTCAGTGAATTAAATTTACTAGAAATACTCAATTATATACTTCGAGTCACATTTTATAATTCAATCGTTTCTAATTCGTCAATATTAATCATCTATTTCTTCACTTATAATCATTCAATCTTTCAAATAATCTTCCAATATTCATTCATATATTATCTCATATAAATAATAACATTCTGTTATAACTACGCATATCCTAATTCCAGCCATTTATCTATCTTTTAAAAAAAAAATAATTATCAAATAGATTAAATGTTTCTTCTCATATATTTAATCATCTTGAGGTTATCAATTCAACATCATCATTTACCTCGTTATGAGGTTCACAACATATAATCAATCAATCAAATAATTTTTATTATATCATACTTTCATATTTCTTTCTCATCATATCTATCTCTCGGTGAGTCTCATTTGTCTATCAATAATTTCATAATCAAGACTGATACATCAACATCTCAATCAATGATAATAAAATAACCAAATAAATAAATATATGTGTTTAAATCATCTTTATTTATTTTTTTCTCATCACATCATCTCATTATTTCATATTATCATATGGGAAAGTCTTCCCAAATGTCGACATGTTACAACCAAACTAGCTACCTTCCTGGCCTTTTCAGCTAGACCAGTTGTCTTCCTGGTCTTTTTAGCCAGACTAGCCGCCTTCATAGTCTTTTCAACCAGACCAGCTGCATTCCTTGTCTTTTCAGCCATACCAGCTGCATTCCTGGTCTTTTTCAGCCAGGCCAACTGCATTATTGGTATTTTCAGTCAGACTAGCTGCCTTTCTGGTCTTTTCAGTCAGACCAGCTGCCTCTTGGTTTTTTCAGTCAGACTAGCTGCTTTCCTAGTTTTTTCAGCCAGACCAGCTGTCTTTTTGGTCTTTTTTTTATGTATATGAGCAATAATATGCAAGTAAGCATACATCAAAGCATTCAGTTCAACTGTGCTCTTTCTCAAAAATTTTATTTTTATCATATTTATTAAATTGTCTCCTCATATATCATATTAATTTTTCAATCATACTTTCAGAAATTTCATATAACTCTTCATCACATTTTTCATTTATTCATATAATTAATATTCAACATATTATTAAATCCCTAATCAATAAACCAAATCAATTACCATACTTATCGAAAAATACATCGTTAAATCATTATAATTCAACCATTTATTCAAATATCATAAATTCATATTTTTATTGGTCTCAATTACTCAAAGTAAATCTAATTCACCACGTAGCACTTAAAGCTACCCATGGATCACCTTCTTGCTCTTTCTGCTCTTTTCAGCAATTTTTTGAGATTACTGATCACTAACACCTAATTATAAATTTTGAAAAATCTTACTATTTCATAACTTAATTCAAACAAAATAATTACTTAGTTATGAGTCTTATATAAAAAATTTACCTTAAATGTGATGACATTTTGTTATTGTAATTTGGATGACCGTACTATCTCTAATATTGGAGAAATTTTCTTTATAATTTTTTGCTAAGAAATTTGAATTGAAGAAATACAAAGCAAAACAAAAAAAACTAAATTTATATATTAAAACCGTCTGCCACCACACTTCATGTTTGCTTGCTTAGTGTCTAACATGCCTACTTTGCATGTTGGATGGGCAACACTTGGACGTCCATGTGTTTGCCCCTCCCTTTTTTTTTTCTTTGTAATCGTGCTACACCTAGACGTTCCATCCAAATGTCTTCTCCATTTTTTTCAAAAGAATTATTTCATTCAATAGTAAATCTCTCATGTATATGTATTATTTAATTCCATGTAATATCTATCAAATTATTTATTTATCCTTACTTTAGAACACGGATATTACAATTCTACTCACCTTATAAAAATTTCATCCTCCAAATTTTCTTACCTAACTCATGAAAAAGCTGGGGGTATTCTTTCTTGATTCTTGCCTCATGCTCCCAAGTAATTTCTTCAACATCATTGTTCCGCCATAATACTTGAATCAAAAGAATAACTTTATTACGCAAGACTTGTTCATTTTTGTCTAGAATTCTGACTGATACTTGCATAAAGGTCAAATCTTCCTGAAGTTCTACAACCTGACTCGAAATACTATGAGATTCATCATGTAAATACTTTCTCAAAAGTGAAACATGAAACACATTGTGTAATTGCTTTAACTTTGGAGGCAAATCTAATCTGTATGTTACTGGTCTAACTCTTTCAATTACCTCATATGGCCCCACAAATCTTAGACTTAATTTTCCTTTCTACTTAAATCTCAATACACCATTCCACGGAGATATCTTAAAAAACACTCAGTCACCACCTGAAACTCAAGAGGTCGTATTCTATTATCAACATATCCCTTTTTATCTATTATGTGATTCTCTAAAGTTCTCTCTAACCAGTTTTATTCTCTACGTAGTCAAATATGTCATTTCGGGACCAAACATCTTTCTTTCTCCAACTTCTTCCCAACATACTAGAGTTCCGCACCTTCTACCATATAAAGTCTCAAATGGTGCCATCCTAAAACTAGTTTGATACTGATTATTGTATGCAAACTCGATCAAAGTTAAATAAGTATCATAGCTCACTGAGAAACTCAATACACTTGCCCTCAGCATATCCTCTAGTATTCTGATGATTCTCTCTGTCTGTCCATAAGTTTGAGGATGAAAAGCTGTACTAAACTGAAATTGCGTACCCATAGCTTTTTGAATACCCCTCCAAAATCTAGAAGTGAATCTAGAATCTCTGTATGATACAATGCTTAAAGCTACACCATGTAATCTCACAATTTCTGCGACATACAATTTAACCAACTTTTCAGAACTCCAGATAGTTTTAATAGGAAGGAAATGCGAAGACTTAGAAAGTCTATCCACTATAACCTATATAGCATTATGACCTTTCTGGGTACGGGGAAAACCATAAAAAAATTCCATACTTTCATTCTCTCATGGCCATTTAGGTACTAGAAGAGGTTGTAATAAACCTGTTGGATGTCTATTTTTGGACTTCACCTGTTGACAAATCAAACATCTAGAAATATACTCAACTATATCTTTCTTCATCCCTAACCACCAATAATTCTGTCTCAATCCCCTGTACATTTTATTATTACCTGGATGCATAGAATACACAGAATCACGAGCATCTCTTAGTATCTCCTTTCTCATCTCAACATCATTGGGAACACAAACTCTATGTCCTAATACCACCATACTATCTTTTTTAATTCTAAACTAAATCAGCTTCTTACTCGATACTTCATGTTTTATCTTCTCTATCACTTCATCTCTACTCTGCATCTATAACAAGCGATCAATAATAGAAGATTGTACCACCATATTTGCCATTAATATTCCTTTATCACTTATACTCAAATGCATTCTCATTTCTCTCAATTCTATCATCAAGCTAATATCATGACTCCCAATAGCAGCTAATCTCCCTGTAGACTTTCTATTTAATGCATCAGCTACTATATTAGCCTTCTCTGGATGATAATGAATTGCACAACCATAGTCACTAATCAATTCCATCCACCTCCTCTACCTCAAATTCAACTCTCTCTGGGTAGGTAAATGCGTCAAACTTTTATGATCAGTAAAAATTTCATAAGTGGCTCCATACAGATAACGTCTCCAAATCTTCAAAGCAAAAACAATCTAAATCATGGGTCGGGTAATTCATCTCATGTTTTTTTGATTGCCTAGAAGCATAAGCTATCACTCTCCCATGCTGTATCAACACACATCCCAACTCGTGATACAACACATCACTATATACCACAAATCCTTCATCACCAGAAGAAAACACTAATATCGGAGCAATAGTCAATTTCTCTTTAAACAGTTGGAAACTCTTCTCACATTATTTTGACCACATAAACTTCACTTCCTTCCTGGTCAATCCGGTCAATGGTTTAGCAATAATAGAAAAATTCTGGATAAACCTCCTATAATAACCAACCAACCTTAAAAAGCTTCTAATTTCAGTCACACTAGTTGGTCTTTCCCAATTCAACACTACCTCTACTTTCTGTGGGTCTACTGCCATGCTATCTTCTGACACAACATATCCCAAGAAAAATATTTCACTCAACCAAAACTCACACTTAGAGAACTTTCCATACAATTTTCTTTCTCCTCAGGATTTCCAACACTATTTCTAAATTTTGCCCATGCTCTTCTTCATTCTTGGAATATACCAGAATATCATCAATAAATACAATCACAAATCTATCCAAGAATGGTTTGAACACCCGATTCATTAGATCCATAAATGCTGTAAGAGCATTAGTTAACCCAAATGGCATCACAACGAACTCATGATAGCCATGACATGTCTTAAAAGCAGTCTTAGGCACATGCCACTATTTTATCCTCAACTGATTATAACCCGATCTCGGGTCTATCTTAGAAAATACCCTAGTCCTTTATTACTGCTCGAATAAATCATTTATCCTGGGTAAATGATATTTATTCTTGATGATGATCTTATTCAACTGTCTATAATTAATACACAATCTCATTATTCCATCATTCTTCTTCACAAACAACACATGGGCTCCCCAAGGCAACATACTAAGTCGAATAAATTATTTATCTAGCAAATTTTGAAGCTGAATTTTCAATTCTCTCAACTCAGCTGGTGCCATTCTATAAGGTACTATTGATATGGGTGCTGATCTTAGAATCATCTCAATAGAAAACTCAATCTCCCTGTTGGGAGGCAACCCAGACAACTCCTCAGGGAACACATCAGAAAAAAATTTCACTACTAAGATTTCTTCTAACTTCCTAATCTCCTTTCTAGAATCCACCACATACGCTAAATACTCCTCACAACCCTTCTTTAACCATACACTAGTAGTCAGGGTTGAAATAAGACAGTTGGCAAGTATTTTACGGTCTCCCTGAAAATTAAACTCCTCTTATCCTGGTATCTTGAACACCAGATTATTCCTAAAACAATCTACCCAAGCATGATATGCAGATAACCAATTCATCCCCAGAATTAAATCAAAATCTGTCATATCTAAAGGCAACAAATCAACTTCAAATTCTCTATCAGCCATACTAATCACACAACCCCGATAAATTGTCTTGATAATAACCCTATCCTAGTAGGAACCTCAACAATAACAGCATGCATCAAATGACTAACACAAGCATCAATAGATTTCATATAAACACTGTATGCAAAAGAATGGGTTGCACCAGGATCAATCAATAATCTAGCAGGTCTATCAAGATAGATACCATACTCATAATAATATCAAGAGTGGTCTGTGCATCATATTGGGTCAATGCATAGACTATGCTGTCTCTGGGCTATAACTAACCACTGCATCTTCTCCTAGCTACTGATCCTATGCCTCTACCCGGTATACTCTCTGATCCACCACCTCTCTCCACATGTTTTCTCTCAACACCCCCAACACACATCTCAATAGATTTTCCCACTGGACAATCTACACTAATATGTCCTCCCTTATTACATACAAAGCACATCAAAGTAGGACAATTCTGGAATAGATGCCCGGTTTGATTACATCTAAAGCAAACTCTTGCCTCTCGATTATACATCAGATTACCACTTCCCCTTGGTTGATACTTACTCATATACCATAACTTCCAGTTCGCATAGCTTGTCTCCCAAATCTAGGGTTCCTCCAAATATTACTTTGAGCTACAGAAGCAACAGATCTAGCTTGCCTCTGACTCTATATTACAGTTCCCTATGACAATGAACGCTTAATCTAGGGTGGTCTCCCACCCTGCACACTCATACTATTACCACCTCTGGGTCCCTTAAATCTAGACCTCTTCAGCCAATCTCTCTTACCTCTAAACTCCATCACATCCTTCTCAATCTGTAATACTTTGTCCACCATTGTAGCATAATTCACAATACCCATATAAGAGAGTTTAGTTTGAATTTCATAGTGTAACCTGTCTACAAATCTTTTATACTTCATCTCATCCATATTTACTAACTCTGGTAAAAACCTCGACAGAGCTATAAATCTACTATCATACTCAGCCACATATAAGGTATTTTGTCTTAAATGAATAAAATCTCTCTCCTACTATGCTTGAAACGTTTTTGGAAAATACTTTGCAAAGAACACATCCTTAAACTTATGCTAAGTTAAGGGTTGATCGACCTGTGTACTCAATCTAGGCAGAATGTCCTCCCACCACTGAGAAGCCTCACCTTTCAGCTTAAATGAAGCAAAAGCAACATTCTGCCTATCTGTCACTGGTAAGACTTCAAAATATTTCTCAACATGTTTAATCCACTGCTCAGCTTAAATAGGATTTACAGATCCTTTAAAAGACTGGGGTTTAAACTTAATAAATCTTATAAAATAATCCTCTTGCATCTCATGTACAAACACATCCTCTCCCTTATAAGCTTCTTGCCTCACCACATCGGGTTCTATTCTACCCCTTTCCTCTAATATTCTTTGTAAATTATCAGCCATTTCTTCTGCCGTATTCATTCTCTCTATAGCACGATAAATAACTTCTTTCAACTCATTCCTCTTAATATCAGATTATCTCCCACCTCTACTAGTACTAGCTATATTAGAGCCTGTTCCCTTGTATGAACCACATACTCGACCTCCCCTTCCACTTCAACTTTTCTAAATATTCGGGGACTACTACGTCCTCTCTGATTCAAAACTCTACCTCTAGTTCTAGCACGTTCACGTGTCATCCTCAGATTCTGCATTAACATAGAGTTTATACTACAAAATCATAAAGCCTAATGCTCTAATACCAAAATTGTAACGACCCATCTCAGGTTGGCCACCCTCAAGACGGTGTCATCACATTTTGAAATCCCAGCATAACACATAAACTGAAATTAAAAAAATTACATCTAATCCTCAACTTTTTAAAGAGGAGATACGTCATCATTCTCCTATCAGAAATAATATATACATATAACAAAATGCATGAAAAGATTTTATTACAAATTTTCTTTCTTTTTTCTTACAATGTTTGAGGATTTGACCACGAGACTTACTTAAGGTAATTACTCTGATATTAGCTCTAAACTCTATCTGCTATGCTTGCTAGTTGAAAATTATCAACAATAAGGAGTGAACTTCACAAGCTCAGTGGATTAAATTTACTAGAAGTACTTGATTATATGCTTCCAGTCATATCTTATAATTCAATCGTTTCTAATTCACCAATATTAATCATCTATTTCTTCATATATAATCATTCAATCTTTCAAATAATCTTCCAATATTCATTCATCTATTATCTCATATAAATAATAACATTCTATTATCACTATACATATCATAATTCCAACCATTTATCAATCTCTACTTAAATTAATTATCAAACATATCAAATTTTTCTTCTCATATATTTAATCATCTTGAGGTTATCAATTCAACATCATCATTTACCTCGTTATGAGGTTCACAACATATAATCAATTAATCAAATAATTTTTATCATATTATACTTTCATATTTCTTTCTCATCATATCTGTCTCTCGGTGAGTCTCATTTGTCTCTCAATAATTTCATAATCAAGACTGATACATCAGCATCTCAATCAATAATAATAAAATAACCAAATAAATAAATGAGTGTGTTTAAATCATCTTTATATCTTTCTTTTTCATCACATCATCTCATTATTTCATATTATCATCTGGGAATATCTTCCCATATGTCGACATGTTACAGCCAAACTAGCTACCTTCCTGGTCTTTTCAACCAGACCAGCTGTCTTCCTAGTCTTTTCAGCCAGATCAGCTGCATTCCTAATCTTTTCAACCAGACCAGCAGTATCCCTAGTCTTTCAACCATACCAGCTACCTTCCTGATCTTTTTTAGCCAGACCAGTTGTATTCCTGGTCTTTTTAGTCAGACCAACTGCTTTCCTGGTCTTTTCAGTAAGACTAACTGCCTTCCTAGTCTTTTCAGTCCGACTAACTGCCTTCTTGGTCTTTTCAGCCAAACTAGCCTGGTTTTCCTTTTTTTTTTTTTTTACATATGAGCAATAATACGCAAGCAAGCATACATCAAAGCAATCAATTCAACTATCTAGCTCTTTCTCAAAAATTTTATTTTTATTATATTTATTAAATTGCCTCCTCATATATCATATTAATTTTTCAATCCTACTTTCAGAAATTTCTTATAAATTTTCAACACATTTTCATTTTTTCGTATAATTAATATTCAACATATTATTAAATCCCTAATCAATAAACCAAATCAATTACCATACTTATCGAAAAGCACATCGTTAAATCATCATAATTCAATCATTTATTCAAATATTATAAATTCATATTTTTATTGGTCTCGATTACTAAAAGTAAATCTAACTCACCACGTAGCACTTAAAGCTACCGGTGAATCACCTCTTTGCCTTTCCTGAACTTTTCAGCAATTTCTTGAGATTGTTAATCACTAATACCTAATCATAAAATTTCATAAATCTTACTATTTCATAAATTAATTCAAACAATGTAATTATTTAGCTTTGAGTTTTATTGAAAATTTCCCTTAAATGTGATGACATCTTGCCATTGTAATTTGGATGACTGTACTGTGTATTAATTCACTTCAATGATGCAGTCAAAAATTGACTGCATCATTGAAGTGAATTAATAATATTGGAGAAATTTTCTTTATGACTTTTTGCTAAGAAATTTGAATTGAAGAAAGAAAGAAACCAAACAAAATTTGGTAAGAAATACAAAACAAAACAAAAAACTAAATTTATATATTAAAACTGTCTGCCACCACACTTCATGTTTGCTGGCTTAGTGTCCAACATGCCTACTTTGCATGTTAGATGGGCAACACTTGAACGTCCAGGTGTTTGCCTCACCTACTTGGACGTTCTGTCTAGGTGTCTTCTCCTTTTTTTTTTTCAAAAGAATTATTTCATTCAGTAGTAAATCTTTCATGTATATTTATTATTTAATTCTATGTAATATCTTTCAAATTACTTTTTTACCCTTACTTTAAGAACACAGGCATGGTTCAGAAGAAAAGAGAGGTAGACCAGGGTGCTTAGAGTGTAAAAAGTCAGCATCCACTGCTAACCCTGAGTTTTTCCACCTGAATCAGGCCCATAAGGAGAAATGACTACCTCCGCATCGGAATCCGACCCAGATGCCGACAAAAGATCCTTGAAAGTCAAAGGTTCTGGCCACAACCCCGCTTTTGGGAGTAAAATAAATACTGAGGAAAGACAAAGAGGCTCAGAGCCGATCGGCCTGGCCTCGCCGGACAAATCCACGGCAAATCCATGCGACAGCGATTGCCCCTTGCAAGTCCGCGATAGAGGAGGACCATAACGGGTCGTGATCCAATATTTGGAGATTTTCAGTCTCTAAGGCTTTTTGAGTTTTTTCAAACCCACATTTAAACCTAGTCCAAGACTATTCGAGACCCGACTAAACTTGCTCGACCCAATTTTAGAAGACTCACTTGGCCCAAAGCATATAAAATTGGAGTCTTTAAGTAGCTCAGATTTGGAATCCATACCCATCTTAAAGAAAAATTTGAAAGTAGGAGAAGCACCTCCCAACTCTTTAGCTTCACCCAAATCTGACTTAGATGCCTTCACAGAATCAAATTTGAAATTTGAATAAGTTACCAACTGTGCCTTACCCTTATCTTTCTTTAGATTAACGCACCCCTCCTTGTGCATGGAAAGACAGTCATTATCTTACTTATACCCAATGACCACAGCCCACGACTTCAAGCTTTCCCGAGGTTTTGACAAAATCATTGAGATGTCAGCACTACAGCAGAGACAACCTCCAATCAGAGGTAGAACACAACCACCAATTTTAGACCGAGACCCTTTTGAAAATTTCTCTAATCCTACATTCTGCCTACCTTCAGGAATCTTGTTTTGCTCTGATGCCTTCTTCAAAATCACCCCAATGAGATGCCTAAAACTAGGAAGAATTTTTTTTCTTAAGTCTGAGATGACTTCAAACATTTTCCCCCACCCTTCAGCTGTCATTCCGGGAACATAATTTTTTTTGATTTCCCATTGAAGATTCCAGTCATAGAAATGAAACGGCCAGATTTATATTGATGAAGCCTCAATAACAAAGACCTGTCCTTATCTCGTCTTCTATAACACCAAATCCTTTCTCCATCCTCAAACAAAAGCTCTTTCCAAACTTTCAGAAGCCATAAAAATTCCTGATCATTCAACCATAGATAGTTCTTCATTCTCTGAGCAAACTCAGATATCTTTACCACGTTCCCATTAAATCCTTCAATAACAGATTCAAAAAACTTCTAGTCAACCACAAAAGATCTACGCTAATCAGTATTAGCCATAACCAGACTAGAAACAACATAAAAATCAAACAAAAGAACCAACCAAAAGAGGAAGAAGAAGAGAAGAACTAGGAGGATGAGAGAAAAGAGAGAAGAAAGAGGAGAGATGAGTGGAGATTAGAGAAGAAAATGGGGGAAACAAAATCCATCTTTGTTGTTTATGTTCTCCTTGGTTTCATTATGCCGAGTTAAAATTTCGTTTCTATTTAGAAGAATATGGGAGAATTCACGCCTACCTAATTGCACTTTGATATTTAAGGCTATAATATATTGTTCTTTTTAGTAGAAAAATACCTATATTACCACAGCCTCTTGCCATTACCTTGGCTATGTTTGGAAACAGTTTTTGAAAATTGAAAATAATTTTCAAAAACTCTTTTGTATGTTTGGTAAACAGTTTTCAAAAGCAATTTTCTAAAACAGTTTTCAAAAAAATTGGAGTTTTCAGATAACAATTTTTGAAAACTGGTTTTTTGAAAACTGGTTTAGAAAATTACTTTTGAAAACTGTTTGCCAAACATACAAAACAGTTTTCAAAAGCAATTTTCTAAAACAATTTTCAAAAATTATTTTCTAAAAACTTCAAATTGGTGTTTTCTGACATAATTTTTGAAAAATAGCTCTAAAATCAGTGTTTACTTCTCTGTTTCATTTTTCCTTCATATTAAAAATTTTAAAATAAAATAATATTAATTATTTTTAAATATTTAGTAAATATAAGAAATAAAATTAATATAGATTTTAAATTTAAACTTAAAACTAAAAATAATTACAAGGCGTATCAAAACAGTTTTCAAAATAAGATTATCCAAACAACATTTCATTATTTTTTGTTTTGAAAACAGTTTTCGAGCTACAGTTATCCAAACATGTTTTCTTCAAAAAGTATTAAAAAACTATTTTCTATTTTATTTTCGAAAACTAAAAATAAAAAACTGTTGCCCAAACATATCATATTTTTCGTTTTCACTTATCATCTTTTAATCTAAAATATATTAGCAGAAAGAAAATACACCAATTAATTAAACCGCCGTTTGATTGGAGTCGTATTGAACGGGTCTATCAGTAAACTGGAACATTCTACTAACCTGGTTCAAGTCTTCAATCAACCCGATTTCTCTCTCCCACTCCAAAACAACAATCAAACCTCACAACGCCAACTTTCTCTCCTTCTTCACCAAACCCTAATCGAGAAGCTCCCCATGGCGAACCAGAGCTCAGACCATGAATCAGACCCAAACATGCGTCTCTATAACCCATACCAGAGCTATGAGGTCCCTATCAAATCTCAATACCTCTACAAGCTCCCTACCTCACCAGAGTTTCTGTTCACGGAGGAATCTGTCCACCAGCGCCGATCCTGGGGGGAGAACCTCACTTTCTACACCGGTTCGTCTTACCTAGCTGGATCCGTATCCGGGGCATCCGTCGGCTTATTCTCCGCCGTCAAGAACTTCGAGCAAGGTGACACGCTCAAGCTCAAAATCAATCGGATCTTGAACTCTTCGGGACATTCGGGCCGGGTATGGGGGAACCGGATTGGGGTGATAGGACTGATCTATGCGGGGATGGAAAGCGGAATGGTGGCGGCCACGGATAGGGATGATGTGTGGAGCAGCGTGGCAGCGGGGCTCGGGACTGGTGCGGTGTGTAGGGCAGCTAGAGGGGTGAGGTCAGCGGCGGTGGCGGGAGCGCTTGGAGGGCTCGCGGCTGGCGCCGTGGTCGCGGGGAAGCAGGCGTTGAAGAGATACGTGCCAATATGAAAGTGGGGAGAAAGAGATTCTGAGTGAATTTGAATTTTTAATTTTATTGAAAATTTTGATAAGGAAATGGAGGATTGTATGCGCCGAAAAGTTTTTTCGTGCGTGAGGTAATGATAGGTATTGATATCTTTAGTGTAGTTGGTCACCTGATAAATGAATAATGTTACGGATTAGCAATTTTTTTTAACTTTGATATCAATCAATCCGGTGATTGTGGATCGGCATTCGATCCCATATGATTTTTTTTTGTTGATTTATTGATGTCTTTTTATTTCAAATTGTTTTGTGATCTTTTGGTAAGTACTTCTTAGCAAATATTGGTTTCATTTTACAACAATATGTATCAAATGATTGTAGCTGTTTCTTGGTAGAATTTCTTAGAATAGATTGATGTTATTGTTGAAACTAAATGGGGTGTTCATGTGCATTGATTTTCATCATTCAAAATATGCTTCGAGCATTAATATTTTGCTATTCAAATGTGGTTCTTTGTCTTGCAATCAGTCTTTTGTTTTAGTTGCTTGCAATATTTTATTTTGGAAGATTTAGGGGTTGATGTTTCATAGTATATAGTAATAGGAGTTAAATTTTATAGGTTTTTCTTGTTAACTTCATTTGTGGGACTTTTGTGCACAAATACGTTGTGCTCCCCCCTAGATGGAAGAAACTTGATAGGACCTCTGAAACAGCTCTTCTCTCCTTTATAGACCTCTCATCTTTTTTTTGTTCTTTTGATACACTTGCTCGAATTCCCTCTCGTTGTTTCCTTCTTTGGAAGGCCATTAGGTCGTATTAATTCCACTAATTAGTGGTTTGCTTGAATTTTTTCTCATTGTATCCCAATTTTGAAGGCCAGCAGGTTGTATTAATTCCACTAATTAGTGGTTTGCTTGAGTTTATTCTCATTGTATCCTCATTTTGAAGGCCAGCAGGTTGAATTAATTCCACTAATAGGTATTACTTATCAAAAAATTCCAGTAATAGGTGTTATGGCGGCATTAATCACAATAGAGCCTATGTTGTTTGATGTGGTCATTCTTGTGAATTTGCACTTGGAAACCCTATACTTCTTACCACTTTACAAGATGATGGTACTAGAAAAGGCTGTTACTCAATTTGGTTTCCTAGAAGTTGTGTAATTTATATTGGGATTATATTGTTTTATAATTCTTTTGTTTCTCACATCATCGTCATCATCACTGTGATAATCATCTTTGTTGTTATTAAAAGTGTATAGTTATTCTTATTTTGTGTGCTTTTTAACTTGCAATGTGTAACATATGTTACATTTGTTGCAGGCAGTATTGACTTTTTATTTTTTCTCGAGTAACAATATTGACTTGGCTCTTACCATTTACTTTTTTAGAAGGAGCAATGGGTTCTGATCATAGACTTGTTTTGTTGCTTTGTTTTGATTCTATATTGTTGGATTGCGTTGAGCTAGCCTGATTCCTACTTGTATGCCCCAAAGTGTTCTGGATGCTCTGCTTGAGCTTGAATGAGGCTCAGCTATGTCCAAGACTTTGGCACAAACTTCAGTTCAGGCTGAGCTATGGTTGCTCAATGCCAGCGTGTATTATGAGCTCATTTGAACTTTGAAGTAAGTGAATACTGTAATCATTGCATTTGGTGTGGATCAAGTTTGACCTGTAGTTCACTCCAAAAAGGGGGCTCAGCAAAATGAAATGCGATTTGAGTCCAGCTTGGATCGAGTTGTTAATGCTCGAGCTGAGCATATACAGACTTCAGTGCCGCTTAGTCCAGTTTGATTGATTAATTGTCTTCTGACCTAATAAATAGGGCCACTTTGACACCACTTTTGTTGTTTTCATGTAGTTTAAAGCATGTTCTTTTTTTTTTTTTTGTTCTTTTTGAAAAAATACAATCTCTATTGTTTCAATCTGGACAGCTAATCATTACTGTGGGCAATTTGGAACTCTTGGATGTAATTTTTTTTTCTTCATATTTGCTAGAATTTGTGCTGTATACAATCGAAATTTAGCTAAGCTGAAAAACGATGCTTTCGCTAGAAACAATGGAATGTTCAGCTGATAGTACACTTCCTGCAAAGTTCATTTCATTTGGTTATGTCCAGCTTACATTTTAATATCATTGTTTCCGTAAATCGTTTGGAGAATATTACTACTTTTTTACTTTAGAAGTATGGGGGTGGTAATGCCCTCCAAAATCATTTTTAGGTATGATGCTCTTCTGCAAGTGAAAAATACACGAGTGAAGTCATTTTTGATAAAGAGCCTCTCTTTTTTTTCTTTTGGTGGGTTGTAGGCTATTGTTAACCAGAATTTCCAGGCCTGTTTAGCTTAGATTTATGAATTGCTTACATGCTAGTCATAATTGTTGATGCTCCACTTTTCTGCTCATATGGTGCATATGGTGACCAAACGGAGTGATCTCTGAGAACAGTATAAATTTTCTGAATTGTCCTTGCATGACATGGCCTGTGCTCCGGACCTGTGGTGGTACATTGAACCCTATAAATTGAGAATTAGGGGAGGAAATGAGAATTAAACAACTCAGTTGAGATGCTGGGTTTATCTATCTGATCAAGTTCCACATTTGAATGAATATGATTTGACAGTCTGCCTTCAAAACCACTGGCAATGTTGTCTGGGTTAAGATTAATGTTCTCACTGAAACTATATGTTATTATATGCATGATGATTATTCGATGTTTGGTTATTGTTAATGCATCAACTCCCTTCTCTGAAAATGATTGTTATATTGATAGAGAAAATTAATTACTCTATCTTTGATGGTGATGAATACTAAATATTGTTTGTTGCAGGGAAGTGTTTGGTAGTTCTGTTGAAACTTTCTTCTATTATTTTCATGCGCACAGTCATTTGTTTGATTGACCTTTGTATGCAGATTGGAGGCATTATTTGTGCATCAATGCGTGTTTCATTGTCTGTTGTCTTATGGGTTTGTGCTTGCTTTCTATGTTTATTTTCTAGCATGTTGCATTTACTTGGTGTGTATCGAAGACTAGTAGTGTCTTTGATGTTGGGAAAGTGATTAGCTGAGCCATTGAGCCAACAACACTTCCTTGTTGTCAAGTGAAACTTGAAAATTTTGTAGAAACTCGTTTCTTCTGTTATTTATAATCTAAGCCTACCTGACGTATCATATTTTATTATCAGTATAAAGATGGGTAAAGTCTTGAAGCAATTTAACAGGTGCGAGATGGAAAAATTGAAAAAAATAAGTCTGTATCTGTTTTGAATTTGAAAATAAATAATTAATCATCCATGATTTATCTGGGTACAAAATGTTCAGACCACTAGTTCAACAATTTACCAGAACCCACCAATTGATAACATTAGCTTTCAAAAGAAATCTATTCAAAAAATTTTGAAGTCAGTTTGGCAATCGGCATGCACAATTCTAAAGTTCAAGGATACTTTACGGATTAAATGTTTGTTTGATTTGCGAACATAATTATAATAAAATTAAATTAAAATTATATGTTATGTGGACGTATAACATTCTTTTCTTTTCTTTTTCTTTTTAAATTTCAAGACAAAAATTGCTTTTAAAAAATTTAACAAAAATGATATAAGCCTATAACCAAACAAGCCAAAATAAATGTATAAACTTAAATAGCTTTACTCAAGACACCAATTTATTTTTACCAAAAAAGAATTAAAAGGTTTAATAAAATAAAAGAATAATCGATATATAAATAATAAAAAAAGTTTGGGGTACATTTGTTTAGTATAAATGAAAATATTTGTTTTAATAAAATCCATAGCACGCTCTGGTCGCAGAGGATGAGATGAGAGGAGCTCGTGCTCTTGCTATCCCAATCTCGCCTTCTTGTCCTCTCCGACCTCATTTATCCGCTCAATCACCACCTTTCATCAGCCTCACAAGCACTCCGTGACTGTGATCCAGGCTCGTCACAAATACCAAAGTTTAGACGAGCGGTACCAGAAAAACGCGGTCAAGTACTGGGACAACTTCTACAAGCGCCACGGTAACAAGGTCTGCTCGCTTACGGAACACAATATTTTACAAAAATGTTAAAAATAAATTTTAGAGAACATGTTTCTGTTATATTTTTGCAGTTTTTTAAGGACAGACATTACTTAGAGAAAGACTGGGGGGAATACTTTTCTGACGGTAATCCTTCTCGAAACGGCAAAGTCGTTTTGGAGGTATAGTTCTAACCTTTTTAATTTTTTCCCTTTTTCTTTTCTTCGTATTTTGAGACATGAATTCATTTTGTGAAATGGGTTTTTACTACATTATATGTTAGTATTGTTCATGAATCACGATTTTATTGTCTTTAGACAACAAATTCAAAAGAACAAGTTTTTTAATTCATGATTATTGGAAAATTTTATTGTTACATTTCTAAGTATTTATGAAGATTTTAAAGGATAAAAAATTGTTCTCTCTTTTCTTCAAAAATACCAGTAATCATAAACCAAGTAGATCAATGGCGTTTGTTGAAATTTGATAAAGCATTGCCATGAAATTAATTTTTTGCAGGTTGGTTGTGGAGCTGGCAATACTATTTTTCCCCTTGTGGCTGCATACCCCAAGCTTTATGTTCATGCTTGTGATTTCTCGCATCATGCAATTGCACTTGTTAAGGTTTGTCATGATTTTGTAGGATGATACCTAAGACACGCTCCTTTTCCCCTCACTATTTTTTGATCATGCTATATGCAGCGGGAGACTATCAATTGTTTTCATTTGTGTGTGGGTATATTCATTTTAAGGAACAATGAGTATATTATTCTGTGTTTAGTAAGTTTAAGAATATGTGATGTTCTTATTAGACTCTTGCTATTTTTTATGGCATAACACACTTACCATGGTGTATCAATTGGTGATAATGTTAGATTCAGTCTGGTACGAATCTTATTTTATCATGTCAATGAGAATATTAGAAATTCTTTAACTGATTAGAGTTTTTGCTAGCTTCCTGAGGTTTTTGGCCCGTTAAGTTGGCTCAGCCTTCAACTGTTTATGTTTGTGAAACCTTTTACCTTAGTTTTTGAAGTACAAGAAGTGTCTCTAATGCTTTTTTCTCTTTTTTTTTTTTATAAAAAAATCTAAGTTCTCCGTGTGCTCATGGTAGTGTTTTACATGAGTAACATTGTTGTTACTGAGATGTCAAACAAATATGCCTAACTTTGGTGTTTTAGTGAATGCAGTCACATGTGGATTTCAAAGAAGATCAGGTAAATGCATTTGTTTGTGATCCTACGGATGACAATTTGTATGAAAAGATTGATCCTTTCTCAGTTGATGTTGTAACCTTGGTAAGGCTAAAAGTTTCTGCCCCTGGGTCTAGTTTGGTTTTAAGTTCAGCATACATCTTTCTCTGATAATTGCGTGGGGACCAATCATCTATGTTGTCTCTAAAACTAGCATTGCATAAATAATTGCCTAACATGTTAAGCAGATTTTTATGTTGTCTGCAGTTTCTCCAAGGAAAATGCCCTTGATATTACAGAACATTAAAAGAGTCTTAAAGGTATATCCAACATATTTTCTGTTATGGTTTTCAAATGTCTATTATGTTAAATTGACATGAAGTTTTTCTATCCACTTGCAGCCGAATGGTTATGTTCTCTTACGAGATTATGCTGTTGGAGATTTTGCTCAAGTAAGTCGTCTAATTCTTATTTAATATCTACAGTTTTCATTGATGTGTGAGCAAATTGTTCTCCATTCCTTGCTTGTATTGTTATCTTTCTGTGTTGATTAAGTTGGATATCAGATACGCTGACTCATGTTTTATCAGGTTTCTCTATTAAAAGTTTGTAAGCAGTGACCTACAGGCTGTGATTTAATTTTAAAAAGTGCCACAAACCTTCTCTCAGGAAGTATGATGATGGTCTTTAACCGACTTGTGATTGTGGATTAATAGGTGAATCAGTTTTAGGAATGACAGAGAGAGACTTGTTGGCCTCTCCAATAATAGTTTTGTTTATTTTTGACAGTATGTTTTGAATGAATAATTTTCATATTAGAGAGAAAGTTTCTATGACATGTTCTCATTAAGAAGTTCATAATGAAGTGCAATGTCCATCTCCATGACCATAAAAGGCATAATAAATAAACAAAACTTGATATTAACAGGCTGAACGAACACTAGAGTAATAAATTGGAGAAGAGCTAGCAGACTTGGGAGTACAGAGGCAATTCCATATGGTGTAAGCCTGTAATGTTGATTTAGGCTCGTAATAATGATTTATCACATTGGAAATTGGGTAGAGAATTCAAACATCACCCTCTACTCTGCGTTCTCTTCATTGTCTTTTTTTTGTGTGTTTTATTTTAGTTTCTTGAATGCTCTGTATTGGTGTTTTATATAATATCATTGTCACTTCCCTCTCCCCCTCCCCCTCCCCCCTCTTTCAACTTATCATCTCCCTTCATTTAAGGGACAAACGAATTGATTAGTGTTCTCCCTTGGTTTCTTGTTGAATGGTCATTGATTATGCAGGTCAAGCTACAAGAAAGAAGTCAGATGATCAGTGAAGACTTTTATGTCCGAGGGGATGGTACTGTAAGTATGTTACTCACTTTGTAATAGTCAAGGGCCAAGCCAACTAAGGCTGGTGGGGTCAGTCGCCCCCCAAAATTTGAGAATTATCCTCCTTGTATGACTATAAAATTTGGAGTTTTAGATTGTATGATAGAGGTTAGCCCCCCAAAGAAAAATATTTCCGTTGACACCAATGGTTGGTAAACAAAGAGAACTATAATTTGAAGCCTAGAACTAGACAAAAAAAAAAGATTATTAAAAATATTTACAGTAATTTTTAACTCTTTAAGAAACATAGCATAGCTTTCTTACTACCACGTGTAATATAATATTTTATTGTTTCTCAAATCCCATATGCCAGCTTTTAAAACATCTATTTAGTTTTTTTTTATTCTTTGTGAGTTCCAAACAGGAGGATAAAAAAAGCATATCTTCAATGATTCTTCTTCTTTACTTTCATTTTCTACTTTTTGACATCCCTAAGATAATTCAGAAGCAATTTTGAAGATTAATGGACAATAATTATTAAATATTAAGTACGTTTGAGCTTTCATTTATATTTTCCAAACTTTATTGAATTGAATGTGATTGTGGGTATTTTTTTTTTCTCTAATATTTGTTCTTATTGTTAAGTAATGTTAATTAATGATAATTATACTACTTAAATATGCTATATATGTAAATTTTTAGTTGTTTTAATTGAATTTTCATTTTTTAATTTTCTTAATTACCTACTTAATTACTAATTAGTCTTTGACCTTATATTGAACTATATTCACTCCCTGTTTGGACTTTGATATTATTATTGAAGTAGAAATATGAAAATTTTATAAGGTTGTTAGAAAAAGAATATTTTGCCATATGAAAACATTGGAGCATTTCTTTTGTCATAGGAACATATGTTTGTTACCGGCTAATAGTCTTGTTTATTTATTTATTTATTTTTTCTTTTAAATAGAAAGGATATATCTTTTGACGACCTGCTAATAGTTGTCCTATTACAAAAATCAACATGTACAATCTAGTTTCTAAATGTTCTTTTCTCTATTACAGTGCTCATTTTACTTCTCTGAAGATTTTTTGTCGAACCTGTTTTTGAGAGCTGGCTTCAACACTGTAGATATCAATATATATTGCAAAAAGGTTGAGAATCGTCTTCGGGATGTAACCATGGATCGGTATGTTTAGCTATTCAACATTTTTTCAACAATCATCTTTTATATGTTATTCCTGTTATTAATGAATCAATGCCTAAGCTCTTAGCACCCTCTTAATTGTTGAAACTCTGGCTAGGTTCTGTTTTTTTTATAAGTAAATTGTATATAAGAAAAGAAAAGCGAATTAAGGTGTGCAACCCATGTACAAGGCTATCTATATGAGAGACTCAACAAAATCTATTACATCTACTTCATTTACAAAAGAATTTTTTGTGACCCAAAAAATAAGAGCATTGAACCACCTTTCTCTAATTACAATTAAAGGTTTCTCAACGCCATCAAAAGCTCTACGATTCCTATCATTCCAAACTAACCAAAAGATAGAAAAGAGGATCATAAAATAAGCTTTCTTAAGGCTCTTTGATGTCCGAAACCCATTCCAAGCCCAAATTTCGTCCTTTGTGGAGTTGGCAAAAACCCTAGACACACTCAAAACCTTATAAACCATATACCATAAAGCTCTAGCCAGAGAACATTCCAACAAAAGATAAAGATGAAATGACTTTGGATAGATTCTGTTAAATCCACACATGCAGCTAGATTCTGTACGTTAAGCTTTAGAGCTTGCTCCTTGCAAAAATTAGCAGCTATGGTGCTGCCTGGGCAAGTGTACTACCAGCTTTTCACTATTTGATTTAGAAGAAAGAAAGAGAAAAAAGAAGAAAGTTAATGAGTGGGTCTTAAAGATGAAAAAGAAAAGGAACAAGATTTGTTGGAAGCCACGCAGGGTGTGGGTCCTGCAGCTAGTATTTTGAATATGGAGACTGTTGTGACGCAGGCAACTATTAGATCATTGTTGCCTGCTCTGCTGTAGTTAGTCCTCTCCTTTAATCAATTAAATAAGAGAAAGCAAAATATAGAGTGAGAAGAATATTCATTGAGAAAACAAACAAGACAATGAAAATGGATAACAATTGACAGTCTTGCATTTAATTCTTCGTCAAATCTTTCTAGGAAATACACTAGAGTTATTATGTTATTGAGAAGAAAAGTCGCACCTTGAGAAGAAAAGTCGCACTTCTCTCCTTAAATTATTTGTTTTCCTCTTTGCTGCTTTTTGATTATGAGCTCTTTTGTTAGGCGTTGGATACGAGCCATATTTAATAGCTCCGATTGCAGTTGTCTTGATTCTGCTCTAATACAAGAAGGTAGATGACAGCGTGCTGATTCACATATCGGCTGATGCAGCCATCAGCTTGGTTTGGGGGTCCTCACTGGTTCTGATAATTTGGAATGACTTTCTTAAGCTTGAAAGTTTTACTTCTTTGCTATCTTTAAATTCAGAAAAAAATGTGATGAATGGCATACACCTGGGAGAGATGGTGCACCCTCTCTTTCCATTAGTTCTTGTAAATCCGTTGATCATGCTGCTAATCTAATTTCCATCAACCTTTGATGTCATAACTTAGCAGTATAGCAAAGATCTATTGTAATTGAGATCTTCAATGAATTTATTCAAGCATGTGACGTAATTTGGTCATAAAATCTTTTTATTTAAGGGTGGCTATATCGCTAGAGCGTACATTGTTAAGGCGAAAGCAATTTGTTATCAACATAAATCCCAGATGATAGGCTTGGTGGTGGTATGGCGATGATAGGTTGGGTTGTTCTTTTTACAGGATTTTGAATTCTAATCAATAGATATAACACAAATTAACAAAGTAATCTTAGAATAATAAAGACTTATTTTCTTCACTAACAAACTAATCCAAAAGTAACATAAAAGTTGTGACCCAATTGATCATTAACCTATCAAACCGCAGCCCTTGCTGGGCGGTTGTAGTTTGCTCCACGTGTTGGCTGGTGCCTAAATGGATAGCAGCATATTACGTATGCTATACACATGATGAGCTTCTTCAACAACCAAAACAGAAATCTGAGAACTACAATCAAAACAATGAGTGGAAGAAACAGTACCCAAAAGATTATATAAACCAAAACAATGGAGTCAACCGTTTTATCATGTGGTGCTCTGACCAAGTTGACCGAGAGAATGTATGTAGCAACCATGAATAAAACCGCAGTAGACATAAATAAGATCAAAACCCACGTCACAAACCTGTTTTTGAGAGGTAATCCGATTATAAGCAAGAAGATTACGCATAGAGAAGCGGAGAAAGAGACTGTACTGCTTATTAATAAAATGTTGTATGTTGTTTGACGACAGGTATAGGCTAATACTGAAGTCCCAGCCAAGGTTTGATTATTCGAATGACAAACTTGCTCGAACGTTTGGTTTTCTTGCCATACGCCGCCTGGTGGGTTAACTGCGATTTGGAAGCTCATGGTTGCAATCACAGTAGCCACGACCATCAAATTTCCACGCGTCTTCTCGAACCAATCTCCTTGGTATATGAGGTATTTTGTCAAAACATTAGCCTCATGTTCTGCTTGATGTGCTTCGTGGTGATTTGCCTCTTCATGCCTTGCTTCCATGCCTGCTCTCCCTTCTCTCTCTCTCAGCTTAAGTATGAGATAATTGTAGAAATTACGAGAACCGTTGGACAAAGCAAAGTCTTAAATGGTCGACAACGAATTTAATGATTGAAATATGTTGCAGCCATGTAATTATATTTCTCTTGGTCGGTTTGACAAGTGTGGCTGCCAAAGAAATTATATTTCTCTTGGTCGGACTTTGACCAATTTCTAATTGGTGATAAAGAGAGAGATTTGGTGAGTGTGTGAGAAAAACATAGCAAAAATATTGTAGTGTGACTGATATTCTCAAATATTTAGTGGTAATTTTGGGTGTAATTGGAGACTGGGTTTGAGTATTTAAGTAATTCAAACACAGTTTGCAATATCTCATTTTATAGTAAAGTTCTTATTATTGTGTCTATGAAGAAGATTTGTATCGAACCATGTAAATTTTCTGTTTTATTGTGTGATCGATTATTATTGATTTAATTATTCATTTATTTTGCAATCTCGTGGTTGGTTGAATTTATCATTTTTAATGATTTTTTTATATAAAAAAACTAATTAAATTTGAGGCTGATTGCATAATAATTAAAGTTGTCATTCAACACGCATCTGGTATGCTACTACCTCAACATGCATTCAAAAATTATGTTCAAAATATCTTCACCTTAACTTGAAATTTTCTCTAAAGTGTTCCCGTCCCAATCCAATTAATTGTAATCATGGGATCGAATTTCAAGCTAACAATTATCAGAATAAATTAATAATGGTGGGTTAAAATCCAATACCCATTTTTGTATGAAATTGTGCAACACCAAACATCACAAGTGATAAACATGGGAAAAATAAAGAGTTATTTTCTAGGGAAGCAGTAGTCTCCATCCAAGATACTGGAAATTGTATGTTTTTTCTATTTAAGGAATTTTTTTTACAAGAAATGGTCTATATTAGTAAACACTAAACTCATCTAGCAAGCTACGTACTACTATCGCTGATAATAAGAGAACATACTGATTAAGGAAGGAATCCAATGTCTCAAACAGCAGTCCCTATGTGGTTGCTCGCACGAGGTGCAGGCAACATAAACATGAACATGAACATGAACGTCTTCTTCACCAGTCGAAACGAAAAGCTTATCGCACGAATTACATCCATAACCAATTTCGTCAACAGCCAAAGCGAAAGTTTGATTGCGTAAAACAAGATTACAAGAGCAAGCAACCCCAACCAAAACAATGCATAATACGCTGCGATTCTGCTAATTGTTTGATCATCTGATCCTCTAACCAAGATGACTGAGATCATGTAATTACTCGCCATAAACAAGACTGCTATAGACATTGATATCATCAGAATCCACATCGAGAACTTATTCTTTAGAGGCAATCCACTGATAAGCAAAAGGATTAAACTAAGTGATGCAGAGAAAGAGATTGTGCTGCAAATGATCAAAAGGATGTATGCTGTATGATTGTTGTAGGCAATTACTGAAGTTCCAGCTTTGCATGTTTCTATGGGGCAACCTTCTTGAGAGGTGGTATTTGTCTGCCATACACTTGAGACATGGAGACTCATGGTTGTGATCACAGTAGCCACCACCATCAAATTTCCACGTGTTTTTTTCCAACCAATCGCCTTGGTAGTTTAGGTATTTGATCCAATAGTTAACCCTTTGTTGCGCTGCACGCTGTGCTTCATGGTCATGAATATTAATGCTTGGTGAGGGTACGCTTTCACTTGCTTCTTGATGCCTTGCCCCTATCATATTTTGCTCTCTCGGCCTTCTTTTGTATACTAAGCTTATGGCTGTGAGTCGAGCGCGCGCATATATATATATATATATGAGTATTTGACACTTATTTTAACCCTTCATTCTTGTTATGGGCAATTGGAGTTTTCTATTAAGTAGAAAAAATGTGCCCAAAGTGATGAACTTAAAGAGGTTGCATGCACGGAAATACTGGAAAAGAGTATATAAAACACAACAATGGAGTCAATTGTTTTAAATTCAGAAAAAAATACGATGAATGGCATACATCTGGGAAAGATGGTGCATTGGGACAATTTCCCCCCTTTCCATTAGTTGTTGTAAATCCATTGATCATGCTGCTAATCTCTTTTCCATCATCCTTTGCCATATCTTAGCAGTATAGCAAAGATCTATTGTAATTGAGATTTTCAATGAACATATTCAAGCATGTGACACGTAATTTGGTCATAAAATCTTTTTATTTAAACGTGACGATATTGCTAGAGCGCATATTGTTAAGACCAAAGCAATTTATTATCAAAATCAATTTGGGGTTACCACATATGAAAGGCTTGGTGGTGGTATGGCAATGATAGGTGGAAATGCGGTGGCGTTGGGTTGTTTGGTTTACTGCTCATCGAGTGTTTTGACGGGTTCTTTATACAGGATTTTGAATTCAAATCAATAGATATAACACAAATTAAGAAAGTAATCTTAGAATGATAAATCTCTTGCAAGACTTATTTTCTTCATTAACAAACTAATCCAAAAGTAATATAAAAGTTGTGACCCAATTGATTATTAACCTATCAAACAGCAGCCCTTGCTGGGCGGTTGTAATTTGCTCCACGTGTGGCTGGTGCCTAAATGGATAGCAGCATATTACGTATGCTATACACATGATGAGCTTCTTCA